>JAJJWX010003657.1:600000-1071672 GCA_023529315.1 Papaver bracteatum
CACACTTTTATCCTTATACGAGACTTGACTAAATGTAGAATAGAAATCAACATATAGCTTTGATCAACTGAATTTGACACCAAGATTGAGATAGCAACACTTGTAAGTTCGACCGAGCAATGCTCTAACAATCTCCCTCTTTGTCAATTTTAATGACAAAACTATCAATACATATGGATTAAAAAATAAAGCTTCAAAAATCTGGAATCCATCATTCTTGATTTCCTTGGTTCTCCAACTTATTGAATTTTTCGTTACTTCAAGTTGCCAATGAGCATCGTTGTTGTTGAAGATCTGTAGCGATAACAACTTTGAAAAAAAAAATATTCTCAATCATTGTTATACAGAAACATAATATTATTTATCTTCTCCAAAGTTCAATTATATCACAACTTCGAAGTAATACTACGGTGATATATTTCTCCCCTTTAGTCAACACTTACATTTTTTGCATAATAGGTGAAACCTATAGATGTTGATTCACTATCCCTTACATAATGATCCGTAAACCATATGTATGTAGTGCGAAACTACTAATTAATTCTCCTTTTTTTGTCAATAAAAACTAGAAAAGGTACGAAAACAATGGGATCATAATGATTTCTACAAAAGATACTTACAGGTTTGATCCTTCTAAATAGTGTTTAGAAGGAATTCAGGTGGATTAGAGTTCCAGATTGAACCACCATTAATTCTGGCATTTTTTTCCATTACATCTGCTACTCCATTAGCTTCCCTTTTGACATGGGAACAAGTACAAAAACAAAAGGAATTTAAAAGTTGCCTACATTCCTGGATTGTACTATTTGTTGTCCACTGGATACTTCCAATGGCTCCATTTATTGTTGTTACTACATTTCTATTGTCTCCTTCTAGATGAAAATTAAGAACTCCATTTGATTTTGCCCATTTGATAGCTTCTAGAGCAGCTACTGCTTCTCCTTGTTCTTCATTTATTGCCTTTGAACATTCCCCTTTGGCTCCCATGAATTTTCCTGCATAATCACACATAATTAGTCCAACTCCAATAGGTGTATTTTCATCTATATAGGAAACATCAAATTTCACTTTCAAATCATTCACTTTTGGAAGATTCTATTTGTGTTCCTGAGCCACCTGATTAGCATCTTAAATAACATTCAAAGAATTCTCCCATTCAGTTATGAACAATTTTATAGTATTGATATATTCAGTAATTCTAATTTGAGTATTATCAAATACTACTGAACGGCGTAATCTCCATATATGCCACAAAATGTAGCCACTTAACCTTACCTTTTTATGGATATTTGCCACAAAGAAATTGTTAGAATGAAACACATTCTCAAGCCAGATTATAAAATCTCCATTTCTGCAAGTATTGGTAAAGGTTAATGTCTATGGCATTCCAAATACTAGTAGAGACAAGGAAATCTATAAACAAGTGATGCATTGTTTCAACATGGTTTTCACAAAGAGGACAGTTACTAGGTATGCTATCAACATATCTAGAAAGATTTTCTCTTGTGGGAACACAATTGTGTAAGCATTTCCATAGTAGATGATGGATTTTTGGGGGAAATTTAACTTTCCACAACCTCTGCCAGGGAAAAGTAGTGTTATTAGTTACATTTGCACCATGAGATTCATCTAACAAAATGTTGTAAGTAGATTTCACAGTAAATAACCCATTTCTATTTCATGTCCACCTTATCTGGTCATTACATATAATTGAAATTCTGATTTTACAAATATTATCCACTATAGATTTTGGGAAAAGAGCATTTAAAATACTAAGATTCCAAGTTCTAGTGTCTTTATCAATCAACTGACTAACAAATTTCATATAAGAAGACATGTAAGTTGTAGGAAGGGTTATACCAATTTCTGGAACCCATATGTCTTTCCAAATGTGAATACTATTACCATTAGCAATTTCCCAGCAATGATGTTTTCTCACAATTTTCAGACTATCTAATACTCCTCTCCAAATCCAAGAACCATGACCACTTACCTCACCTGATATAGGTTCACAATCAGGAAAATACTTATGTTTTAGAACCTGAACCCAAAGCGCATTCGGTTCCTGCAACATTCTCCAAGCCAAATTAAAGATACCAGTTTTCCTGATATTAAGACCTCCCTTATGCTTAGGAGCTGCTACATTATCCCAATTAATGAAATACAAACCCCTTTGCTGATCAAACTTGTTCCACCAAAATCTTCTCTGAATAGTATCAATTCTATCAGTAAGTTTCTTTGGCATCTTAAAGACAGACATATGATGTGTTCCTAGAGTACCTAGAACATTTTGAGTAAGAACTGTTCTACTTGGTTGGTTAAAAAAATTGATTTCCATCCAGACAATCTACCACTATAACTGTCTATTATGCCATAAAAAGACTATGTTTTGTTTTTTTTTTTGCAATAATAAAGGAACTCCTAACTATTTGTCTTGAAGACCCAACTTTTGTATACCTAGGATATTTGTGACAGGGCGTTTGATATGATCATCAGTTTTTGGGCTAAAAGACATACCTGATTTCCCAAAGTTAATAGCTTGGCCAAAAGCTTTGGATAAATTGTCTATAATAGCATAAATATGTTGAACTTGAGATGAGTTAGCTCTAGTGAAAATAAGCATGTCATCCGCAAAAAAGAGATGTGATATAGCAGGACCCTTCGTAGAAGCTTTCACTCCATTTATTATTTTCTTCCTTTCCGCTTCACTCAGTGCTTTAGAAAAATTATCTAAGCAAATAATAAATAAATAGGGAGACAAGGGATCTCCCTATCTCAAACCTCTGGTAGAGGGTGAATTGTTTACCTGGAGCTCTAGTGAGAAGAACAGACGTTGAGGTAGTAGTAGCACATTGGCTAACCAATTGACACCAGTCATCACTGAAACCAAGAGTCTTAAGACAGTTCATAATAAATGTCCACTCAATTATATCAAAGGCCTTGCTCATATCTAACTTAATGGCTAACAAACCTTTCTTAGTCCTACTTTTTTTCATTGTATCAATAATCTCATGGGAAATAACTATGTTATCATCCATTTTTCTACTAGGCACAAAAGCTGCCTGATAAGGAGAAATTATTTTACTAAGTAAAGGCTTTAATCTATTAGCTATTAATTTAGATATAATTTTGTAGGAAGTATTATACAAACTAATGGGCTTGAAGTCAGCAACAGTCTTGGGATAATTATCTTAGGTATTAAAGATAGGAAATTATGATTACTTTCTCTCAGCATATGTTTACTATGAAAGAAAGATTGAATCATTTTCACAGTATCATTGCCAACTATGTCCCACATTTTTTGATAGAATCCAGAAGGGAAACCATCTGGACCAGGGAAAGTCCAAGTTTTCATTTTGAAAACAACATCTTTAATTTCATCATGAGTTGGTATTCTGGTCAATTCAGTATTATCACTATCGGTAATACAAGGAGTTAAGCAATTCAGTAAAGAGATATCACCATTAGGATTACTTGTACTACTCATACTAGCAAAGTGATTATATAGATTATCAGCAATATTATCTCTAGAGCATAACCAATTTCCATTATTATCTTGTATAGCCTCTATACTGGTATTTTTCTTCCTATAATTGGCTCTGGTATGAAAATATCTTGTATTTCTATCATCAAATTTCATGCTATCATCTTTAGCTCTTTTCTTATGAAAATCTTCTTCAATGGTTTTACAATATTCAAGCTGATTGTGAAGACTAACCAATCTAGGATCTATATTATCTACAATCCCTTGTTCATGAAGATCATTAGCAAGATTATGGAGTCTAGAAAGATTGGTTTGAATATGACCAAAAGTTTGGATATTCCACTGACCTAAGGCATTCCTTACTTGTCTAAGAGAACATTTATGTTTAAAAGCTATGGAACCTTCATTATTTGGTTGCCAATTATCCTTGATAACAGTTCTACAACTATCATTTCTTAACCAGCATTTTTTAAATTTCCTAGGATTTGTCACATTATTATTGTCTCTAGAGTTTGTGAAAAGGATAGGACTATGGTCACTGGCTATATGAGCCACTGATAGATATGAGAATTAGGATACAATTGATTCCATAAAGCATTTCCTAAAACTCTATCAAGTCTTTCCTGGATGAATTCACTACCATGTCTTTTATTAGACCAAGTATAGGGACTACTAGAGAAAACAATGTCATGAAATCCTAGAGTCTCTATGAAATCCACAACATCATTCAGTTCGGTTTGAGAATGAGGTATACCACTTGACTTCTCAGAATTACAGAGAATTATGTTTAAATCCCCCATCAAGATCCAAGGAGTATTTATACTAGTACCAAAATGTTGGACGTAATTCCATTGAGCAGTTCTATTGCCATTAGAAAGGGCTCCATACATACGGGTGAGACTAATTTTGGTTTTGGCATCAATGTTTAGCTCACAATTGATAACATTGAATTGACAGTCCAAAATTTTCAGATGTAGACCATCTTTCCATAACAAGCAAAGACCTCCAGCTAGACCTACATGGTTTATGAAAATCTTATTTGGGTAATTTAATGGATTAATGAAGTTTTCCATTTTTTTCTCCTTGGTCTTTGTTTCACTTAAGTAAACTACATCATGATCGTCCTTCCTAATTAATGTTTTTAATTGAGACCTAGTATCTTTGTTGCCATACCCTTGTACATTCCAGGATAAGAACCTCATATTAACTACTATTGCAATTCAGGACAATAATACTAAAATTACCAGAAGACCTAGAACTATATGTTGAAAACAAAAACACACAATTAATAAAATCACCCCAATAAAACTAGTGAAAAAAGGTAGAATTAAAACAACCATTTGAAAAGATAGCAAAAACAAATGTAATTAAAGTTTTTCCGCAAACATGATTTGCAGTGCTCTTTTGGATTTCAACAGTGTGTTGATAATTAGCCAAACATCCTTGTTGATTATGTGTAACCTGATGTAGAAATCGAGGGTCGCCTAGCATGAGTCGAGTGCCGGTCTATTCTATGTCCCCAGTGAAGTCTCCACTGTAGAAATCGAGGGTCGCCTAGCACGAGTCGAGTGACGGTCTATTCTATGTCCCCAGTGAAGTCGCCACTGTAGAAATCGAGGGATCGCCTAGCACGAGTCTAGTGTTGGTCTATTCTATGTCCCCAGTGAAGTCGCCACTGTATAAATCGGGGATCGCCTAGCACGAGTCGAGTGCCGGTCTATTCTATGTCCCAAGTGAAGTCGCCAATGTAGAAATCGGGGGTCGCCTAGCACGGGTCGAGTGCCGGTCTATTCTTTTGTCCATAATTGTTATGGGTCGAGGTCCATGTTCTCATCCGTTCGTGGATGTTTAATGTCTGGTCCGCGTAGATAATTTCTTACTAGTTTGTTAGTAGGGGGGGCAACTCTGCAAAGAGGAAAAGAGAGGTAGTTTGGAGTCGCCACCTGACTAAGGGGAGTCAGGACCCTTTAACTAGTTTGAATTCTTTTGAGGAAAACAAAACTAGTTATGACTTGCATATTTATAGTCTGCTATCAGAGAGTTCGGGGTAAGGAGATTCTAGTACGGGATGGGAAGGTGTTAGGCACCCATCAACCGCCCAATCGTAAGATTGGCCTCTACTTCATGATTAAAGGGGAAAATGTTTATAATTTATTGAGAATAGATCTTCATGCATCAGCTATTTAGAAAAGAGACATAGTTAGAAGTTGGGTGAAACTTCGACTATGGAGATGTGGTTTCTTTCTTTTATGGTAGTTTTTCTTTTGTGATGGTTTGGGTGGAAACCTTGTTTATAGTGGTTTTGGGTGGAAAACCTTGTTTTGTGGTGGTTTTGGATGGAAAACCTTATTTTTGTTGTGGTTTGGGTGGAAAACTTATTTTATGGTGGTTTTGGGTGGAAAACCTTGTTTTGTGGTGGTCTTGGATGGAAAACCTTATTTTTGTTGTGGTTTGGGTGGAAACCTTGTTTTATGGTGGTTTTGGGTGGAAAACCTTGTTTTGTGGTGGTTTTGGATGGAAAACCTTATTTTTGTTGTGGTTTGGGTGGAAACCTTGTTTTGTGGTGGTTTTGGGTGGAAAACCTTGTTTTTGTTGTGGTTTGGGTGGAAACCTTCTTTTCTGGTGGTTTTGGGTGGAAAACCTTGTTTGGTGGTTTAGGTGGAAACCTTGGTTTTATTGAGAAGAAATTTGAATGAAATTTCAAAATTAAACAATTAACCTGCAGATTAGCTCAATAAAAATAGGATTAATGCCAACCTTATTTTTTGACAATGGGTCTAATGTGGGAGGGAATTCCGCTTTATACCCACACTTTGATTTATCCCACTTAGAAAATTAATAATAAAACATAATTTTTTATGTAACGCAAACGAGTAGTCGCGGTGTTACTACGAAATGGAATACCATTCCGTTTCCGTATGACTACATAATTTACCGAAGAGATAGGTAATTAATATACTTGAAATATAATATTTAAATTAGAAAGGATTCTTACGACGGTTGCTTGCTTCCCTTAAGTATGATGAAAGTAGTTAAAGTACTAGCAATTTAATGCTAATCTTTTAAAAACTTTAAGACAATACTTGATTTAATCTTCTTATTTTTTGAGTTTTCTCAAAATGAACTATAAATGCACAAGACAATGATAACTATTGTGTAGGAAGAAAATTTGATTTCTCTTTGATTAAATGACACAATACATGGAGACTTGAAACATATGAGAAGAAATATTTTCTATTTGAGAAACAATAATTCTTCTTGGTTTGGGTGGAAACCTAGATTTTTGGATTGTGGTTTGGGTGGAAACCTTGTGTTGTGTGGTTTGGGTGGAAACCTTGTGTTGTGTGGTTTGGGTGGAAACCTATTATTTGTTCCTCTATTGAAGTAAAGGAAGAATTAAAGGAAGTACTCGTCGTCCTCCTCTTTGTTTTTCGTTGTTTTTGAATGAGAAATTCGATCTCTATTTATAGGGAAAAAATCTTCAACTCTCCGCCAATTTCGGGCTGCTTTGTTGAAAATAAAGGTTGTAAATCGTCCTTTTTTCCTTCGCATGCAGCCGCCTTCGTCCTTTTCTTCTTCTTCATTTTCCTTCGCTGCTTTTCAATTGTATGCGACAATTAAAAATATGATTATGACATGTGGGACCGCTGGGTACTGTTCACGGTACTGTTACTATTCAAAAGTAATGTACTGTTCACCGGTGTTACTGTTCATACCGGTGTTACTGTTTACCGCATCAAAAACATGATTGATGTGAAATTAGTCTCCTACCCAAGCTCCATATCATCCCTAAGAACCTAGTGATGTATTCAAAATCGAAAATCATTGTCGATCAAAATCCATCATCATCGTGATCATCATGATGACCACCATTAAGAACACCCATGTTCTTCATGTTCTTCATGAGGAAGAAGAAGAAGTGCCCTTATTAATAAATAAGATGCCTTTTGTAATAAATTGGGTGCCTCTAGTAATAAAGCAGGTGCCTTTAGTATTGTTTGTGTTTTGGCGCCCCCCTATTGTAAAAGACCTGACTCCTTCTAGTGGTTGCTTTAAACTTGACTACAACTTCTTCTGAGTTCTCGTTTTGCTCATAACTTTTGCATACGAACTACAAATGACTCCGTTCTTTCACCATTGATTTTATATTTTCCTCCTCTTTAACATGATAGCAAGAATTCCCAGGTTTGGAAGGATAATGAAATGGGTAGGAGCCGTGCTTGTGGGCTTGAGACCTTGTGGGCTTGATTGGGTAGAGCTTGTGGGCTCGATTTAAAGGATATGGAAATCCTTAATTGCTTCACAAAGAATTTCTCTTGTATTTGGATTTGAAGTATAGGACTGATATTTCCCATGGAGGGTGCGAAATTGGGGTGTCAACACCTGATTCACTCCATTTATTATTTTCTTCCTTTTCGCTTCACTCAGCGCTTTAGAAAAAACATCTAAGCAAAGAATAAATAAATAGGGAGACAAGGGATCTCCCTATCTCAAACCTCTAGTAGGGGTGAATTGTTTACCTAGATCTTCATTGAGAAGAACATACGTTGAGGTAGTAGTAACACATTGGCTAATCAATTGACACCAGTCATCACTGAAACCAAGAGTCTTAAGACAGTTCATAAAAAATGGCCACTCAATTATATCAAAGGCCTTGCTCATATCTAATTTAATGGCTAACAAACCTTTCTTAGTCTTACTTTTCTTTTCATTGTATCAATAATCTCATGGGAATAACTATGTTATCAGCCATTTGCCTGCCAGGCACAAAAGCTGCCTGATAAGGAGAAATTATTTTACTAATTAAAGGCTTTAATCTATTAGCTATTAATTTAGATATAATTTTGTAGGAAGTATTACACAAACTAATGGGCTTGAAGTCAGCAGCAGTCTTGGGACAATTTATCTTAGGTATTAAAGAGAGGAAATTATGATCATTTTCTCTCAGCATATGTTTACTATGAAAGAAAGATTGAACCATTTTCACAGTATCATCGCCAACTATGTCCCACATTTTTTGATAGAATCCAGGAGGGAAACCATCTGGACTAGGGGAAGTCCAAGGTTTCATTTTGAAAACAACATCTTTAATTTCATCATGAGTTGGTATTCTGGTCAATTCAGTATTACCACTATCAGTAATATAAGGAGTTAAGAAATTCAGTAAAGAGATATCACCATTAGGATTACTTTTACTACTCATACTAGCAAAGTGATTATATAGATTATCAGCAATATTATCACTAGAGCATAACCAATTTCCATTATTATCTTGTATAGCCTCTATACTGGTCTTTTTCTTCCTATAACTGTCTCTGGTATGAAAATATCTTGTATTTCTATCATCAAATTTTATGTTATCATCTTTAGCTGTTTGCTTATGAAAATCTTCTTCAATGTTTTTCCAATATTCAAGCTGATTGTGAAGACTAACCAATTTAGGATCTATATTATCTACAATCCCTTGTTCATGAAAATCATTAGCAAGATTATTGAGCCTAGAAAGATTGGTTTGAATATGACCAATATTTTGGATATTCCACTGACCTAAGGCACTCCTTACTTGTCTAAGAGAACATTAATATTTAAAAGCTATGGAACCTTCATTATTTGGTTTCCAATTATCCTTGATAACAGTTCTACAACTATCATTTCTTAACCAGATTTTCTTAAATTTCCTAGGATTTTTCACATTATTATTGTCTCTAGAGTTTGTAAAAAGGATAGGACTATGGTCAGTGGATATAGGAGCCATGTGATAGATATGAGAACTATGATACAATTGATTCTATAAAGCATTTCCTAAAACTCTATCAAGTCTTTCCTGGATGAATTCACTACCATGTCTTTTATTAGACCAAGTATAGGGACTACCAGAGAAAAAAATGTCATGAAATCCTAGAGTCTCTATGAAATCCACAGCAGCATTCAGTTCAGTTTGAGAATGAGGTATACCACCTGACTTTTCATAATTACAGAGAATTGTGTTTAAATCTCCCCACAAGATCCAAGGAGTATTTATATTAGTACCAAAATGCTGGACATAATCACATTGAGCAGTTCTATTGCCATTAGAAAGGGCTCCATACATACAGGTGAGACTAATTTTGGTTCTGGCATCAATGTTTAGCTCACAATTGATAACATTGAATTAACAGTCCAAAATTTTCAGATTTAAACCATCTTTCCATAACAAGCTGAGACCTCCAGCTAGACCTACAGGGTTTATGAAAATCTTATTTGGGTAATTTAATGGCTTAATGAAGTTTTCCATTTTTTTTCTCCTTGGTCTTTGTTTCACTTAAGAAAACTACATCAGGATCGTTCTTCCTAAATTGAGACCTAGTATCTTTGTTGCCATACCCTTGTACATTACAGGATAAGAACCTCATATTAATCACTATAGGTTTTTCCTGAGAACACTCACAAAATCTATACCTAACCCAATTTGTATAACTACTATTGCAATTCAGTGCAATAATACTAAAATTACCAGAAAACCTAGAACTATATGTTGAAAACAAAAACACACAATTAATAAAATCACCCCAATAAAACCAGTGAAAAAAGGTAGAATTAAAACAACAAATTGAAAAGATATCAAAATCAAATGTAATTAAAGTTTTTTCGCAAACCTGATTTTCTGTGCTCTTTTGGATTTCAGCAGTGTGTTGATAATTGGCCGGAAATCCTTGTTGATTCAGTGTAACGAAACATGAGTGACCTTACTTTAATAAAAATAAGGATTTTGTCGAACATTAACAAATCACGTGGATTTGTATCCTAAATATCAACATAAATTAATCTCAATGCCAGTTACGAACAAGGAAACAATTTAATTGATATGACTCAACATAAGAAAATCTTATGGAGTTTGATAATGCAGTAATTACACAAGAGTGTGACCACGAGTAAATCAATACTGCGGAAATTCTCACAAAATTTATTTTATTTTCAGTTCATAAAACTTATAATAGATTTAACTTTTGATCATATATGAGTGTTGATGGTGGATTTTAGTTCAGGGTTAAAATTGTAAAACCAGTTTTAATGCGTTCACATCTTGCAAAGGGTAAAGCCGTTTGATGAGTGATGAATACTTCTTCGCTTTATTTATTCGAAGCAATTCAATAAACACACAAAATTCACCTAAAATGGTGCATGTAGCAACAATCCCAATATATTCTGTGAGTTTTAATATTATAAATTAATGCACGGTTAGCCTAGTATTTCCTGTGTTGTTCCTAGACGAGCTCTCATTATTAGCATGACATGACGACTGAGTGTTCACTCTCAGCAGAGTAACATGAATCTCCAAGTGCCAATTTTGAGACATGCACGAAATACCCGTACATGCTACTCTCTGACAAAGAGAATTTCGATTCGATGCACTCTCAGCTCGATCAAACGCATTTAATTTCCTTAAGGAAAATATAGACTATCCGAATCAGTCTCAGAAACGATCACGGCCACACAAGTTGGCCGCGCAATTTAACAAGCCTATCCAAACCCTGGCAAGAGTAGGAGATCATCGTGATAACTATCGACGGGCCCGTTTATGCCTTAGCCGTTCAAACATCACACGAACTCCTCCCAGCACGTCAAACGCCAACCCTCAAATAGGATTGTTGCGCTGATTTGGAAGAAGCTCGACGAACTTAGACTGTTCAAGGAAGTCTTAAAATCATCGCGATCGTCCAACTTCACCAGCCTGGTTGGATGGCCTAGATCATCCCGAGAATGATCGGTGAAGCGCTAATGCACACATTGGCGGGCCCACTCTGTCCCTACCTGATCGGCTTGCTCACGACATGGCCATTTAGCCATGAAAACGTTTTCCTAAAACATGATGGACGTGAAGATTTTTCAAGGGTCACGGATGATCTCAACCCTTGAACTTAGCCAGCACATTTGGATGGCTTAGATCGCGCCTAGGGCCATCAGGAAAGTGCACACATGTTCACCATCAGCCCAACGTGGGCCCCACACGATCGACCTCTCCAAAGGAGAAGCGTAGCTTGCCAAACCGTTTGGCCAAAGTCATGCGTGCGCGATCGTTTAAAAACCCTAATTAGGGTTTGCGGCGATACATATCTGTCGTAGTTCGATCGCGTCCATCCATCTTCACCAGCCTAGATGGAAGGTGTAGATATATACTTAAGAGGTACCAAGAGTATCAACGTGATCACCGTGGGCCGAACTATGCGTGTGACCGACCGTCCTAGGTCACCCATGGATGAGCGCCTCAAAACTCACTCCCAAAGGAGGCATGTCACGCGGTTCTCAAATCCTTTGCCACAAAGGATTTCTATCGCAAATCGATCACGACCATTTATCTTTTCCAGTCAACTTGAGTGGCCTAGATCAAGCCTTCATGGGACAGAGAGGTATAGACGTGCACAAAAGCGGGTCGTCTTCATACGTGACCACGGTCCCACCAAAATTGGCGCCCATGCTTGATTTCGTTCAAGCTAAAGAGTGATGCTTGCGCACCTCTTTAAAACCTTAAAATCCATCAACGGTCCCAAACATGTGTCGCAAATCATCTTGTCCGTCTAACTTTGCCAACTTGGTCGGGCATCCTAGGCTAAGAGTTAAACGGATAATTAGGCACCTTGGTGATCACCGTCCGTCACTCTACCACAATGAGTGATCGTCCAAGGGATGGCCCTCCCATGCGGCATCCAAACGATCACTCGAAGATGGTTGGTCATGCAATTATTTTAAGACGCTTAATCTGCGACTTACTCCGTTAAGCTTTAAAACAGCGATGCTTCATACATATTAATTATATTCAATGAATTACATGCATAAAGTATACACGATATTTCATGAATATCGATCTTCCTAAATAACTTAGTTATTTAACCTAATAGCATCACGTGTTATTTCCTGCGGGTCCCACGACTCAACCCACTCACTCGAGACATCAAACATGCTACAAACTGGGGGATACTCACTGGGGTATTGGTCGAGCGGTTTACAGCGTGCAGCGTGCAATGCGCCATTACAAAAATGTGTCAGTAAGATTGGACGGTTAATTGTGATGAGGGGAGTGGAAAAAGGTGTGATCATGTAACAATCAACACTCCTACATGACCCCACTACTCCATCACTCAACTTCCTCCACTTCCTATGAGATGAGGGTTTGCGCTCAATGACCTATATAAATAGGTCTTTTGCCTATTTCCAAACAACACAGACAAACACAAAAAAAACCAAGTGTTGTCATCGGTATCTAGAAATCAACATTCTGATACAAGTCATAAACAACCAACACCTTCACAATATTAACACCTTCTTCGCTTCCCTCCCTAAGATCAACCCCATCTCCTTCGCTTTGTGATCGAAGCAAGTATGGAGAGAACATTTCTTGGTTTAGGCCAGAATTGTACAGATGGATCTCTCAAATTAAAAGCACTCACGTGCAGTGCATTTGTTTAGGGTTTAGATTCATTTCTCATCCACACACCCAAAATTACCAAAACCAGCAGAAATAGTTTTTACCCATAAACAATTGGCGACCACAGTGGGAGATTAATCTTTAGGTTGTGAAGTTAATATCTTCAATACCCAATCCCATTTGGCTGACTTCAATATGGTTGGTCTTAGGACTCCCCCAACAATTTCAAATCCCGGTTGAAGCTCCTCAAATGAAGATACCCCTCTTCCCAACGGTGTATCTGATGGTATAACAGGAAGAATCCCAATATTGATCGAGTTAGCACGGGTGCAAGAGATTCACATAAATAGCATGGACCTGATCAAAGAAACAATAAACGGCATACTCGATCTCCTCATCAAGATGATATCAGATATGAACGGTTTCCATGTCACGGAGATTTATACACTGGGGACTGATCCCCGCAACTATCCTCCTCAAGTCAATGGTTTCACTATGAACCAGAGGCCGGTGGATCAGGAAGCGGTTTCTCTAGTGGAAAGTTTATGCGAACTTTTACACCTCTCGAAGAATCAGCATGCGGAGACGTTTACTGCAACCAATCAGATAGCCCTGGACGTGCATTTAACTCCTTTGCGTCCAGAAGCCTCGAAAATACTAGAGATATCTGTGAATAATGTTATCTTTACAGAAAAAGACATGATGGAGGAAGAAGGTCGCAACCGGACCCTACAAATTGTTGCACGCATCGAGGATTCAGAGTTCAAGTGGGCCATCATCGACACAGGAGTGTCTTCGAATGTGATTACTCTCAAGACACTCAGGACGGCCAAGGTTCGCCCAAGAAAGATCGTGCGACAACCTACCACGATGACAGACTTTGAAGGAAACCAAACCAACACGTCTGGGTATGTCAATCTGAATTTATCTGTGGGGCCCGTCCAATTAATGATGAAATTCGAAGTCATAGAAAAGGAGCGGGACTACCATATACTGGGGAGACCATGGATTTATGACAATAGGATTGTCCCATCGACGTATCATCAATGCCTGAAGACTATGATGAATAAAGAGGTCGTTTGTGTTCCTGCTTCATTGTCTCCTTACGCACCAATATGTAGAGTGGAATCGTTTGAACCAAGAGAAGCTCCGCGTGAAGAATCAGACAAAGTTCATTGCATCCCACTCCCCACGTGGGCGTAAATCCAGGAGGAGGACCGACTTGCATCATTGAAGGCTAAGCCCCATAATGCATCTTTGATACCATCCAGAGCTTCACATGCCAACAACCACTACAAAGGATATTTCGTCCATGTGATGTTCCAAGCATCCCAGCATCCCATCCAGGAGAGTACAATAAGCTTGTATCAAATCACATAGGCGTGGATTCAAGGTGGTACAATTAAAGTAAGTCACACTTTGGGACTGAAGATTACTTCAGGTTTATAAGTTTAATTGCAGACATCGCCTTATCAGCGAATGCAATGGAAGCACATCTTCCATGAGAAAATAGGCTTAGGATAATTACACATGGGGACTTTTGTCACGCTGCTTACTCATGGGAGAGCCTGATCCACTCAAAGCCCAATCATGCGCGAAGGACATGCCTAGCGGAGACATAGCTATGTAACTATCCTTAAACTAAATATTTTTTTTATCAATTAGGCATATCAAATAAATTTTAAATCTCTTAGTGTTGAGACGAGAAAATTCCTCAACACTCACCACTATGTTGCCATGCAAACTGCCTCAACACATTTTTCCTCTTAGTGTTCAGACGTAAAAATTCCTCAACACTCATCACTGTGTTGCCAGGAAAATTTCCTCAACACATTTATCCTTTTAGTGTTGAGTCGTGAAAATTCCTCAACACTCATCACTGTGTTGCCAGGCAAACCGCCTCAACACATTTATCCTTTTAGTGTTGAGATGTGAAAATCCCTCAACACTCATCACTATGTTTCCAGGCAAACTGCCTCAACACATTTATCCTTTTAGTGATGAGTCGTAAAAATTCCTCAACATTCATCACTGTATTGCCAGGCAAACCGCCTTAATACATTTATCCTTTTAGTGTTGAGTCGTGAAAATTCCTCAACACTCATCATTGTGTTTCCAGGTAAACCGCCTCAACACATTTATCCTTTTAGTGTTGAGGCGTGAAAATTCCTCAACACTCATCACTGTGTTGCCAAGCAAACCGCCTCAACACATTTATCCGTTTAGTGTTGAGACGTAAAAATTCCTCAACACTCATCACTGTGTTGCCAGGAAAAACGCCTCAACACATTTATCCATTTAGTGTTGAGTCGTGAAAATTCCTCAACACTCATCACTATGTTGCCAGGCAAACCGCCTCAACATATTTATCCTTTTAGTGTTGAGTCGTGAAAATTCCTCAACACTCATCACTGTGTTTCCAGGCAAACCGCCTCAACACATTTATCCTTTTAGTGTTGATTCGTGAAAATTCCTCAACACTCATCACTGTGTTGCCAGGAAAACCGCCTCAACACATTTATCCTTTTAGTGTTGAGGCATGAAAATTCCTCAACACTCATCACTGTGTTGCCAGGAAAACCGCCTCAACACATTTATCCCTTTAGTGTTGAGGCGTGAAAATTCCACAACACTCATCAATGTGTTGCCAGGCAAACTTCCTCAACACATTTATCCATTTAGTGTTGAGACATGAAAATTCCTCAACACTGATCACTGTGTTGCCGGGAAAACCGCCTCAACACATTTATCCCTTTAGTGTTGAGTCGTGAAAATTCCTCAACACTCATCACTGTGTTGCCATGCAAACCGCCTCAACACATTTATCCTTTTAGTGTTGAGTCGTGAAAATTCCTCAACACTCATCAATGTGTTTCCAAGCAAACCGCCTCAACACATTTATCCTTTTAGTGTTGAGTCATGAAAATTCCTCAACACTCATCACTGTGTTGCTAGGAAAACCGCCTCAACATATTTATCCCTTTATTGTTGAGTCGTGAAAATTCCTCAACACTCATCACTGTGTTTCCAGGAAAACCGCCTCAACATATTTATCCCTTTATTATTGAGACGTGAAAATTCCTCAACACTCATCACTGTGTTTCCAGGCAAACCGCCTCAACATATTTATCCCTTTATTGTTAAGACGTGAAAATTCCTCAACACTCATCACTGTGTTGCCAGGAAAACTACCACAACACATTTATCCTCTTAGTGTTGAGTCGTGAAAATTCCTCAACACTCATCACTGTGTTGCCAGACAAACTGCCCCAACACATTTTTCCTCTTAGTGTTGAGACGTGAAAATTCCTCAACACTCACCACTGTGTTGCCAAGTAAACTGCCTCAATATATTTTTCCTCTTAGTATTGAGAGGTGAAAATTCCTCAACACTCACCATTATGTTGCCAGGTAAACTGCCTCAACACATTTTTCCTCTTAGTGTTGAGACGTGAAAATTCCTCAGCACTCACCATTATGATGCCAGGCAAAATTCCTCAACACATGTCTCCTCTTAGTGTTGAGATTCCTTAAGACTCACTAATGTGTTGTCATGCATACTGCCTCAATACATTATAGTGTTGAGGACTCCACCACCCCAACACTCATCTTTGTATTCAAGGCTCGCTGCACCAACATAGCACCAGTACTCCGTGGCCAAGACAGAAGCGCGCCAGCATAAAGATTGCAAATTGCACATGCCTCTTCCCAAAGGTCAATCGAATTTTCCTGGTAATCTTCTCATGTCTCTACCTTTTGATTTTTCATCCTTGTCTTTCACCATCTCATGCTTATCCCGCATCAATGCCACTGTTACGTGCTAAGCATGGGACTTAATGCTGATGGTGGATTTTAGTTCAGGGCTAAAATTGTAAAACCAATTTTAATACGTTGACATCATGCAAAGGGTAAAGCCGTTTGATGAATGATGAATACTTATTCGCTTTATTTATTAGAATCAATTCAATAAATACACAAAATTCACCCAGAATGGTGCATTTAGCAACAATCCCAAATATTTTGTGAGTTTTAGCATTAACATTTAATGCACAGTTAGCCTAGTATTTCCTGTGTTGTTCCTAGCCGAGCTCTCATTATTAGCATGACATGATGACTGAGTGTTCACTCTCAGCAGGGTAACATGTATCTCCAAGTGCCAATTTAGAGACATGCACGAAATACCCGTACAAACTACTCTCTGACAAAGAGAATTTCGAGTCGATGCACACTCAGCTCGATCGAACGCATTTAATTTCCTCAAGGAAAATCTAGACTTTCCGAATCAGTCTCAGAAACGATCACGGCCACACAAGTTGGACGCACAATTTAACAAGTCTAGCCAAACCCTGGCAAGAGTAGGCGATCATCGTGATGACTATCGGCAGACCCATTTATGCCTTAGCCATTTGAACATCACACAAACTCCTCCCAGCACGTCAAACGCCAACCCTCAAATAGGGGGTTGCGCTGCTTTGGAAGAAGCTCGAAGATCTTAGACTGTTCAAGGAAGTCTTAAAATCATCGCGATCGTCTAACTTCACCAGCCAGGTTGGACGGCCTAGATCATCCCGTGAATGATCAACGAAGCGCTAATGCACACATTGGAGGGCCCACTATGTCCCTACCTGATCGGCTTTCTCACGGCATGGCCATAAAGCCATGAACGTTTGCCTAAAACATGATGGACGTGAAGCTTTTTCAAGGGTCACGGATGATCTCAACCCTCCAACTTAGCCAGCACATTTGGATGGCTTAGATCGTGCCTATGGCCATCAGGGAAGTGCACACATGTTCACCATCATCCCAACGTGGGACCCACACGATCGACCTCTCCAAAGGAGAAGCGTAGATTTCCAAATAATTTGGCCAAAGTCATGCATGCGCGATTGTTTAAAAAAACCCTAATTAGGGTTTGCGGCAATACATATCTTTCGTAGTTCGATCGCGTCCATCCATCTTCGCCAGCCTAGATGGAAGGTGTAGATATAGACTTAAGAGGTACCAATAGTATCAGCGTGATCACCGTGGGCCGACCTATTCGTGTGACCGACCGGCCTAAGTCAACCATGGATGAGCACCTCAAAACGCACTCCCAAAGGAGGCATGTCACACGGTTTTCAAATCCTTTGCGACAAAGGATTTCTATCGCAAATCGATCACGGCCATTCATCTTTGCCAGTCAACTTGAGTGGCCTAGATCAAGCCTTCATGGGACAGAGAGGTATAGACGTGCACAAAAGTGGGCCGTCTTCATGCGTGACCACGGTCTCACCAAAATTAGCGCCCATGCTTGATTTCGTTCAAGCTAAAGAGTGATGCTTGCGCACTTCTTCAAACCTTTGATGATTGGAGCGCTCGGCTCTAGGTTTCTTCATATTCTTCATTTTCCTTTTAAGAGACGAATCATAAGGATAAGATATATCTTGTTCCTTCCTATTTGTAATTACATAAAAAACAATAGGAGAAAGGATTTCACGAGAAGTTATTATGCTTGGAGTCTCCATAGTTTGTAAGAATAAAATGGATTTGTGAAAACACAAATCTATTGCTCAAACAAGCAAACTTCTCGTGAAAGAGATATCAGTCTTTATGACGAAGATATTTACCATGCATGGTTTCATAACAATAAGATATATTTTTCGTACTGAAAGGATGAAGTTCCAGTTTCTTCAGTTTTACTCGAACTCATTCCAACTTGATTGAATTCAAATTGTTTTCCATTTTACTCAAACTCGTAATAATTGAAGTGTCGAAAATTCGCTTTTGGAGAATGTTAATCCAGGTTTATATGCCCTCAGGAGTTTTTTCTTCTCAAAACTTTTGATTTTCCTCGAATTCGCCAAGTTATTGTTATTATTTTTTACTATAATTACACAACTCTGATGAAAATCACCTCAATTCGAAACTGCCTCAATTCGAAAAGATGAAGTTCCAATTTATTTAATTTTACTCGAACTCATTCCAACTTGATCAAATTTTCAATTGAAGTGTCGAGTCTTAATTATGTAATTAAATTTTGACGCGAATCGCCTCAATCCGATAGGATGAAGTTCAAATTTCTTCAACTTTACTTGAGTTCGTTCCAACTTGATCGAATTCAAAAAAAAAAATCCATTTTACTCAAACTCGTTACAACTGAAGTGTCAAAAATGTGCTTTTGGAGAATATTAATATGGGTTTGTCTGTCATCAGAAGTTTTTTCTTCTTAAAAATGTTGATTTTCCTCGAGCTTGCCAAGTTAGAGTTATTATTTTTTACTAGCTATAACTACACAACTCTAATGCAAATCGCCTCAATTCAAAACCACCTCAATTCGAAAGGATGAAGTTCCAATTTATTCAATTTTACTCGAACTCGTCCCAACTCGATCCAATTTTCATCAAAAAATATTCATATATTGTATTCGATTTATTACAATTGAGATGTCGAGTTTTGATTGTGTAATAAATCTTGATGCAAATCGCCTCAAATCAAATGAATGAAGTTCCAATTTATGCAATTTTACTCGAACTCATTCCAACTCGGTCGAATTTTTATCAAAATATGCTTAAATTGTCTTCGATTTATTACAACTGAAGTGTCAAAAATGCGCATTTGGAGAATGTTATGACTAATTAGTATCCATGTTGTTGTGATTTTGATTCGATAACAACTTAAATATGAGTGTTAATTAAAACGTGGAGCATATAAAATAAATGATTCTATATATCACATGATCTAATAATACAAGTTCTCAGCCACTAAACACATACTCCCCCATTTTTCCTCCTAATTTATCCCTTACTTAGAATCAGTCCCTAACCTAAAGGTTTATGTTGTTCGATTTTTAAATGCTTCCATACATATTACTCCTTATTTAAGTTTTCTCTACAACTAAAGTAATTTTGCAAATCTACAAATTAAAATTAGGATCGGAAAACTAGGAAATTTAATTAAGCGTATATAAGAGAAAAAAAATTATATCATTTTCATAACGTTTGTGTGGAACACTATTTTGGAAAGTAAATAGGGACGAATTAAAGGAAGTTCTTTCTTTTTGGATTTAAAAGATGAAGAGACGTTTTATGTGATTAATGAGTGTGACTTTGTTCATCCCGGTTGGACCAAGCAACTACCCCTAGTTCACTTGGCCATCATTTTTCTCTGTAAATTGGGCGTTTGACTCGGAGAACAAATCGGCGAGTAACTCAGTTTATTTTTTCAGTTTTCTCGTTCTTCTTAGTTTTGATTCTTCATTAAATTCAGGTTACTCTGATAATTGGTGTTGATTATTATGTTGGGATCGATCATTAACTCCTAATCCATGTCGGAAATACTTTATAATCCGATTGGAATTTTTTTTGAGTATCGATCCAGTTCTAGAAATTCTGATTTTAGGGTTCATCCTATGGATTCTGAAGATGGAGTAGGTGTTTCTTCTCCTTCTCTTTTTATTCCTGATGATGTTATTGATGAATGTTTAGATGAATGGCGCTTCAGCTTGACTGGCAGATTGGATTTAGTTAAGCTCAAAATGGAAACTATTTCTGATTCTTTGAGACAACAATGACAACTCAAAGGTACCGTCCAGTTTATTCCTTTAGGCAAAGGTTTCATTATTATTAAACTTGATAATGAGAAATATATGAATTATGTTTGGAAGGTTTTTGGTATGTTGAATCCCAAAATGTCAGTCTAAGAGCTTGGGATCCAAATTTTAATCCTGCTACTCAGAAAACATCTTCAGCTTTTGTTTGGGTAATATTTCCTAGATTGAGTATAGAATACTGGAAGGAAAATATTCTTCTACAAATGGGGAAAAATTTAGGAAGATCTATTAAAGTGGATAATATAACTTTGAAAAGAATTGTGGGGTATTATGCTTGTGTTCTAGTAGAAATAAATATTTCCAAGTCCAATCCTAATTCAATTTGGGTAAATTCAAAGTATGGGAAATTTGAACAATCTGTTCACATACCTAATATTCCAAAATTTTGTAGCCATTGCAAAACTTAGGTCATTTTATAACTGAAAATCTAAAAGGAAGGAATGTAAGTACTGAATATCGCAAGATAATAGTTCACGAGTATCGTAATAAATAAAGGAGAAAAGAGTTATAAAATGATACGATGATAGAAGTAGCGGAGAAATATGAAGTTTTGCGAGGATGAAGTAATTTTGCGAGTATGAATTGCGATACTTCGCAATTCATATACAGCTGTATAAGTTTTACTATAAATAGGAGTTCAAATGTAAAATTTGAGAGGTTCTTTTAGTGAGTGTTAGAAAATATCTTAGGAAAGAGAATAGAGAAAGTTGTAACTATTCTAGTTCCATTTAGATACTTCTTTGTAATCAATTGAGAACATTAATAAGAAAATTGTTATTCATTATCAAGAACTTCTTTAGTTTTTACTAATTCTATTGAGGGTGTAGTTGTAGGTTATTCTGCAACTACATAATTGGCGCTAGAAACAGGGATATCTTACTAGATTATCTGCAACTAGTAAGTTATTCATTATCAGGGAAGTACTAGAAAGAATTCTTGTACCAGAAAAATGACAAGAAGAAGAAACACATCAGAACCATTAACTGAAGTAAGAAGAAGTGTAAGACTTGCAGGAGGAGAAGCAAATATAACAGGAGAACCTAGTAGGAGAAGAAGTAATCGAAGAAATCAAGCTCAACAAATAATAGATCATGATCAAGTGAGTATACACACTTGGAGAACTAATACACCAGAAGAAGGAGATAGAGAACCACAAATCGGAGAAAATGGGAGGTTGATGGGAGGAACAATTCTTGAAAGAGAAAGGGAGATGTTAGAAACATTGAGACAAGGAATCCAAAAAGAACGAATGATCGAAGCTGAAGAACGTGCCAATTTAACAAGACAAAATCAAGAATTGAGGATGGAAAATAAGATACTACAAAGAAGGAAATCTCAAAGTGTTGCAAGATCAAATGTTAGAATAGAAAGAGAAGGACAAAATTCACCGATAATCAATAATGAAAATAATATGCAAGAACAAGCGCAGAATCAAGGTGAAAGAAATCAAGAGAATCGTTTCATTTTAATACCAAACCACGAACAAAGCATGGGGAATTTGCGAACAAGACCAAATCCTAGAGAAAACAATCAGAATCGAGAGGAAGAACATCAACTTATGGAAGAAACTGAGAGACAACAAGCAATACATCAAAACAATCACGAGAATGGAGTAAGAAGACATGAAGAGGCTCGTAACAAACAAAATGTTGAGTATGAAAGAATTAAGAGAAGAATTGTAAACCAACAAACAGAAGTGGAGAGGAATGAACCAAATTCTCGAATCAGAGTACAAGCAAATCAAGAAGAAATAAATCACAGAAGAAGGAGAAATGAAGAAGAAGAAATTCCTGATATTCGCATGAGAAGAATGAGAAGAATAGAAAGGGAAGAACAAGAATTCCAAGATGCTATGCAACTGAACAATTATGATAATTTAGAAAGAAGATATTTGCAAAATTATTCAAATGAAAACATTAATGAAGAATATGATAGAATGCGAAGAATCGCAAGGGAGGAAGCGCAAGAACGTAGAAGAAGAGAAGCTGCATTAAAAAGACCAATGGATGAGAATTCTGAGGCAAATGCACGAATCTTTCGAGAATTAGCAGAAATGAGAGGGATGATAAACAATAGAAGAGGAGGAGATAGAAGGAAATTAGATGAAGCAATAGAAGAAGCTGCGAGGACTCCATTTGCTAGAGAAGTAAAATTGGGAGGAATTCCACCAAAATGCAACTTGCCCACACTTACCAGTATCTTTGATGGGACTTCATATGCTATTCAACACATTAAAGCATACATAAGATGCATGTTACAATGGGAAAATCATGATGATGTGTTATGCAAGTACTTCGCATCGAGTTTAACAGGGGAAGCTTTAAAGTGGTTCGAAGGACTCCCTAAGAACACTATTACGTCATTCAATCATTTGCAAGCAACTTTCCTTGGAGAGTATATCACAAATCACTCTTCACGGCTTGGTATTGAAGATGTATTTGGTTTAAAACAAAGAGTGGGTGAAAGTTTGAAGCATTTGGTAAGACTATGGAAGACTATGTGCAGTGATATGGCAGGGCGCGTGGATGAGAGATACTTGATTCTTTCCTTCATAAATGCGATGTTCGCAACTGAACAATTATATGTTCAAATCTTCAGAAGAAAGAATTCCATAATGATGACAGAGTTACGAGAATTGCAGGAAGAATACATTACATTAGAGGAAAAGCAAAACAGTATGGAGTCATATCCAGTAGCAAACACTAGCAATCAAGAGGGAGGAGCAAATTTACTTCCCAAAATAATTAATGTAGTAGCAGGTACTTCGCAAACATCCTCACAAACTTCTTCGCAAATTTCAGAAGAGAAGAAAATCAATGATAGCCAGCCAAAAATGGTAGCAATGGGCAGTAGAGATCAAGAAGAGTATGATAGAGAGAAGAATTTCTATAATCGAATAGGAAATAACCAAATTCCAAGACTAGATCAACAACAAGAAAATTATGGGGGACAAAGGCAAAATTATTTTGGACAAGGGAACCAGAGACAAAATTATAACAACGGTCAAGGAGGTCAAAGAATGGTAAGGGAAGAGATAAAGTTGCCACCTTTGAATACAAGTGTAGAAAAGATATGGCAAGCAATTATCCTGGTAGAGAATATACCAACTCCATGGAACATGGGAAAGGAACCACCAATGGGTCCAAGAAGTCATGAATTTTGTTCATATCATCATTTTCATGGACATTCTACAAATAATTGCCATAATATCAAGAGGATAATATTGCGAATGATTGATCAAGGAAAGCTAAATCAATTTTTACTTAAGCAGACACAGTCGCAACAATTACTACAGGCTCCAGTCATAACTCGCAGGGAGAACACAACAAAAGAAAAAGGAGAACAAATCCTACATATAGAAGTGGGATCAAAAGCAAGGAATGTTTTCTATAATTCCATTGTTCATTCATATAAAACCATAGAGGATTTTCATGATAATGTGTTAAGCAGGGTATATGCGAGGGATGGTGAAGGAAAGGAAGTAATGAACATCGCAAAAATTTCACGACTTGAAGATTGGCATAAACGTGAAATTTCTTTTGAAGCCACCGAAATTCCGGAGAGGTTGTGAAGCACATGATAATCCATTGGTAGTAAGATTAGCAATCTACATGAATATGGAAGAAAACGAAGATGATATGGAGGAAGAATCAATTGGTCTTAATAGGATTTTGATTGATACGGGAAGTTCTGTCAATATCCTCTTCTATTCTCGCTTACAAAACTATGGGGGAAAAGATGCAGATTTAATACCTTCTACTTACAGAATTTATGGTTTTAATGGAACTGCCAACAAGCCCAAAGGAGAAGTGAGCATGCGAATTCCATTAAGTGGAATGCGAACTGAAATTCTGTTCTGCGTTGTTGATGTCGAATCACCATATAATGCTTTGATAGGAAGACCATGGCTTCATGGAATTCTAGGCGTAGCTTCCACTCTACATCAGTGCATAAAGTTTCCTCATATGAAGGGTATTGGAATTATCAAGGGTGATTGGGATGAGGGAAAGAAATGTTACGATACAGAAGTAGAAGTTTGCGAAGGAAAAACTGCTGTGAAGGAAAATTGGAGAAAAAGAGCAAAGGCTGTGAAAAGAAGTGAAAATTTAATGGTAGAGGATTAAGGAAAAAGAGAATAAAGTTACGTGATAATCATACATGAAATTTACGATGACAATAAGGAATTGTGATTTGCGAAGAGAGAAGAAGGAAAATAATAAAACAAGAAGGTAATCAGTATGTTTGCTCGTGGAAATAAGGTATGTGGCAAAACAAAATTTTTATTTTATGATAAATTTTACGAATATTGTTTGCTCGCAGGAAATTGGGAAAAGTTACGAATTTCAGAATTTATATTCCGATTAAAATTTCATTAATTTGCGAATAAAAGACCGCAATCTGTGATCAGCCTCCAAAAAAGAAAGAGAGCCGCAGAAAATTTTATACATGCAAACCTTTGTGGCGTACACCCTAGTTCGCGAAGCTATATTTCGTAAGAGGCAAAGTCCTAAAGTACGTCATTTAAGGGGGTACCTATAACATGGATAAGGGTAACCGGAACACCACCAAGGGCCCTTAGTACATGGTAAAAATTTAGGGGTAAAACCCAATAATGGGGTACCTATCCGGGTTAGACACCTTGGATTCTCACCTAATCTAGCGACATTACGCAATATAAAATGCGGTGTAAGAGGATTTAGGTTGGGCGACTAAGGCATACTGTCTTTCCCAAGAAGTGCAGAAAATGATCAAGGCGCCGAGGTACATGGTTGAGTTAAGAGTGTCGGGTGAGGTTGAACCACATCTGCCATTTTTGACAAGTCTTGGCAAATGATGCACTTGGTCCAAAGATACCCCATAGGGTGCAACCTCGTAACTATAATCCCTATAGGCAAAAAGGATAAGAGGTTGCGATCAAAAGATGGTTGTTGGCAGAACCGGATGGGAAGAGCTAACCTTGTATGGTCGATGTACGCTTCCTTGAAGGGGAAATCAGGGGGAAGATAAAGGGAAGCACCCTCCATTAGGGAGCTGATACGTGCTATAAGACGCAAATGTCACGAGGCTTCTTGTTTGCGAAAACATAAAGGCTTGTCATATTTTTGCAACAAATGAAGTTCTGCGAGCCTTCTAAAAAAAAAAAAAGAAGAAAGAAAGGAATAAAGAACTCGCAGAACATAATAAAGAAGTTAAGATGAGATCAATGGGTCACTACATGAAAGTGTAGAGACGTCCTGCGATTTCATCGCAAGACGGCAATGTCATGGGGCTTTATGTTCGCAAGAATATTTAGGCCTATCATATTGTCGCAACACTTCCTGAAGAGGCTAAAATACTATACAAAGAAGTTAAGATGAGATCAATGGGTTTTTGCATGAAAGTGTAAGAACGTCCTGCGATTTCATCGCAAGACGATAATGTCACGAGGTTGTATGTTCGCAAGAATGTTCAGACTTGTCATATTATCGCAAATACAAAAATTTACTACAAAAGAGGTGGAAAAATAAGACCTTTACTTAGGAAGGCATGATAAGACCACAGAAATTAATGAAATCCATTGCGTCAATATCATTGAAGAAATTTTACAAGAATATACATTAAGAAGTTTTGAAGAGAAGACAACTCTGTCAATATCATTGAAGAATTTTTACAAGAAGTCCTATCAAAGAAGATAACATCATTGAAGAATTCTCACGAAGACTTAACAAAAGATGCGATTTTGATAGTAATCAAATACATATAAGTTCATATTCGTAAAATGTTACGAGAGTTAAATACTTCTTATACTTCTCCATATATTGAATATTTTTCTACAAATTCAATATTATTTATACTTCTTCAAGAGTATATCATATTTATTATACTTCTTCAATGGATATTTAATTTTGCAAAGGTTAAGTACTTATTATACTTCTTCATACAATTCTTATACTTCTTCATATATTGGGCAATTCTTCATGAATTGGATACTGCTAATACTTCTTCAAAGATATTTTATACTTCTTATACTTCTTAAGGATATTTCATATTTCGTATACTTCATACTTATTATACTTCAAGGGGAGATTTATTATTTACCTCGCAACATTCCGCAAAAGGCAAAAGGCTCATATTTCTTATACTTCAAAGGGAGGACTTTTTATTCATAATCACAATCAGACAAAACTTTGTAAGATAAATTGAGAAGGATATTCTAATACTTCCAGCAAGAGTTGATCATCTGAAGAGCAATAATAAGGGGAAAAGGAATACTAAGCTAAGTCTTTAAGATATATTATTTCTCTCCACATGATCAAGTTATGCGAATAAGGGAAACAAACATCAAAGAAAGATTAATTCAAATTAAGCTTTGAAAAAAAAATTGTTGGATTGATTCAAAGTGCAATCAAGAAGAAAGTGTTGTATTGAAAAGAAATTGAACAGACATACAAAAAAGAGTGAAGTTACAGAACAGATATACAAAAAAGAGTGAAGTTATTTTTCAGGCGATCTATTCCCATCAAAATGATCTTCTTCTTAAACTTCACTATCATTTTCAACTTCACTTTCAGAGATTTCCAGATATGGAGTATCTTCAGGAATTTCTTCAGAAAGGAGCGTATGGTACTTCTTGAGAGGAATTTCATTATCTTCGCAAGTCTTGCGAGTCATCTTAGCTCGAAAACGCTTGACATATAAACTATGGTTATGCTGGGAAATTAGAAGCTGAGATCTCAAGTCAGAAATTTTCTTATTACGATTAGCAAGCATAGTTTCCAGATCATTATTCATCTTCGCATAATTTTCTGCAGCAAGGAGAGAAATTAAGGAATTTGTTAGCAAATTACGAAGGAAAAGTAACCAAAATAATTACCATCGCAAAGAATTTACCTTCTAGTTGCTTCTTATCATTACGAAGAGAAGAATTTTCAAGCTTTAATTGATTATTCTCCTCAAGAAGAGAAGAATTATCAATTGCGATGCTCACATATTGTGAATTATCTTCGTGATGGGATATTAATTCTGCGTTATCAATATTTAAATCTTCTACTCTCTGACGGAGATTTGAATTCTCAACCTCTAACTTCCTACAACGATTCAAAGTTTTCTTCTCAGCAATAGAATGGCGTCTTTCCCAATCAGAAGCAGCTGCACAACTAACTCTTCCAACCTAAACAAGAAAAAAAGGGGTTAGAAATCAACAAAATAAGGGAAATAAACAAGGAATAGAGAAGAAACTTACCATGCTACCTAAAGCATATAATGAAGCAGGAGAGACGAATCTTGAAATTCCTTTGAGGGAGTTATTATCAATTACAGTAGGAACTTTACAAGCCTTCGCAATAAGTTTGCGAGCATTCGCTGTAGGAGAATTTCCTAATCCACGAGAAGAATGGAGGAAAACCTCAGAGATGCTAACCATCGCTGAGGCAAAAGTTTCTGGGATACTATAATCTTCATTTCCACCTTCATCAACATCATTATCATCATCTCCTTTGTCAGAAAGGGTATCGGAATTAGAACTAAAGTCCTTCTCAGGAAATTTATCATCTTCATCACCAAGATCTTCCTCAATGTTCTCATTAGAAGAAATTACATTGGAATGAGATTTGGTTGAGAGTATCTTCTTTTTCCTCCTCTCGTAAACAACATCTTGAAGTTTTCTTTTTCCTTTGCGAAGAGCATCATCTTGACTACCAGAAGCTTGGGTACCCTTCGCAGAACGAAGAGTTTGTTGTCTTGAAGTAAGCCTTTTAGAAGAAGTAGAACTCTTATTTTCACTCACAGCAGTCTTAGGAAAAAGTGGAACCTGTAAATTCAAATAAGGATAAGAAACAGAGGCAACAATATATTGTTTAGAAAAATACAAGAGTGTTTCTTACCTCATTTGAAATTAAAGGGTAACAAAAAGATAAGGAGATGGAAGTACATACATTTCTAAAAACCCAAGGTTGATAATAGCGGTTACGAAGGTTCGCAGGAAGTTCTACTATCCCAGAAATATAAGAACCTGATAATATTAAAGGGTACTTATACCAATCTTCATCATTAGAACGACGAGGTGTCTTATTATTTCCTGAAGCATAATCAATATCGTGCATGAGAAGATCATCTGCTGCGATATTAGCTTTACGATGAAGACGAACACCCCAATGATTATCTTCTTTTCTCGCAGGAATTAGTGTGTAATTTTTGAAGAAACCCTCAACTGTATAATTCGCAGCAACAATTTCTATATTTTCAAATCCAGGTTTCCTAAGATCAACTGAATACAAAGATTTCCCAAAAGCGGCACGATTTTAGAATTCAACTAAGAGGCGAATACAATCACCAGTCAATTGGTAAATGGCACAAGAAAAATTGGGGTGGGAAATAATTTCATAGAATAAAGGAAAGTTAACATCATAAAGGGGAAGAGGAAGACCTGCGAGGATTTGACCTCGTGAGATTAAAATTTTCTAATCATCCCAAACATAGTTGGTAAAGATCTTCACACAGAGAGAAGATTTATTATCATAACCTTCAATCTCAGAAAGAATAAGGTCTCTATCAGCAAGTTCCGCATTAATTTGTTCAATAGTTTTCTTCTTTGGTGCCATTGAATATAAGAGGGAAAATAGAAAGGAAAAAAAGATTGCAGAGGCAGAAGTGGTGAAGAAGATGAATAAGAGAATAAAAAGCAAAAGCAAAGGATAATATTTATAAGAGAGTTTGATGAAGATAAAAACTCATTAATACGAGTAAGCGTGAACGGTTACGAAGAAACGTGTCAGAAAGATAAGGGAAAAGTAAAAAGACGTGTTGCAAACTTGATGGGTGGTAATAACTACACTAAATTTACGAGAATAGGGATTCTCATGACATTTCTTCTTCGTAGAATTGACATGATAAGAGGCAAGATGTAAGTACTGAATATCGCAAGATAATAGTTCACGAGTATCGTAATAAATAAAGGAGAAAAGAGTTATAAAATGATACGATGATAGAAGTAGCGGAGAAATATGAAGTTTTGCGAGTATGAATTGCGATACTTCGCAATTCATATACAGCTGTATAAGTTTTACTATAAATAGGAGTTCAAATGTAAAATTTGAGAGGTTCTTTTAGTGAGTGTTAGAAAATATCTTAGGAAAGAGAATAGAGAAAGTTGTAACTATTCTAGTTCCATTTAGATACTTCTTTGTAATCAATTGAGAACATTAATAAGAAAATTGTTATTCATTATCAAGAACTTCTTTAGTTTTTACTAATTCTATTGAGGGTGTAGTTGTAGGTTATTCTGCAACTACAAGGAACATTCTCAAATTCCAACTACTGAAAGTTTTTATACAAAACCAAAGAAAAAATGGAAGCCTAAAAAAGTTCAAGATCAACAAATTGGTTTTGATATAAGTGGATATGAGTTAGATTCAGTTATTGAACATGTTGTTCAAAATGTTAACAGTGGAAGTGAATTAATAGTTACTTCTAATTCTTCAAGCTTACTTCAGCAGGAACATTTCAGGGAGATTTCATATTTTACAAGAACATTATGATGATTTCAATAATGATTTATAGTCTAATGATGTCTTCCCTCCTCTAGCTATAAAATCTTTTATGGATACTCATAGTGTTATTGGTGAATCTAGTGGAGTAATCAAAGAGATTTAGTGCTCTGATACTCTTCATCAAGTAACAATTACTTCTTCTCAAATTGACCATCCTATCATTAAAGAAGATTCTTGTTCTGAAGATGGAGAAATTAAAAAGGTTAGTATTTATTCTCTATTCCATAACAGTACTATTTCTTCTCCTATTATTATCTTAAGAAATGAGAATAGCAGCTCTAGCATTCCTGTTGTTACTAAGAAAATTATTGATGAAAATAAAAATGCTCCTGCAAAACCTACTAAACCAGCTCCAATTACTAGGAAAGCCAGCAAAGAAATTCAGAAAGTTTTGACGCAAAAGGGGTATTCTCCCCAAAATAATCCAAAATGAGAATGATTTACTGGGATGTCAGAGGTATGAAGAGGGTTAAGGAAAAAGACAAACTTAAATCTTTAGTCTAACAAGTAAATCCTTCTTTAGTCTAGATAGCGGAGCCAAAAATTCATTTTAATTCAAAATATATACTCAAACTTCCTGGAACGCATCATCAGGTAATCCACAATACTTGTGATCATATGAAAGCCAATTTATGGTTATTTTGGAACTATTCAATATCTACTCCTACTGTTATTTTTTCTTCTAGACAATGTATCACTGTTGAAATTAGAGGTGCTTTAGTCAATGGGGTTCATGCTGATGTTATGAACATCAACCGAAGAAAATTATAGTCAAATTTACTTCTTATTAGCTAGTAATCTCAATAAACCATGGATGATTATTGGTGACTTTAATACTATTATTTCTTTTCATGAAAAAAAACGAGGTAGAAGTCCCCTCTCTACAGCTGTTAATGAATTCAATGAATGTTTAAGCTCCTAAGAGTGGATTGCAATTTTCATGGTCAAATGGTAGATGTGGTAAGAAAAGAATTCTTTGTAATCTTCACAGAGCCTTATTCAATCTTCAATGATTAAATACTTATAATGGATGGAAATATCATGTATCTTCAAGAGGCATTACTGATCATAGTTTTCTGGTAGGCACATATATGGATATTCCTAAACCAATTAATTCTCCATATAGATTTTAGAAATTGTGGATTAACCATCCTGAATTTCTACAAGTGGTTGGGGATTCTTGGAAGGAAGTGATGAATGGTAATGCTATTTTTATTTTCATGAACAAGCTGCAGATATTAAAATGTATTCTGAAAAAATAGAATTGGGAGGTTTTTGGAGATGTTCACGTGAATTTGAAGAAATAAGAAGACAAGGTTACTCAAACAAATATTCTTTTTGATGCTGATCCTTCTAACTTGGAACTCTTGAACAATTATGTTACTGCTAAAGGAATTAGGGATGTAGTAGCTCAAAATTATCATGCCATGTTGAGTCAGAAAACAAGAATTAATTGGATAAAGTTTGGGGATGCTAATACACAATTATATCATTCTTCTATTAAGTTAAGACAAGCTAAAAATAGTATAGCTGAAATTGAAGATGAGGCTGGGAACATTGATGCTAATCAACAGAACATTGTTGTTATTCTTATTGATTACTTTCAAACTAAATTTGCTTCCCAACTAATTCAATTTTTTGAAAAATTCTTTGAAGCAATACCTCATTTAGTAACTGCATAAGATAATAGTTTCATGGAACATCTTCCCACAAAAGAAGAAATCAAAAATGTTGTTTTTGAATTAAATCAAGATGGAGCCCATGGTCCTGATGGTTTTTCTGGTGTTTTATATAGAACTACATGCGATATCATTAGTGAAGATCTTACTGCTGATATTCAATTTTGCTGGAGAAATCAAATAATTCCTGTTGGGTTAAACTCAAACTTTTTGGTATTACTTCCAAAAGTCAAAGGAGAAAAACAAAGCAAATCAGTTCACGCCTATTGGATTGAGCAACTTCTGCTTCAAAATCTTTTCAAATATTATAACAATAAGAATGAGCAATTTAATGCACAAATCAGTCTCCCCACAACAATGTGCATTTATCAAAGGAAAAAATATACATGAACAAATTCTATTAGCTTTTGAATTAGTCAATGAAATGCAGCTTACTAGAAGAGGAGGTAATGTGGGATTGAAATTGGACGAAAAGACGAGGGTACCCAAATAAACCACAATCTTTTATTTGTCCACCTATAAGTCCTCTACCGAAAGAGATTGTCTATGGACAAATTCGAGACAATACTACAAATCGGTATTCACACTTTGTAGAGATATGGATTCTCTAAGAGATTCTGTAATTGGATTATGATACTGCTAAAGACAACTAAGATTTTCATCATGTTAAATGGTGGTCCTATTGGATACTTTGGAGTAGGTAGAGGAGTAAAACAAGGAGACCCCCTATCTCCTATCCTTTATGTTCTTGCTGCTGATGTGATAAGTAGAAATATTCTTCATTATATTGAAGAGGGTAAGATCCATCCTATGGTCATTAAAAAGGGTATTCATCCTTCCCATATGTTTTTTGCTGATGACATCTTTATTTTCTGTAATAGCTGCAAGAAAATTTTAGTTCATCTCAAACAATTACTCATGGATTACCAATATGCTTCTGGTCAAGTAGTGAGTGATGTTAAAAGTAAATGTTTTATTGATGGGACATCAAATCTTAGGTAATGCGAATTGCTGATTTTATGGACATGAAATTATCTTATTTTCCTGACAAATAGTTGGGGGTAATGCTAGTTCAAGGAAAAATTAAAGTTGAACATCTTTGGTCATTTGTTGAAATGTTGTAAAAAACATTAGCCACCTGGATTGGTAAATTTCTCAACTTGCAAGCTAGAATAACTCTCATTGAGTTTGTTCTGAGTAGTAATCCTGTATATAATATGTCCATCTATAAATAGCCCAAAAAAGTTATTGATGCTTGTGAAAGAATACCAAGGAATTTTTTATGGAGTGGAAATGCTGAAGATAAGAAGTTCATTACAATTTCATGGGACAAAGTATGTACTCCTATTGAGGAGGGTAGCTTAGGGATAAGAAGATTTGAAGACATCAATAAGGCACTCTTAATGAAACTTTTATGGAGAATTATTACCTCTGATGAAGAATGGGCAAATTTTTTCTTAGCCAAATATCAAGATAAAAATGGTTGTTAGATTTCACACTACAAAAAATCTTCTATCTGGCTTGGGATTAAATGGGTTTTACAAGATTTTGAGGACAATGCTATATGGCTAGTAGGCAATGGAAAGCATATATCAGTCCGGAAGGATGCTTTGATACTTGAATCAAGAATTCTTAAATCTTACCCTGAAAATGAGTATATTTAGCAGAACATCCATCTGAAAGTGGAGGATTTGATTATTAATAACACCTGGAATATACTTGAAGAAATGTTTTATTTTTTCTCAGCTGGAGACTTTCCTTTACTTTATGTTGAATCTGATAAACTAGTTTGGACTGCAACTCAAGATGGTACTTTCTCATTTCATAGTGCAATTAATATAGTCAGGCAAAGACAACCTAAACTGAGATTGAAAAGATGAGGGTAACCAAATACACCACAATCTTTAAATTATCCACCTATAATTCCTCTTACCGAAAGTGATTGTCTATGGACAAAGTCGAGACAATATGACATTTCGGTATTCACACTTTGTGTGATTGTCTATGGATACGAGATCGAGATAATACAACAATCAAAGTGTGATTACTCGATAATAGGTTCGTACTTAACCAAACTCTATAGGATCACTATCAAGTAAAGCGAAGTTAACGTTTGTGTATTTTACTTCTTATAATTGCGGAAATAGAAAAGTAAAAGACACATCAAGATTTTGTTAACGAGGAAACCGCAAATGCAGAAAAACCCCGGGACCAAGTCCATAATTGAATACTCTCAGAATTAAGCCACTATACAAAATATAAACCAAACTTCGTATCGTCGAGACCAAAAAACTATACCTAGTTCACTTAGTTTCTTCAGTATCCATGCGCTTCTGATATTCTTAGTTTCTTCAGTATCCATGCGCTTCTGATATTCAATAAGTGCACACACTAGAACAATTCTTTTGGATCGTATTCCAAACAGTAAAGGAACAACAAATCTGTTTGGTAACAACTCTATAGATTCTTTCCAGATAAAGGTATCTTAAGTCATATGCAAATGCTCTTCCGTTTAAACTAATAAACTCCTTTGCTTGGTTAGATCAATCCAATCTCTATTACCTAAGTAATAAGATTTCTAACAATCAAAATAGAACTCAAGAGAACTATTAGGTGTTACCGATCTCACGTAACTAATCAATCGAATGAATCTGGTTCTAGTTGGATCCCAGCCGATCAAGGTTTGTGTTATATAAAGATATGAGAAACCAATAAGAAATATTCTTAGTCGTCAAATCTTCGTTAATCTTCAATCAAACCTGCACAACACCACTTGAATCTCTTATGATCAACCACGCATAGAATGGAGTCTATTAACAATGGATTATCACAAGATTTCTTTAGATCTACGAATATTCCTAAAGATCCCGTCGACACTTGGATCTAGTTTGAGTGAATCTTATATCAGAAGAGAAGATTCTCAAGAATAAATAAACTAGGTGCAATCAAAGTTCAACAACCGTTAGTCAATCAAATCAATCGAAAATTAATAAGCAGTAATTATCTAGTTTCCCACCAAAAGTACTCGTAGAGCTTCTTGATCCCACAGAATTCGTTAAATGAGCGGTCGTAAGATATTTCTCCTAATTAGGGTACTTTCTTCTCCGGATAGACGGCTCCACCAGTAACAACAAAAAGATAAAGTTTACCTGGATCTTAGGATAGTTTGATAGAGATGCAAACTTAGGTATATATAGACCAAGGATGTTTGGACACCAAGGAATTTCCAAAACCGAATGTATTCTCAAGATATGCAATAAATGCCTAAATCGGTTTTCATAATTCCTGGAAATGCTTTGTCCAATATTTTCCGAAATCTCTCAATAGAAAATCTCCAATTAGTAAATGCACATTACTCTAGAGATATGCATTTAATTGCTGGTAATTAAAACATATAAAACTAACAACCTTAATTAAAAGATTCTTAATTTATGTCGGACCGGGATATCCTTGAGTAATTAAGGAATAACTTTGAACAATAAAAAGTAAGAGTTATTGTTCGTGTTCAAAGTATGCTGACATATTTTTTTGTAAATCATCTTTCATATTTACAATCTTGGAATCGATTATACCACACTTCCAAACAAGTTTATAATTGATTCATCTGTATTCCAAGACAACTATGTGATTGATCAAATATCAAATCACAATTATGGGTTCAATCGGTTCCACCAATCACTAGGATCGGTTATACCTTAATATGGATTACTTGTGATCGGACACACAAGTTACCAGGACCGATTATATTAGTTACCAGGATCAATTACGTCAATTACCAGGACCAGTTACCATATACTCATGGTATTGCTTGTGATTGGAGTCACTAGGATCAGTTACACCAATTACCAGGATACCAATTACGAGGACCGGTTACACCAATTACAAGGATCGATTACACAACTCTTTTGTGATCGGTCACACCAATTACTAGGATCGGTCACACCAATTACAAAATTGATCATACCATCTCAGGTGATTACTTAGGATCGGTTACACTAATTAATCAAAACTAGTCACACCAAATTATAAGTCAGGCATTGTGGTTAGTTATACCAAGATGCATAACAAATTATGATCGGTTCTACTAACTCACACATATCGGTAATCCAAAGATATGCAATGAATAACAATACCAATAAGCCTAACGATTTCCCTTTCAATTCATAAATCAAGTTCATGAATGTACTTCCTTTAAAAAAATGTAAACATTGTTTCCTAGGATGAAATCTTCACCTTTCCTAGGATTATTTTGATGTCATAACTACGAAGTTCAAAAGATAAGCGTTATACTTCTCTAATTCTTTAATACTATGATCATATGATCATGTCTCACTACTAGAGTAAAATATTCATTCACAGCTTCGCAGTTATGTTTTCAATATAGCATGACTTGAAAGATATGTTAGGAATGAAACAGTTCAAGTCAATATTACTAACCTCAAGAGGAAGGATGATGTCGTCGTTGTAGCTCGTTACTTCTTCATGTTCTTCAGGTCTTCGAGTAATACTTGTATGTCTCATATTCCTAGACTTTCTAGTATAACCTATATGAAGTAGTCTCTAGTACATAATCAATCGACTCTTAGATGATTTTTGATTTACTAAAATATGACAACCAAACTTGACATACCAACGCTTGGTGGGTTCAACCGAGCTATGCTCTAGCAGAGATGGCATAAAAGAATATGTAAAGCATGTGTGCATCCTTCTACTGCTGCAAATGTATGTAAAATTATTAGAGGTGCTTGCACAACATATGAAAATGTGAAGAAAAGAGGTATGCACATTGCTTTTAGATATTATCTCTGCTTGAAAGACCAAGACTCTATTAATCATTTTCTGTGGAACTGTGACTATGAGAAAATTCTTTGGAACTGGATTGGTGGAATCTTTGCTTTTAAAAATCCAAAATATTTTGATGATATTATGAATTTTTTCAGAGATAAAGGTTCAGTGATACAGGAATTATGGCATATTGTAGCTTTCAATATAATGGTAGATATTTGGTTCACTAGGAATAAGCTATTCTTTGAAAATATATCTCCTGATAGTAGAAAAGCAAAACAAAGGATTGATGGGATAATTCAAGATTGTGAAGTATGAAAGGTAATATGAGCAACTCTGCTTATAATCTCCAATTTTGAAATATTATAACATTGGCTATAGAAGAGTAAAATCTTTTAGAGCAATTGAGTAAAATATTTTAGAGAAATGGAGTGTACCTTTTCTATGCCTGCTCCAGATAGTACTCTACTTTGCTATGATAGAGCCTCTCAAGGTAATCCTGGATGTGCTGGATATGATTTCATAGCTAGAGACAGTGAAGGTAATTTCATATTTGTTGAAAGTGTTGGCCTAGGAATATCAACAAATTTTATAGATGAAGTTCTGGGGATCATTGGTGCTTTGGAATGAGATGTTTTGAATTCTAAGGACAATATAAACATCAACTCAGATTATACAACATCTATTACAGCCTTCACTAAAAACAAGCTACCATGGTTTGTTTGGAACAGATGGTGTTTCATTTGTAGAAAATTGAAGTCAATTCATTTTAATCATGTTTACAGAGAAGTTAACTTCTCTGTTGATTTCTTTGCCAAGAAACGTGTCTATCTATAGAAGGGGTAGGAAATGATATTTTTCAGTAGACCATCTAATATGCACGGGATGGAGGTGTCTGACAAGATTTACTATAGGTTTTGAATGTTTTTTCTTATAATGGGCTTAAGACATGTTGTTGACTATTGCCTCTTTTCCTTTACAGTTTTGGGCCTCAGACATGTTGTCTATTTTCGTCTTTTTCCTTTCTGTTTGTTTTGTATTTCTTTGGTTTAAATCAATAAATTATTTTTTTTGGAAAAATAAAATAAAAAATAAATTGTTCATCCAGGTTAAAACGGGGTGTATATTATTAAAACATTGCTCAGTTGAACTCACCAAGCGTTGGTATGTCAATTTTGGTTGTCATGTTTTAGTTTCAAAACTCGAAGCTGCTTGATTTGATTAATAGAATCAATTTCATTAGGTTATACTAGGAACAAAAAAATATTGAGCTCGCTCTTGTTACTCATGAATAACCTGAAAATATATTGGCATCAACGAACACATCATCCTTCATTTCGAGGTTAGTAACACAGATTTGACTTGCTCAATTTTTACATACATTTCTTACAAGTGAGTATTTATTGAAAACATAAACATACATAGTATAGTTTGTTTACTTTGTCTCTAGTATTAGTGACTTGGTAATTTTATTATGATCAAAATGTCAATGAAATTGTTTTATACAACTTTGGTATATAATGTTACGAGGTATAGTTTATCTATGGACTTCGTAGAATCGGCATAACACTGATTGATAATTCGTTATTATTTAGTGTGTTGAGCTTCCAGTTGATTTCATATATTTTCATTGTGTTTAATTACACATTTTGATGAAGTGGACTTTCTAAACTTGTTTCGTAGTTATATAGGTGTTCAAAGGATATTTAGTAGAACCGATCCCTTAAACAAGGGTACTAGGAGCGATCCTAAAAATCTTTAGTATGATCTATCCATCAATAAAGGATCTCTACTAGGACCTGTCCTATGGATCTCTCTAGTTGCACCGATCCTTATTAACCAAAATCGTATTTCCGATTTGTCTTATCTACTATCTTATGGTTTATATAGATATTGAAATGTAGTTTGGTTAAAAAGGAATGTTCACATAATGTCGACATAGTATTTGAAAATATGTTAAACTATTATCACTTAATGCGTATTTTCCTGATACTGATACTCAAGGAGAGATTCCGAAATCGAAATATTATGATATTTTTTAGATATTTAGATTTATATGCTTTCCATATCCCATAGGATTGCATATCTCATGTCGCTAACGAAATTATAAGTATGTATGCTAGCTAATATTAGTTTTCATCCAAGAGTGATTTCGGTGCATGAGTTTTATTACAGTTGGAATTTATCAAAATCGAAAATATACATTTATTGCATATCTTTAAATTTCCGTATTTGTTAATCGCTTTTTTTGGAAACAAACCTTGGTCTTTACACTATAAATAGTGGAGCTTGTATTCTTACAAACTTATCTCGTGAAACATTGCCTAACCGTTTGTGTGGTAAGCCCACTCATTGATATAGAGTAGTCTAATTAGGTGAATTCTCTTGCTTGACCTTCTTTTAAAGTCATCTTTGGGATCAAGAAGCTTTTAACAGTACCGTCGGTGGGAAACTAAATCGTATTGTTATTTTTAGTTTTTGATTATTGATTAATTAACGATGTGGTTATCCCTGATAAATCAAACTTAATTATTTCATAGTCCTTCTCTTCTGATATAAGGACACTCAAGCTTGTGTGAGCATTGACTATTTCAGATCTTTATTGATTCAAGACCTGAAGATATGACTAATGATCATCCAATGTTAATAGACTACATTATATGTGTGATCGATCATTTTTAGGAATCAAGTTGTTTATGCAAGTGTTGATGGTGGTTTTTAGCTTAGGGTTAAAATCGTAAAACCCTAGTCAGACAGCGACGTCATAGGATTCGAGTAATAAAGTCTCCAATGAATGCATTTATTGAACCCTTTAATATGTCTGCGAGGAAATTACCAGGGTACCTTTTTTTAATACTAATTAGGGTTTTGGTAGACCAAACCCTAATTCACACAACACATGTGCCAATGGAAAACCATGCCAGACACATTCACCGCGCCAAGGCATGCCAACCATGCTAGCCGCACCACTGTGACAATGGAAAACCATGCCAGCCACATCTACCACGCCAAGGCATGCCAACCATGCTAGCCGCACCATTTTTCCATTGGAAAACCATGCCAGCCACATCTACCGCGCCAAGGCATGACAACAATGCTAGCTGCACCACTGTGCCAATGGAAAACCATGCCAGCCACATCTACCGCGCCAAGGCATGCCAACCATGCTAGCCGCACCATTTTTCCATTGGAAAACCATGCCAGCCACATCTACCGCGCCAAGGCATGACAACCATGCTAGCCGCACCATTGTGGCAATGGCAAACCATGCTAGCCACATCTACCGCGCAAAGGCATGCCAACCATGCTAGGCGCACCACCGTGCCAATGGAAAACCATGCCAGCCACATCTACCGCGCCAAGGCATGCCAACGCACCTTTCCATGGCCCCATGCCAACCTAGTCGTGCCACCATGCTGTCCTCACCTATGCGGATACCAAAATGAAGGCGTGTGACAACGAACGGTCGCCCTTCAATCCCAGGGGCAAATCCTATCCGTCCAAGGTTACCAGGCAACGCATGGTAACCTTTGGTCCAAAACCCTATTTTGGCCGCGCCAAGGCATGGCATGCCAACCTAGCCGCGCCACCATGCTGGCCTTCCCTATGCGGCAACCAAAACGAAGGTGTGCGACAATCAACGGACTCCCTTCAATCCCAGGAGAAAATCATATCCGTCCAAGGTTACCATGCAACACATGGTAACCTTTGGCCCAAAACCCTAGTTTGGCCATGCCAAACCACGCCAAGGCATTGCATGCCAATGGTATGCCAACCTAGACACGCAACTATGATGGCCTTCCCTATGCGGCTACCAAAACGAAGGCGTGCGACAATCAACGGCCGCCATTCAATCCCATGAGCAAATCCTAGCCGTCCAAGGTTACCAGGAAATGCATGGTAACCTTTGGCCTAAAACCCTAGTTTGGCCACGCCAAACCGCGCTAAGGACTGTTATGTTAATGGCATGCCAACCTAGCCGCGCCACCATGTTGGCCTTTCCTATGCGGCTACCAAAATGAAGGCGTGCAACAATCACGGTCGCCCTCCACTCCCAGGAGCAAATCCTAGCTATCCAAGGTGACCAGACAACGCATGGTAACCTTTATATTGAAACCATAGTTTGGCCACGCCAAGGCATGCCAACCTTTCCGCGCCACCATGCTGGCCTTCCCTATGTGGCCACCAAAAACAAAAGCGTGCGACGATCAACGGCTACCTTTCCTCTTAAGATGCAAAATCTCGACCGTCGAAGGTCACCAAGCTAGCAAGTCTCCCAAGCTCGACTTGCCAGGCAACAACAATATTGTAGTTGTAGGAAATCCCACACTACACCCTTGTTATGATCTTGCTATATTTAACTCACAATTGAAGATTAAAAACGACACTTTTATTATTTTGTTCTTAGAAATATTTATAGAAATGGAAGAATTCAAGATTACAACTATTCTCTTGAAGTTTCTCTCTCCTTAAGACTTTCTTAACTCTCCAAAATACATCATCCTCTTCTCGACATATTGGGTCTATATTTATAGGGTAGTTACATAGTGGATGACAACTAAGTTTTCATCTTATTTCATATTTGTTCTACGATTGTACCGCGATAGTTACAATGTTCATTCTCGCAAGCTTTGTAACCATCGCGGGACAAACATGCTCTTCTCATGTTTTCTTCAATCATCAGTTATTACGTCACTCTTTTGACGACTTTTGTGACACTCGCGAAGTGTAGTTGAAGAGCTTGCGGTGATGCTCGCTGGGAAGTGTTGTTAATATCGCAGAAAAGTATTGTAGCGATATTCTGGTCCTACATCTTGCCTCTTCTCATGTCTTCTTCGCAAAGTGGAGAGGATATGAGAATCTTCAATTCTTCAAAGTGCTCGCAGTCTCTTTTCTTTCCATATTTTCTTCTCGACATTGCTCCGTTAATTTATCTTAACCGCCTACACGTGTTGTAAATTCATCTTTTTACTGACACGTCTCTACTCAACAGGTTATTCCCTTTTGCCTATAAAAGGTAGAGTTAGACTTCAAAACTATTTTTCTTCTTTTATTTCTCTATCTTCTTCATCTGTTTATTTTATCTTCCGTCTGCAACTTTTCTTCTTCTTCATATTCTCCTGCTACTGTTCTAATGGAGTCATCAAGGTATGTTTTTTTATTATAATCTTTATTTGATTCAATTTTTAATCATATTATTCAATCTTCTCTATTTGATCCTTCATAAATCCCGTATTATGTCTTATCTTCAGTGGAACTATCCCTAACACCCAATCCTCAGTTCAAAACCCTAATGCTCGCAAAAGGCCAACTGATAAGAAGAAGAGAAGTTCTGCGAATGATAAGGCGTGGTAAGAAACACATCCTATTTATTAATAACAATTTTGTCTTGTTAAATTTGCACGCTCTTCCGCCTCTAATCTTCTTTCCTCTGGTATTCTTTGTCTTGGATCATCTGTTGTTTCATTTTCGCCTTATCTGTGAATTAATCCTTCAACCACCCCTTGATTTCTTTCTTCTCTTCTTCCGTCTCTTAATTGTTGATCTTCTACATCTTCCATCGAATCCGATCTCCAAGTATGCACACTCACTCTATCATAATCCACATTTCTATTTTGTATCATCCTTGTTTTATTTCTTCTTGTTCTTATCCTTGAAGATTCTCCTAATTCATTTGTTTCTCCTCCTGCAAGTCTTTTACTCCTCCTTATAGTTGTTAGTGGTTCTGATGTATTTCTTATTCTTATAGCCATTTCTTCAACTCTAACAATTTTTTCAAATCTTCAAATTGTAATTAGAGGTTTCTTAACTTGATTCTCCCTGTTTCTAGCGCCAAAATGTAGTTGCAGGAAATCCCACACTACACCCTTGTTATGATCTTGCTATATTTAACTCATAATTGAAGATTAAAAACGACACTTTTATTATTTTGTTCTTAGAAATGTTTACATAAATGGAAGAATTCAAGATTACAACTATTCTCTTGAAGTTTCTCTCTCCTTAAGACTTTCTTACCTCTCCAAAATACATCATCCTCTTCTGGGCATATTGGGTCTATATTTATAGGGTAGTTACATAGTGGATGACAGCTAAGTTTTCCTCTTATTTAGGATTTGTTCTGCGATTGTACCGCGATAGTTACAATGTTCATTCTCGCAAGCTTTGTAACCATCGCGGGACAAACATGCTCTTCTCATGTTTTCTTCAATAGTCATTTATTACGTCACTCTTTTGACGGCTTTTGTGACACTCGCGAAGTGTAATTGAAGAGCTTGCGGTGATGCTCGCTGGGAAGTGTTGTTAATCTCGCAGAGAAGTATTGTAGCGATATTCCGGTCCTACAAATATACTACATGTTTTCCACAAAAAACATTCGAGACATCAACACATATCACAAACTGGGGGATCCTCTTTGGGTATTGGTTTGGCGGTTTACAACGTGCGGCGTACACTATGCCCGTCATAAGGAAGTGTCATAAGGATGAGTCGGTTAGTAAATACATGGAGTTAATGGTGAAACACTCTTTTTTATGGAACATCAATTCCATGCGTTAACGGTTACCACATCCTTCCATTTACTCACCCATTTTTCCATTCCTTAATGAGACCAAAGTACGTTTCACTTCGACTTGTATAAATAGGTCTTACCTATTTCCACCGAACAACAAGTTCATTCAGGAGCATACAAAACTCAGAAAACATTTGCTAGCTTTCCATTTGTTAGCTTCCCACTTTCTGATACAAGTCGAAGAAAACAACTACTCTTCTAGAAATCAACTATTCCGGTCTCATCACTTTCCTTGCTTCCCTCCCCAAAACTAACCCATTCTCCTTCACTTTGTGACAGCGAAAAGTCTGGAACGACCATTTCTTGGTTTAGGTCGGACTTGTATAGATTGATCTCTCGAATCTAAAGTACTCCCTTGCAGTATATTGTTTAGGGTTTAAATTCGTTTCTTACCCATACACCCGAAATTACCTAAATCAGCAGAAACCATTTTCACCCTCAAACAATTGGCGACCACAGTGGGAGATCAATCTCTCGGTTACAATATCGATTTCCAAATTTTCGATATCCCTCTTCACTTACAACTCCAACATGGTGGAACTCAGATCCGGATCAAATGTCGAGAACACCAACGCAGAATCTGTCCCTGGTGTTAACGCTAATTCCAACAACATCACTACGCCACCTACTGACCCCAGTAATACCGAAAGCACTCATTCAGGTGTAACACCTCTGATCACCAGGGCCAGAGACTCCACCGCCTTTAATGTCCCTGCGGAACTTTCTAATCCTGGCAGTACTGAAAGCGCTATTCCAGGCATGACACCGCCAGTCACTAGGGCCAGAGCTGCCGCTCCTGACGCTTCGTCAAGCATGGCGCCTCTAACTGCCACTAAGACTCCAACTACCCCCCCCAACGGGACGAGAAACCAGAGGAAGATGACCCTATATCACCATCACTGATTTGATGGAACAACAGGAGGTTCTCGCTAGAGCCCATACGGATATGGTTTCGACACAGAAAGAAGTACTTGTCTTTCTCAAAGCCCTGAAAGAGCGGCTGCCGCGTGAGTCATGCCCACTAGATCCATTTAGAAACGCCTCCAATACCCCCGACGCTAACACCTCGGCGGAACTCGTTTCCGTGGATGAGGAGATTCGTGCCAGAACCTCATTGGAAAGAAGTCAGCCGTACAATTTTGTCACACGAGAGGATTTGGAACAACTTCTCCGGAATCGAATCAAGAATGATGAAACAGATATGCATCAACATCAACCTCCTTACCCGTCTAAAATACAAATAATTCCTCTTCCAAGAGGATATTCCTCTCCTCAATTCACCATGTATGATGGCACCAGAAATGCACGTGATGGAGTCCCTTAGAGAACATGAATATAATCACGTTCTTCGTCTAAGGGAGTTTTCGAAATCTCTTACCAGAAGAGCGTACACATGGTACAACAGCATCGCGCCAAACAACATCCCCAACTTGGGTGGCATGCTTACCGCATTTTACAAGAAATACTTCTTTGTGTCTGAACAAGTTACCTTCTTGGACCTAGGAAGGATGTACCAATGGTACAATGAACATCCAAATGATTTTGTTAAGAGATTCAGGGTTCAGGCACTAGACTGTCATGACCCAAACATGACCGAGCAACAACTAGTGAATTCATGCATCAATGGTATGGTTCCCATTTACCACGCCTTACTAGAGAACCTGCATTTCCAGACATTCTCCGAGCTCCATGAAGCTTCCAGGTGATCAGCAACGACGGCACCAGCATTATTATAAATATATATACCAACCAGAGTTGAAGACGTGCGTGAAACTCGTGGGAATAGACATCTCATCAATAAGAAGTATAACGCTGGTCCCTCCTATGTGAGCGTAATAAACGATGGGGGAAAAAGGAAGGCACCAGCTATAGACCAGCAGCCTAAGCGCGAAGCACCAGCACGACGAGAAACTCCGCCACAGAAGGCCGCCACGGAAGCTCCCATGCGTCATCACGAAGCTGAAGGAAATACCCTGGATTTATCATTCCCCATTGAGGAGGTGATCGATCTCTTAGAAGCATGGATTCAAGATGATGTTATCAAACTACCATCTCCCAGACGCCTACCGACTGAGGCCGAGATGACAAACCCCAAATACTGTCACTACCACAGGTTTTTTCAACACCCAACCAGTGATTGCAACAGACTGAAACATATCTTCAAAGAAAAGATAGAAGCATGGGAACTTCAATTAGGGAACAAGGGAGTACATTGAGACCCACTTCCGGTGAGGAATTGTGGAGTCTATGGGGACTCCATGCATGAGACTGTGCGATCCATGATGCAGCACGTATGAGAAATTCTTTACCTCTCCAAGGTGCAGCGCCAAGATATTTTCACGACTCTCAATCGTGTTGTGTCGGGCAAACGGATTTTTTCCTCCACAGAAGCCGCGCCAAGAGCCCAAGATCTCTCAGCGAGCGGAATCAAAAAAGATGACTGGGGACTACGGACCACGTCCTATTTAAGAGGTATTGAATTCGAAAACATGTTCATCGACACAGCCTCTGACTTCAACATTGTTACTTTCGAGACTCTGAAAGCTGCAGGATTTACGAGATAAGAGGCTACCCATTCTTTATCCATGATTGAGAACTCGGGAGGGGAAGCCTTGAATGCGTATGGCTACATTAACCTCGAGGTCAAGATAGGAGACGCTATAACGCATAGCAAATTCTATATTGTCAAAGAACTGGGTTACTAAATGATGTTGGGAACTTGTGGGTACTCGAAAACAATGAGAAATTGGGAACATCCCTTCTACCGATGTCAACGCCCAAAATAATTTCCAAAGACCCATCTCATTTGTTGCCGTATCGATGAGTTACTGATAGAACATAGGCACCTGGAGATGACCTGTTGGGGCTAACTCATGGATTCCAAATGCAAGTAAGTTTGGCCGAACAATCTTCTCTACAACCAGTCATTTCTTCCCCTATTCTGTCATGGGGACTCAGCGTGATTAATGGCGCGGATGTTATCAAGAGATGTGAATGGGGTGCCGGGCCATTTAAACGCTTTGTAAAGAATTTGGAAGCTGCTATCGTAACGGATGAGACCAAGATTCAAACGATTACACAACACCCGAACTCATTTCAAATCGTAGATATGGTGGTCAAAGTGAACTCGTTTCAAGTTAGGAAGATGACGGTAAAGATAGATGTTCAGACTGATTCACCCAAGGAAAAAGAAGACGAGCCATATCTGGTGGCAGACGTCCTTTTGGGAGGTTACTTTAAGCTCATCAACACATAAAAGTTGGGAGGTGTGATAGTTCACTCGCGATGGCTCAAGCTTTTTAATACCTAAAAAATACTGTACTACCCTCTTTCATCCATTCTCCCTTTAGTATTTCTTTCAGAAATTTCTCATTCCACTTGATATTTGTATTTCCCCAAGATGAATGCACCATTTGTGTTCTTCTTTAGGGTTTTATTTTTATTCAAAAAAAACATACACCTCTTTCCGAATGAGTTTTCCAAATCTCAGAAAAATAAACCAAATAAATCCCAAGTCATTGAGAAGCCATTAACCATCATATCACAACTAAAAAAAAGAAAGAAACAGTGCCAGAAATACTTCTTCAATCATTCAAAACTCCAAAGGGAATAATGTAAGGACATGGAAAGTTGAACAACCTATTCTAAAAGAAGATTCGGGTCTTTCAAATAAGAAGATTTATTCAAAAATGAGAAACCGCAAGCGGGATGCTAATTGGCGAAACCCTAACTTCGCCACGAATACAAAGAAGGTAAAGATGAGTCTACAAAGCATTCGGACGACTACGCAACAAATAGAAAAATAAAAGGAGAAGCTAGTCATCAAAAGCTGATGCGCAAGTCGCCTCGGTCAGAACTCCTTTCAAGCACTTTCCCCAACAATCACTCGGGAAACAAAGGTTGCATCCGACAGCCGCATCAGTAGTAGAAACCTCAACATCCCATCTGAAAGCCGCCTCAATAGCAATAATACCCGTCTCCTTCCCGATACCCGCTTCAACAACCGATCCAACATATGCCACCATGACTTCCCCAATACGGCCGACAACAATTTCGGTATTTGCTTTGAAGGGTGTTACAGTTTCATCAGACGCAACGTCTTCCTCGAAGGTCTTCTCAGCGACCTTTTGAGGAAGATTTCTCGATTTATCTGCATCAGAATCGAGAATTATGACACCATCCTGGACAAAAAGGTTACATTGGCTTTCCCTAAAAGTTTGACAGACTCAGTCTTCCATCATTTCAACCTAGATGCGGTCCGTTCCACCCTAGCAATGGACCGAGAAGAAGCTTTGCTACGCTGAAGCCTCTCAATACACCGGGGTGCTTCATTACCTTCTCATTCCTCCTCCATGTTCACCGAACCCAAGAAAGTCCGAACACGCACCCGTACTTCACTGAGATAGATATAAGGAAGGTCCTGGATAATTTCGCCAGCTTCATGGAACAAAGATTGGACTTTATCTAATGCCTCCTCATGAGAAGAAAACTGGTTTTCGCCGATTCCAAAGTTTTTCTCCGAAGAGTTAGAGGTACGGATGCCTTTGGAAGATCCCATTATACACTACAAAACCATAAAAAATGGGCAAGTTTTCACCCTATCTACACCGACAACATACATAAGAAAGAAGACAAAATGGAAACCATGAGAAAACACGAGACGATACCTGTAAAGAGGATGGGCACGATGTCAGGACGAACTATGCGAATGAAGGATTCAAGATAATCTCTTATGTTCAGCAGAACGATGCAGTCCTGAAAAGGAAAGATTTTTACTAGCCGTGAATTAAGGTGTGACATCCAATCTTAATTAAACCTTATTCTACCAGCAAGTATAAGGGAAAGTCTCATACCTGGCTGTGCGAGATAATTAGGGTTTGGTGAGAAAACATGGAAGTACGTGTTTGGGACACCCTTTCCCGCGTTTTACTTTTTTTCCACCAACACCGGGATTCGGAAGCAAAAAACGGCAACGTAACCCGAGAAGAAGGAGTAACGCCCCCTTTTATGGGCATAACACTCTTGGATTTTGAAGAAAGGAAACGATTTCCTAATTCGAGCTACACAAGAAAAGAGGAAACCGGGCCCACAATGGCAAGCTTCACGGTATCAACAGTTCGCATCCCACACCAGGCCAGCGACCATGCCATGCCAACACCCGTGCCGAGTTCACGCGAACGGCTCCATCCCAAACCAATACTATGATGGAGGCTCCATTCTAGGCCGCACAACACTTGTGGATCCATTCCAAGCCATCCAACGCCAGCTGTTCCGTTTCAAGCCGCACCACGCCTTGACCCCATCATACCAAACCGTCCGTGCCATGACTTGTCGCGCCAACGCCAACAACTCGCCAAGCCAGCGTCATGATGTTCCCTAACCCAAGATAATGAGTATCCAGACTAAACCGATGATTCTCATCTCACCACTTCACATTCTACACCACAAATAGAATCTATGCAAGGCCATCGAACACGGGATCATGAACTTTCCTTACCACTCGAAAAAGGTTAGTCGGACTTTCCTGACCATATTTGCATGATTTACGTTTCGATTATGTCCTTGTCTATCACCATCTTATGCTTACCTCGCAACAATGCCCCTGTTCCGAGCTAAGCAAGGGACTTAATGTTGATGGTGGTTTTTAGCTTAGGGTTAAAATCGTAAAAACCTAGTCAGACAGTAACATCATAGGATTCAAGTAATAATGTCTCCAATGAATGCATTTATTGAACCCTTTAATATGTCTGCGAGGAAATTACCAGGATACCTTTTTTTTTAAACTAATTAGGGTTTCGGTAGACCAAACCCTAATTCCCACACTACATGTGCCAATGGAAAACCATGCCAGCCACATCCACCGTGCCAAGGCATGCCAACCATGCAAGCCACACCACTGTTCCAATGGCAAACCACGCCAGCCACATCTACCGCGCCAAGGAATGCCAACCATGCTAGCCGCACCACTGTGCCAATGGAAAACCATGCCAACCACATCTACCGCGCCAAGGCATGCCAACCATGCTAGCCGCATAACTGTGCCAATGGAAAACCATGACAGCCACATCTACCATGCCAAGGCATGCCAACCATGCTAGACACACCACCGTGCCAATGGTAAACCATGCCAGCCACATCTAATGCGCAAGGCATGCCAACCATGCTAGCCGCACCACTATGCCAATGGCACGCCGTTCCAGCCAAATCTACCGCGCCAAGGCATACCAACCATGCTAGCCATACCATGTGCCAATGGCATTCCAAACCCTTGGCCCTATCATGCCAAGCCAAACCGTCCATGCCAATCCCTTGGCCCCACCATGCCAAGCCAAACGCACCTTGCCTTGGACCTAGCCATGCTAGCCGCACCATGTGCCAACGGCAGGCCAAACCCTTGGCCCTGTCACGCCAAGCCAAACACACCAAGCCTTGGCCCCACCGTGCCATGCCAAACGCACCTTGACATGGCCCTATGCCAAACGCACCATGCCAACCTAATCGTGCCACCATGCTGGCCTCCCCTATGCGTATACCAAAACGAAGACATGCGACAATCAACGGTCGCCCTTCAATCCCAGGAGAAAATCCTGGCCGTCCAAGGTTACCAGGCAACGCATGGTAACCTTTGGCCCAAAACCCTAGTTTGGCCACGCCAAACCGCTCCAAGGCATGTCATGCCAACTTAGCCGCGTCACCATGCTGGCCTCCCCTATGTGGCTACCAAAACGAAGGATTGTGACAATCAACGGTCTCCCTTCAATACCAGGAGCAAATCTTAGCCGTCCAAGGTTACCAGACAATGCATGGTAACTTTTTGCCCCAAACCCTAGTTTGGCCATGCCAAACCGCGCCAATGGCATGCCAACCTAGCCGCACCACCATGCTGGCCTTCCCTATGCTGCTACCAAAACGAAGGCATGCGATAATCAATAGTCGCCCTTTAATCCCAGGAGAAAATCCTAGCCGTCCAAGGTTACCAGGCAACGCATGGTAACCTTTGGCCTAAAACCCTAGTTTGGACACACCAAACCGCGCTAAGGAATGTCATGCCAACCTAGCCGCTCCACCATGATGGCCTTCCATATGCGGCTACCAAAATGAAGGCGTGCGATAATCAACAGTCTCCCTCCACTCTCAGGAGAAAATCCTAGCCGTCCAAGGTTACCAGACAACGCATGGTAACCTTTGGCCTGAAACCATAGTTTGGCCACGGCAAACCACGCCAAGGCATGCCAACCTTGCCGCGCTACCATGTTGGCCTTCCCTATGCGTCCACCAAAAATGAAAGCGTGCGACGATCAATGGCTACCTTTCCTCTTAAGATGCAAAATCTCGACCGTCGAAGGTCACCAAGCTAGCAAGTCTCCCAAGCTCGACTTGCCAGGCAACAACAATATGCTACATTTTTTTCAAAAAAAACATTCGAGACATCAACACATATCACAAACTGGCACTAGTGGAAAAAGGGCTATTTGAGACATTATAAAACGATACATACAACAAATCGCGATATTTAGACAAATCGAAGGTGCCTTTGACCAAAGTCAAACCATCGTTGTATCATGACTTTTGTTGACTTGAATAACTATACTTAGTATAGTATTGTTTCACCGGTACATTTTTCTAGGAGATAGGAAACCAAACTTATCTATACTTTCTCTCTCATTCTGGGTGTTTTATTCTCTATCCTTTTCTTCTCCACCAGCTTAACCTTTTTTCTTCTTCTATCCCTTCCCTCTTCAGAATATTTTCTCCTCTTTAAGTTTTGTTTCCAATCGTCCATGTCTTAAGTAACATGAGAAGAACTTCGTTTTCTTATTGCCGGAATTATTTTGAAGAACGGAAATTATCAGAGTCTTTTCCATTTGTTTTGAAAACACTAGATTTTAAATCTAAAACCTCAAAACTGTTTTCTTATTCAACAATTTTCCTTTGATATTAGGGTTGTAATCAATTGTTCTTTTGCTAATTTGATGTTTCTTCAACTTTAGAAGGCAAAATTAAGGTCTGAAAATGCATTTTTTTCCCATTTCCATTCTTGTTATTTATTCATTTTGTTTGTTGTTAGGGTTTAATTACTCTTTTGATTTCTGTTATAGGAGTTATTAGGCGACCGATCGGTGATGGTTCATAAGGTAAATCTTGTTTTTTATTTTGATTTGCCTTTTTTTTTTTTTTTTTTGTAGATCTGGTTTTAAATATTTCCTATGATAGAAATTATGTTGGGTTTTATTCGGAATGTCAATTTTAGGGGTTTTAGTTTTTGCATTTGATAATTTTTCTTCTATTTTGTTATTATCTTGTTTAGATTTGGTGATTGTCATTTCTACTACTTGGGACATTTTTTGTTCAGTTTTTATTCATGTTCTTGTTTGGCTTGAGTTGTAGGATTCTAAGTATGTCAACTGGAGTTGGAATGGGAACTCTTTCTCGGTTTTCCTATCACCTAAGGTATCTGATACTACGGTTGGGTAAAGCCCTGTCTCCCCGAAACCCGTTCTCGGTGCTATCGCGGGTTTCATACGATTATGTGAATTATTAGTTTTTTGACTAATGATATACCCTGCACTTTTAACCTTAATCATGTTTTCTCTGCCATATCAAATATTTGTTTTCCCAATCATTAAATCTCAAGCTCTATAGTGTATATATCCTAAACCCTTGTTCAGATTGCTGTTGAGCATAACTTGTTTGGTATTTTGTTACTATGTTTTGAGTTCACATGGTTTTCGTATGATTTGTGGTGTGTTTTGGATATCTTAAGTTCAGAAGCATTTATGTTCTGTAAAGATGATGTTCCAGGTCACAAGAGAGGCCGATTCACTATAGAAAAAGAGGATGAAGAGCAACCAAAGAAGAAGGTGTTGCTGGGGTTGCCTGAAAATCAATGGATGAGTGTGTACAATGCTCGTAGACCAATGAAGCTAAAGGTATACCACAGAGGATATATTCACACATATATTTGACGTTGTTTTTCCATTTCTTTACATGACATGAAATGTTCATCTTGTATTTTTTTTTGTTTTAGGTTTCGCTTTGATGTTGCTAATGAAAATCTTCTTCAGCACATCGACAAAGTAAATCAAGATGGACACTATATCAGTTTCGTTCGAAGAGTCCCATCTTGCTGTTTTTATGAAAAGGTAAGTAGTTCAATATGATACCTTCTTCTTCTGCTTCAGAGAACCTAAATTAGAGACTAATAGAGACCGAATTTACTTAATATGCAGATATTCCATGCTGATTACATTCCCTTCGTGGCTCTCGTCCGATGCGAATAAATTGATTCAACATAATCTCGATCCAAATCTATCTGATCTGGTAGTAATGGCGCTTGTATGATAGTGTTTGTCTGATCCATTTAATATATTCACTTTCCTGTGATTTCACACTTGCTTATACTTCGGTGATGTTAAAGCCTTTTGTTTGTTCTAGGTGCGTCATTCTAGAACCGTTGGCTCAGTTCATCATCCGGTAAAATCTCGTTTTGCTGGTTTGTATCTTTATGAGCCTTAGAACTTAGATATGACTTGTACGAATTCAGGGTTTGATTATTTATGATGACTTATATGAATTCAGGGCCTGATTATTTATTTTCATTTGTGATTTTGAAGTTCAATAAACTAAGTGTAAACTGAATTCAGTCATGGATTGTGTAACCTGTAAAATGGTATTTATTTAATTTGCCATTTGAGATAAGTACAAATTTTATTTCATGGTAATGAGTATAACTGTATAAGTCAATCTCATTTAATCTCAGTCAGAAATACTGCAGTCAGCAAGATTTGATTTGGGATTCAGCTGAATCAGATTTGGAATTCAGCTGAATTTCTATTTTTTTATAATATAAAATTAAATCAATGACGAGATCTAGGTGTCTTACCTAGCGATAACCACAAAGCATCGTAATTCTGAGGCAAACTGAAAGTGTCGTTCCAGAAAAAGACACTGAATCTACGACACTTTCAGCTGCATTTCATTAGTGTCTTATAACCTTCTAATACGAAACTTCCGGACTATCTTAAAACAGCTCTTTTCCACTAGTATGGGGGATCCTCTTTGGGTATTGGTTTGGCGGTTTACAACGTGCGGTATACACTACGCCCGTCATAAGGAAGTGTCATAAGGATGAGGCGGTTAGTAAATACAGGGATTTAATGGTGAAACGCTCTTTTTTATGGAACATCAATTCCATGCGTTAACGGTTACCACCTCCTCCCATTTACTCACCCATTTTTCCATTCCTTAATGAGACCAGAGTACGTTTCACTTCGACTTGTATAAATAGGTCTTACCTATTTCCACCGACCAACAAGTTCAGTCAGGAGCATACAACACTCAAAAAATATTTGCTAGCTTTCCATTTGTTATCTTCTCACTTTCTGATACAAGTCGTAGGAAAAAACTACTCTTCCAGAAATCAACTATTCTGGTCTCATCACTTTCCTTGCTTCCCTCCCCAAAACCAACCCATTCTCCTTCACTTTGTGACCGAGGCAGGTCTGGAACGGTCATTTCTTGGTTTAGCCCGGACTTGTACAGATTGATCTCTCGAATCTAAAGTACTCCATTGCAGTAGATTGTTTAGGATTTAAATTCGTTTCTCACCCATACACCCGAAATTACCGAAATCAGCAGAAACCATTTTCACCCTCAAACAACAGGTACTTTGAAGATTGAAGACTATAAGACTTTTTATTTTTGTTATTATGATCTTTGTGATACGTCTAACACACTTGGTTCGTTGGGATCCAAACAAGAAGTTTATTTTGTAGACGTTAGACTTGTTTTAAAGATCGACAATCTATCTAGTTGTTTCTTTTTTGAGGATTTTTTGATAGTTTGTAAACTAAGACAAGTTATTTTGGTAATTTTTTTCTTGCTTGATCTTTGACCACAAATGAGTATATATTGATTACACTAAAGAACCTTTGACTTCTATTATCTCCGATTAAACCTTTGATCCAGGAGATCAATAAGTGATGGTTACTGAAACAGGTTAGTTCTTTGTTGTTTCGGTGTACAATCCAAATGAGTTGAGAAACAGAAGTCTTCGCAGCAGGTGAAGCAACTTGAGATTGTTGTAGGACCAGAATATCTCTACAACGCTATTCCTGCGATATTAACAACGTTTCTGCGAGTGTCACTGCCAATTCTTTAACAACGTCTCACGAGTGTCATAGTACACTCAAAAGAAATTGACGATGGAAGAAGTAAAAGAAGAATACGTTGATCCTGCGATGGTTATTGTTCTTACGATAGAGAATATTGTGGTAATCGCGATGAGATCAATCGTTGTCATCCATTATGTAAATCCCTATATAAATAGATCCGAAAAAAAATAGGAGGAAACTTAGAAACTTCATCCATTATGTAAATCCCTATATAAAGGGTTTGATAGATCCAGAAAAAGATGATGTATTTTTGAGAGTTGAAAGAGTATTGAGGAGAGAGAAACTTCAAGAGAATGTTTGTAATCTTTATTTCTTCCAATTCCTCAATTTGTTTAAATATTTCAATTAAGAAAACAGATTTGAATCCAAAAAGTGTCGTTTAAATCTTTGAAGTTTAATTGATTTCAATAGATTTCTATAGAATCTTAACAAGGGTGTAGTTAGTGTTGGAATTAACCAAATATTGATCTTTAGATTAGTTGTGCTTAATTAGACAATTACACTTTTTGTGATTAAATTATCCATTGGAGAAACACCCGGTAGACTTGAATCTACTATAAACAAGGAGAATAAAACTAAGAAATCTCTAATTACAACTTGAAGATTTGAAGAAATTGTTAGAATTGAAGAAATGGCTAGAAGAATAAGAAATACAAGGGTGTAGTGTGGGAAACTACATTTTGGCGCCCCAAAGGGAGAACAACTAAGAAATCTCTAATTACAACTTGAGATTTGAAGAAGTAAAAGACTTGCAAGTGAAGGAACAAGTGAATTGGAAGGATCTTTAAGGATAAGATCAGGGAGAAATAGAATAAGAAATGAGGCAGAAAGTTAAATTCAACAACCAAATCAACAAACACAAACACAAGATAGGAATGTGGATTATGATAGAGTGAGTCTGCATACTTGGAGGTCGGATTCGATGGAAGAAGCAGAAAATCGACAATTAAGAAATGAAGAAGAAGGAGAAATAAATCAAGAAATGGTTGGAGGATTAATTCATGAAGGACGTGAAATAGTAGATGATTTGAGACAAAGAATACAGGAAGAAAGAAGATTAGAGGCAGAAGAGAGTGCAAATTTAACAAGACAAAATCATGAGCTAAGAATGGAGAATTTGAGGTTACAAAGAAGGAGATCAAGAAGTACTGTTAGATCAAATTCAAGATCATTCAGAGAAGAACCAAGGAAAAATTCCTCTATAAGAAATGTTAGAGAAAATACTCGAGGAGAAGTGCAAAATAGAGAAGAGGAGATAGTTGGTGATCGCTATAATCCGCGTGACAATAGAAATCAAGAGGGAAGAAACAACCAAATTGAAGAAGAAAATTCAGAAGAAGGTAGGAGGATATTACATGGATGAGAGATTCAAAGAAATCAAAGAATGATTGAAGAAGAAATTGAGAGACATTACACTGAACAAGCACGTCTAGCTCGCGAGAGGGAAAGATTAAGGGCAGAAGTAGAAGAACATGAATTTCAAGAAGCAGTGCGACAAAATAATCATGAAAATTGAGAAAGGAGACGTACGCAAAATCGCTACAATGGTAATATTCAAGAGGAGTATGATAGGATACAGAGGAGAATAGAGAGACAGCGAAGAGAAACGAGGAGAAATGAAGAAATCCGCAGAGAAGAAGATGAAAGAGAAAATCGCAGAGAAAGACGAGATGATGATGAAGAAGGAGATACACAAAATCTCGCAAGACAAGAAAGGCAAGAACGCAGAAGAAGGGAAACAACATTAAAAAGGCCAATGGAACAAAACTCAGCTGAGAATGAGCAAATATTGAGAGAGATAGCAGAAATGCGAGGAATGATAAATAATAGAAGATAAGGAGGTAGAAGGAAACTTGATGAAGCTATTGAAGAAGCTGCGAGGACTCCATTTACTCAAGAAGTACAGTTAAGAGGGATACCTCCAAAATGCAATCTACCAGCATTAACCAGCATTTTTGATGGGACTACTTGTGCTGTTCAACATGTCAAAGCTTATGTTAGATGTATGCTACAGTGGGAGAATCATGATGTTGTGCTATGCAAATATTTCGCATCCAGCTTAACTGGCGAGGCGTTGAAATGGTTCGAGGGATTACCAAAAAATACCATAACTTCTTTTGATCATTTACAAGCTACATTTTTAGGAGCGTATATTAGCAACAATTCATCGCGGCCTGGTATTGAAGATGTGTTTGGGTTAAAACAGAGAATTGGCGAGAGTCTAAAACACTTAACCATAATATGGAAGTCAATGTGCAGTGATATGGCAGGAAGAGTTGACGAGAGATATCTTATCTTGTATTTTATCAATGCAATGTTCGCGACCAATCTACTGTACATACAAATTTTCAGAGTCAAGAATACAATCACTATGACTGAATTGCGAGAACTACAGGAAGAGTACATTGCTTTGGAGAAGAAACAAAATGAGATGGAGTCATATCCAATCGCGAACACCAGCTCACTAGCAGCAAGTGGAAGTTTGCTCCCTAAAATAATAAATAATGTGGCGAGCACCTCACAACCACAACAAGAGAAGGTGGTAATCGATAACCAACAAAAATTGGTAGCGATGGGCAGTCGAGATCAAGAAGAATATGAAAGGGAGAAGAATTATTACAATCGAGGTGGAAATAATAAGATTCCAAGACTTGATCAGCCGTAAGAAACTTATGGCGGACAAAGGCAGAATAACTTTAGAGGGCAAGGAAATCAAAAGATAATATGTGAAGAAATTAAGATGCCACCTCTTAATGCTAGTATAGAAAAAATTTGGGAAGCTATCATTCTGATGGAAAATATACCATTACCATGGAACATGGGAAAAGAACCCCATCCAAGCAATCGAAGTCAAGAATTTTGTCCTTACCATCACTTTCATGGCTATTCAATAAATGATTGTAGGAATGTAAACATAATAATTTTGAGGATGATTGATCAGGGGAAGTTAAATCACTTTCTTGTAGGACATTCATAACCTCACCAATTACCACCAGCACCAGAAACTCGCAGAGTGAATGTTGTAAAAGGAACAAAAACATTCGTGATAGAAGTGGGGGCTAAAGCAAAGAATTTGTTTTGTAACTCCATTGTGCATTCATTCAGAACTGTGGAAGATTTTCATGATAATCTTTTAAGTATAGTCTTCGCGAGAAATACAGATGGAAGAGAGATAATGGATATAGCGAGATCTTCGTCAGTAGAAGAATGACATAAACAAACTCTATCTTTCACCGCACAAGATATACCAGAGCTTGGCGAGCAACATAAAACCCATTGGTGGTACGATTAGAGATAAAACCAAAGCAAATGCAAGAGGAAGATGAAGAAAATAATGGTAAAATTAAAGACTCTTGGGCCACCAACAGAGTCTTAATAGATACCGGGAGTTCAGTCGATATCTTATTCTATCATACCTATAGAACCATGGGAGGAAGAGATAAAGATTTGATACTATCAACGTATAAAATCTATGGATTTAACGGTACAGATAACAAACCAAAGGGGGAAATTGAAATGCAAATACCGTTAAAAGGAATATCTTCAAAAATCTTATTATGTGTTGTGGACATCGAATCACCTTACAATGCTTTGATAGGACGACCTTGGTTACACGGGATATTAGGTGTAGAATCTACTTATCACCAGTGTATTAAATTTTCTCATCCTAAAGGTGTTGGAGTTATTAAAGGAGGTTGGGGAGAAAGCAAGAAATGTTATGAAATCGATATGAAGTCTTGCGAAGAAAGAGATGAAAAGAATAGCAATTGGAAGTACAAAATCAAACAACAACAGAGATGTGAAAGGTTAATGATTGATACAGTAGAGCGGAAAGAGGATGTGAAAACTGATGGCGAGCGTCTCGCAGAAAAAGAAACAACAGCAAAACGTAGCAGAAAAGTAGAATCGGAAAATAGTAAGTAGAGAGGTAAAATGATAAACTTTAGAGAACTCTATGAATGATTTGTTTGAAGAATATGTAATTGAACAGAATATTCTGCTTGAAAGAATCGTAAGATTTTACAAAAAGAAAGAAGATCAAAATTATGAAATTCCATCAAAGTTACAATACTCGCAAGAAGCGCGAATACAATTTCGCAGAGATTAAAGAATGGGACGAACCTTTATGGCGTGCACCCTAGTTCGCGAATAAAATTTCGCAAGAGGAAAATGTAAGACCTAATAGCGCGTCATAGGAGGGGGTATCTCTTGACATGATTTAGGGGTAAGGTTATACCGTTGCTGGATCCTGAGTCATGCAGATGTTGGGGTTAAAGAAAACCTATCCGGGAGAGAGATCTTGGATTTCCAACTATATATGGTTATACCCTGGTTGGACGACCGAGAATCTCTTCCAAGAAGTGAAAAGTATGACCAAGGCGCCAAGGTACACGGTTGAGCCAAGGGTGCCAATGGCGTACGAAACTCCCTTTCCATTCTTGGTAAGTCTTGGCTATGATGCACTTGGCCTGAAGAAAACCCCACTTAGGGTGCAGTCTTATAACTATAAGGCATATAGGCATAAAGGACAAGAGGCTGTGAAAACAACTGGTTGTTGGTAAATCTGGATGGGAGGAGATAGTCTTGTATGACCGATGTTCCCTCCTTGAAGGGGCAACCAGGGGGAAGATAAGGGAGCACCCTCCATTAGGGAGCTGATAAGTGTCTTAAGACGGCAATGTCATGGGGCTTTATGATCGCAAGAACATTTAGGCCTGTCATATTGTCGCGTGACGTAAATTATACAGAGGCAACAAGCCAAAAGTTAAGATGAGATCAATGGGTTTTTACATGAAAGTGTAAAGACGTCCTGCGATTTCATCGCAAGACGGCAATGTCACGAGGCTTTGATCTCGCGAGAGAGCTTAGACTTGTCATATTGTCGCAATATAATCAAAGAAGAAAGATAAGGCAAGATCAATGGGTCAATACATGCAAATATAAAGACGTCCTGCGATTTTGTCGCAGAAAGAAAGAACGTGGAAAAATAAGACCTTTAATTAGGAAGGCATAATAAGACCACAAGATTACTGCGATAATACTCGCAGATGTTATGAGAATTGCGATTTCATGCAGTTATTGCTGACGATAAGATCGCCAATACTAAGGCAAATTTTATTTACCACTAATATCTAATCTTCAATCAATTTTTATATTGAAGATGAATAATAGAGGCAAGTATGGGAATGCATGAGAACGATGAAATTATTATTCATCTATCATATAAAAATTGCATAGATAAATGCACGCAGATAATTAAAGAATAATGATTATATTGATTGATTGACTTGCAGAAAAAAAACTGTTTTCTAATTCATACATGTATGGAGAAACTTACAGCAATGTTACAGAAAGAAGAAAATAAATATACAAGGAAGATAAAAGGAAAAAGAAGAACTAGCTAGATCCATCGCTATCCTCTTTATCATACTTCTCTTCATTGCCATATTTCTCTCTTTCATCGTTATCATCACTATCTTCATTCTTATCAGATTCTTCTCCTCCACCAAATTTTTCTCCTTCATCATTATCATTATCATTTTCATCCTCGTCAGAATCCTCAGCTTCACTATCAAAGATGTTAAGATTTGGGATTATTGCGGGGATTTCCTTTGCAAGATCAGGATATATAGAAGAAGAAATTCCATGATCATTGCAGACCAACTTAACGGAATCATTACGAACAACAATGAGAGATCTATTGAAATTCGCGGTAGTAATGTCAAATTGCTCCTTCAATCGTGAATATTTTTTATTGCGAGCATCAAGGGTATCCGTGAGCTGATTTCTCTCATTTTCAAGTTCCCCGATTCTTTCAAGATATCTTTTTTCATCTCCTGCGAGAATATATGACAACAAGTTAGAAATTTTGTAAAAAAGAGTAATAAAAGCAAAAAGTTAGCGAGAAGAAGAACATCAAACAACCTTCTCTTTCAGAAATCATATCTCTAATTAAGGCCGCTTGTTCAACTTGAAGGCTAACATTTACACCTAAGTCATTCCTGGCATTGTCAAGAACCTTCGCATCCCAAGCAAACTCATCATCTCTATTAATAAGGAGACGAGATCAAACTTGAGTCTCCCTCGCAAGAAGATCTTCATTCTCGCGGATAAGTTTATCTCTGTCCATTTGAACGTCAATGAGAGTTTTATGAAAGTCTGCTAGGGTCTTGGATCCCTTCTTGATAGCAAGATCTTTCTCGTCAATGAGATCGCTATTTTTCTGTCTTAATCTATCTATTTCTTTCTTTGAATCAAGATAAAAGCGCTTATATTTGTCAGTCAAACCTAAATTGAATTTGTGTTCAATTTTTAAGAGATTAAGCTTGGATCTAAGTTCATCTATGGAGAGGGATTTAATCTTATCATCTGAGAAATTACTTAAAGAATTATTAAGACAGGTAAGAAGAGTATGATCATCTTCAGGATCAGGGAAATATTGAAAGAGTATAGCCTCATCAGTAAGACCATAAATATATGCAAGTTAAAAGTGGTCGCTTGAATAAGCTGCGATAGAGTAAAAAGAATTAAGAGAGAAAGGAAATCAGTCATACCATAAAGTTGTTAGTTAGATCTATCAAGATCAGACATCTTTTTCTTATCAACTGAAGCTTCAGTCTCCAGTTGTTTACTCTTCTTGCGAAGCTCAATAACTTCAGACTCTAATTTTTGCTTATCCTGGCGAAGTTTAGCAGCTTTCTCTTCAGAGCTGGCACATCTTTTATCTAAATCAGAAGAAACATCAAAAGAAGCTCTTCCAACCTGCGAAAGAAGAACATAAATTAAGATCCAGCGATGGAGAAAATATATAAACAAACTGAAGAAATAAAAACATACCAAGGCACCAAGAGAATTCAAGAGACTGGGAGTCAGCGATCTTGAGATTCCTTGGAGAGAATCATTATCCACAAGAATAGGGGCATCGCAAACTTTAGCGAGAGCTTGGGATGTCTTGTCAATAACTTCATCCTCGTCATTACAAGTTATGCTATGGGAAATATCGCTAAAAATTATGGATAAATGAGCCATTGAAGAATCAGAATCATAAGAATTTTTTATTGAAGGAAAACCGCTAACATTAAAATCCTCGTCATTATTATCCTTATCAAGATCAACACTTGGATTTTCTGGAATTAGTTGAGGAATTGAAGAATAAGAAGGTTGAGTTTTCCTTCTCTTTAGTGGAGGATCGCTAGATTCTTCATTGCGAGGGGAAGAAGGTTTTCCCCTGGAAGGAGCAGTAGATTTCTCCTTTGAAGATTTCCCAAATTTCTATTTTAAAGATTTATCCTTGGTTTTTGCGGGTATTAATGGTTCTAACTCTTCGATTTCCTGCGAACACAGATGAAGATAAGAAATAGGGGCAACAATATATTGTTAAAATTTATGAAAAAATATTTCTTACTTCATCTGTGAAAGATTTCAGAGCCAAGAGAGTGCTAGGCTTCCTAAGAGTTTGGTAACTGAGCTTCATTCTCTCAATCTGAGAAAAGATCAAAATAATTAGAGAGAATAAAAAAAAGCAAGGAAGATAATGAATGATAATAATATGAAAATTCAGAGAGGTTAGTACCTCTTTAGTTCTCTCAGGCCAATTAAAGACCCAAGGTTGATATTATGCAAGATTCGCGGGAAGTTCGCGAGAACCAGATATATAAGGACCTTCAAGACATAATGGAAAGATGAACCACTTGTCATCGCTAGAATGGCGAGGACCTTGGTTGGTAGATGTATGAAAATCGATATCCATCATAAGAGCTTTGTCACCAGCGACCTTCTCTTTTTTCAAACGAACACCCCAGAAGGTGCTATCCCTCTTCATAGGGACTATACTATAATTTACAAAGAAGTTGTCCACAGTATAATCCGCAGAAACAATGGGGACATCTTTAAATGGAGGATTCTTTGGAGCTTCAGGGTAGCGAGTTCCTTTATTAGCACCGCAAGAAGCATATTCAAGCAGCAATATGATGCAATCTCCACCTAGTTGATATATCGCTCGCGAGAATCTTTCGTCAGAAATTATTTGATAAAATAATGGAAGTTCTAGGTCATAGAGAGGAATGGGAAGACCAGCTTCAAGTTTTCCTAGCGATACTATGATTTTTTCGCTAGAACATTGATCTTCAGTAAATAATTTAAGAGAAAGTTCAGATCTTGAATCCTGATCTGGAATTAAAGATAAGTTAAACCCTTTAATTTTGAGTTTCTCGCGCATCTCATTAAAGGCCTTCAAGTTTTTGCTACCAGCATCAACCATTTTTGAGTATGGGAATGAAAGAAAAGGTTGAAAATAATAAATAAATCACAGCAGTAACAGAAGCGCAATTCGCGGAAGAACAGTAAAATTTGCAGAGAGGGTATGGAGAAAAAGAAGAAGAAAGTAAAAGAGAAAAAGAAAAGGAATGAGAAGAGTATTTATAGAAGAAGAAATTTCTCGAAGAATATGAAAGAAATTAATGCAAAGAAAAGACATGGATGGTCATATCGCAGCGGTTAGAGGAGACGTGTCAAAAATTTATTGGAAGAAAGAATTCGTGAAAACAGCTGGCGAAGGACGTAGAAACGTGTCAGAACGGGGAAGTCTGAAAAGATTAGCAGTTATGGCATTTTAAATTCTCATGATCTTCTCTTCTTCGCAGAAAAGACATAAGAAGAGGAAAGATGTAGGACCAGAATATCGCTACAACGCTATTCCTGCGATATTAACAACGTTTCTACGAGTGTCACTGACAATTCTTTAACAACGTCTCACGAGTGTCACATTATACTCAAAAGAAATTGACGATGGAAGAAGTAAAAGAAGAATACGTTGATCCTGCGATGGTTATTGTTCTTACGATAGAGAATATTGTGGTAATCGCGATGAGATCGCAGAATAGATCCGAAATAGGAGGGAAACTTAGCTGTCATCCATTATGTAAATCCCTATATAAAGGGTTCGATAGATCCAGAAATAGATGATGTATTTTTGAGAGTTGAAAGAGTCTTGAGGAGAGAGAAACTTCAAGAGAATGTTTGTAATCTTGATTTCTTCCAATTCTGTAAATATTTCTGAGATTTGAATAGAAAAGTGTCGTTTAAATCTTTGAAGTTTAATTGATTTCCAATAGATTTCTATAGAATCTTAACAAGGGTGTAGTGTGGGAATTCCTGCAACTACAATTGTCAACTCTATCTTAGAATTCACGTGGGCAAACCAGATTGGTTGTAGGCATATAGATACTAAAGGAACTAAGTAACTAGGATTAGTTACATGATCTCAAATATACGCGGTAGGCAATCATATATCGTTTTAATTATGCGAGTATTAAAAACTGGGTTAGGTATCAGGGTTTTTCTGCCTTGGAGTTTTCCTCGTTAACACAGTCTTGTGTGTCGTGTTATTTACTTTACTTCCATATTATATTGCTTGTCTTTATAATTAAATTAAATACACTTGTACGTTAATCAAACTTGGTACGATCCCCTAAATTAGTTTGGTCTCGAACTTCAGCTATTACCAAGTTATATCTTGTTGAAATAATCTTTCGACAGTTATTTTAGGGTGAGTTTGTTGTAGGTTGATACGAAAATATTATGGCGTACTTGGTACCCTCATCATTTCAATTGGTATCAGAGCAGGAAAACACGATAAAGTCTAACAATTTGTGTTTAATGTGAATTCAGATTCATACGAATCGAGTTTAGTTAACGTACTGCCAAGATTTGATGATACTAACTATCCTTGGTGTTTTTTTTTTATATGAAGTATTTTATTCAATCCGTTACTTTAATACCTGGGTACTTCAATGGAAAAAAGTGGCAAAATCGAAAACTGAGTTTAAAAGCTTAGCTTCCTACACTGAAGAGAAAAAGGCTCTTGCCAAGCATAAGTCAGATGGTTTGAATGCCATAATACATGCATTAATGAGAGATCTTTAGCTTCATGTATTCACGTGTCAAACATCCAAGGATGTTTGGGATAATCTTGAGACTGTATTCGAGGGTAACATGTCAGAATCGAAAGCTAGACTTCAAACTCTCACTTCTAATTGGAAAAACCTTTGTATAGATTATGACAATATACTTTTGAGGAGTTTCACTTCAAACTTTATGAGATTGTGAATGCATCTTTCTCCTTGGGAAAGAAATATTTCTGAAAAAGATATAGTATTCAAGATTCTCAGATCATTACCATCTGGATACAAGTTTAAGAAGCACGCAATCATGGAAGCAAATGATTTTTCGACACTTTCTCGAAGCTCTCTTGTTGGAAAGCTAAAGATCGTTGGTCATGAGTCCCAATCCAACCAAACAAAAGGATGCTTTCAAAGTGAAAATAAATTTTAAGGTTCTAGCTAAGGAAGAAAAAATTCGGTTGACAAATGATCCAAAAAGGTTCCATGCTGGGCCATCCTTAAAACTAAGATCGGAGTGATACCTATTATATATACTCCCTCCGGCCGTCCATAAGAAGATAAGTTATTTCAAATTTGCACAATTCTTAAGGCAAATAGGAGATATGAGTATTTTAAGTATTTTTTTCAAATTATACCCTTCTGGATAACAATAAAATTTAAAAATAATATGTTTCTCAAACTATACCACCGATATTCATAAACTCTTTGTACCACTAAAAAATATTTTAAAACACATATATAACCAACATGACTATCAAATTATACATATTTCCTATATTAACAATAATCAATTAAAAGAGTAATTTTAGAAATATACCCTTGTTTTAACTTTCGGAGGGACAAAATTTTAAATAAGAAGGTCATCTTTTTAAGGGAGGAGGATAAGTTATCATTGTGCTCGGCCTTATGCCACGCTATGCTCAAATTTTGTACGTGCCAGCACACCATCCTTTACACCCTTGTTACTCTTTATTATCATGCAGAACGGCCCTTTATGGGCCCGTAACCTAGGTTCCTTGCCATTCTTGTAAATTTTAGGCCTCGGCTTGGGTAGCTATGCTTGTGATATTTCCCAAGATAAGAAATCCAAACGGAAAGAGAAGAGACCTTTCTTGATTCTTCATCTTCTTCAATTCAACATCAAAGTTATTTATATCCACACAATTTGAAAAATGGAGCTCACATTGCCTTCTCTCTCATTTTCAACATCAGGTAAGTCAGAATTTCAGTTTCTAGAGTCTGATTTCCTTACATGATTAATTCTCAGAAAATGAAGAGGAGTTGTTAAGATATCCATCTTAGTTTGGAGTTAATTCATAAGAACTGTGAGTTCATTTTGAAGTTAGTTTTTGGTAATTGTAATAATCCTTACCATGTTGAGTTTAATTGACGATTTACAAGGTTTTACAATCAATTTCATGATCAGTTGTGCCAAAAAATAGCAAATTGTATTCAAATTCCAATGTGAAAACCTCCAAAATGGCGGAAGATGATTATCAGTTTTCCCCTCCAATATTTCCTTCAAAATTTTATGTGGACAGACGATTTTGACTAGTGATCCTCCTCTGGCCTCTAGGTTGTCACTTTGAATGACAATCTCTTCAAGAAATTTCAACGAAGTTCACCTAATTTTCACTTGTCACTCATTGTCTATGATTAGCTTGAGTTGGTGTGATGCATTACACATGTCAGGTTAACATTGCCTTTTAAGTTTCTGAAACTGTTTATTGTACTTTTTTTTCTTATTATATTTGTTAAATCTCTTTATAGAATTGCCGAAAGTACTTGTTCAATCAAGTAATCGATGCTCTGTCTCCACATTACATTTGAGGTCACTAGAGCGGAGACGAAGGAAGTTCATTGTATATTCCTCTCTACCAGAAACTGCTGCTTCTATTGTAATTGCGGCTGCTGTCGTAGGTACAGCAACAAACTATCTTCTTAAAACGATCAAAGCGTCTGAATCTACCAATGTATGTAATTTGTTCCACTTTTTCATCCTACAACACAAGAACTTTTATTTCATGCGAGGGCTTGATTTATTTTCGATTTACATTTTCATTTTCATTTTCATTTATTCTTACACACAATGAATCATAAACCTATTCGGTTCATGTGGACTCGTCACAAAAACAAAAAATCTTTTGGTAAAACAACTTCATAATCTTATAATTGGTAGTAGATACGATTTTTAATGAAGTGGCTGTTACAGTGTGAGGAAATTACATCCCCGAAAACTGGTCTCCTGTTGAGGCTCCTTAGGTGCAATGTGAGCAGAGTATCTAACTGAACTATTTCGTTGATAGGCAGAGAACCTTTTGAAACCCTGTGAGGATTGTAGCGGTACTGGTATTTGTGGAGAATGTAAAGGTGAAGGGTTTGTGGTTAAGAGAATGTCAGATGAAAGAGCTGAGAAGGCAAGGTTATCTGCTAAGAATATGGCTACCCGATATACTGCAGGGTAATGCCTTTTCCCCTTCATTATTGATTGATGTGTATACGTAGCAGCTATCACGAGTTACTGACATATTGCTACGGATTTTGTTAGGCTCCCCAAAAAATGGAGTTACTGCACAAAATGCTCTTCTTCACGATCTTGTACTACTTGCGGTGGCCGTGGAACATTATAAGCAAATAGTGCTTCTCATACAAATTCAGTAAGACTTTGAAAACCACATACAACTTGGGATTTTATGTTGTTGTATTTAGACTTGGAAATTCTTTCCTTTACTCGTCTCCTGTAAGCTGTAACTCTTTCTGAAGTATACGGTATAATTTGAAAATTTTGCTGTAGTTGTACTAAGACTGTAAATTTGTAGAACACTTGAATTTAAATAGCGGTTCTCTGAACCCTAGTTAGCAATTCGGGATTCGGAAAACGTACGGAACGGAAAACGTACGGATATTATACGGTTTTGTAAAACCCAAATTCGGTACAAAATTTGGTTAACGGGACGTGATTCGTCATTAATTCGGAACGGCATACGTACGTGTATAATTCGATTTATAAATGTGAGTTCGGCTCTGAAAATTCAGTTTATATATATAATAAATAATTAGTATTTATAAGGACATAGACTAATTTTTATGCCTATTTTTGAGTTATTTAAAGAAAAAATAAACTTAATATGATGATATCTATGCTTATACAACAAGAGGGTTTGTTGAGTCACGGGACGGTTGAGATATATCCACTTTTCTAACTGGCGGCTAAGATCTTCTTTCCCCCTCTCGGTTCCATCAAGTTTATACGCATCCAACGGCTGATGCGGGTAGGATCTTCTTGCGTAACGCTTGGAATCTTAAGCCAATAAAAACCGAGCGCCACCGCCATAATAAAGTCTTTATTATAAAGACGAGGAACCCCAAATCTCCCTAAATTTATTGATTCTCACCGTTAGAAAAAAAAAATCTTCGGATACGCCGTTAATGGGTACTACATGAATAATCTCTTCAACTATTCGACACAGGCATATGATAACAACATTATTCTCAATTGTTGCAGTTTGATTGCTCAGCTCTCAGGTTTTGAGATACATGATGAACTAAAATTGAAGAATATGATTGAAATTTCAAACGTTTTATTTTGAGTGGGTTTATTTCGATTATTGATGTCGAAAATATTCTGTAGCTCTCTGCTAAAATGCTTCTGCGGGAAGTGAATCTTCAAAATCGTCTTCTTTTATTTTTCCCAATCTGAATCAAACTCATGTCTTAGATTTCATTTTGTTTACTTTTGGTGTAATTTTCTGGTGTGTTTAAGTCATGAAAAAGAAAACCCGGATTGGATTCTTGCACGATAATCTTTACTCTTCTGAGATATTCTCAGGTTAAAAATAGAAGGTATTGAAAGTGTTTGTTTAATTGTCTCAGTGAGAATTTTCGGATTTCATTTTTGTTGTTGGGTTAATTTGCAGGATTGAGAGTTTGAAATTACAGTTATATTTACAATTCTGTAAATGAAGTTTAAAGGTGATTCTCTTTTAAATTGTATTTTTTCTCTCTTTTGCTTTGTTGTAGAGTGGTGGATTCTTTGAAATACATGCAGTTACACCTTTAGTAATTATGGTGGATTGTTTGGGTTCTGTTACATTTAAAGTCATTGGTATGCTGGATAAAAGCATAAATGTAGCCTCAGAAGCAGAATTGTGGGCGTCTAGCATCAACCAAGTGGTTTTTATATATTTAGAAAATTTGAATTTTGTTAATGGTCTTTACAATGATAGGTAGAGAGATTCCCTTGGAAGTATATTTGATAATATAAAATACTGGATAAGGTTGGTTAAGTTTTTATTATAGGTGGCTAATGTTAGTGTGAATTGTATGTTAATATTTTTCTCCAAATTCCTTTTATTATCAATTATCATTAGTTAATAGCATACAAATGAGGAATCAAGGAATAAATATACTTTATCCAATTTGTGTAGCTTTGGATGAAGTGGAGCCTCCCGTATCACACTCCGTTGAAGTCCTAAGCTAATTTTGCAAGCTCAACATTGAGAAACAAAACATACGGAGAATCAAATTGGTAAGATATTCTTTTCAAACAAACATCATGTAGAAGATTTCTTAGTTTCTATTCGGTAAGTTATATTTTTTCCAACATAGTACATTATCAAAAATCCCCTAATGTATGCAGTGGGTTTTGGCAAAAATCTCCTTGATAGCAAACTGTGCGAAGTCTAATTAGTAACCACAATCCATTTGTTGGGACCAGTTATGCTCATTTTTGGGGATTACACTATGTAATTCCGTTGAGTTAGGAAGCTGCTGATTGGTAGCCGCAAATGGAAACACAAGCAAATATCTGACTTGATATTTTGAATTCAGGTATGGTTTTATGTGGATTTTCGTTAGTATAGTTTCGATTCATAAGCACGTACGGTATGGTGCATGATAAGAGAAATTTGAGGTTAGATTTACAAAGCATTAATGTCTCAGCTTTGGAGGTCAGTAAAGGTTTTACTGAATGAGACCGAAAATAAGAACCTATGTTGACCTACATATGTCTACTGAATCACCAGTAGTGCCATAAGTGGACACAATAAATGCCTGGAAAACCCTTATTTAACCAGTATCGAGTGTGAACTACATTGGAATAACTTTGAAGCATTTAAATACAAGTTAGGTCTGTAAAGTGTAAAGAGTAAGTTCATCACTTAGATCCCACCCTTATGTGACATTCGAAGTGTCTAGTTGTAATTTGAATAGTCAGATTTGTTTGGTCACGAGATATGACATACGAAAAATATACGACTGACGGAAGTATGAGGATCGTATTTGAGAATTCATGCAAAGAATGATCCATCGACATGCCTTCAAAGAATTTTGGCTTCCAGACTTTTTTTTATAGCTAAATGATTCTCATAATTAATGGAAGTCACATGTTACATGGAGTTATTTTAAAGGTTAGACCAATAAAACCAAATCCCAAATGACAATGCTATAGGATTGGAGTTAAATTTAAACTGCAAAAGATTGGTAAACATAGCTGATGTGGGTTTAGTGTTCTAATTTTAGTTGATTTGTGTCTGTAGGCTGTTAGAAATTTTCATCCACAGAACAATTGATAAGAAAATTTGAGTTGGGGGTTTGTACACTATGGAGAAATTCAGTTCCAACATCTATATCTTATAACAAAAAATAAATAAAATGGTATCGTCCCTTAAAACTACTATAAATCAATATCCCATTAGCTACGCGTATCAAATTGGTTCGCTTTATATAACAATACATTTTTCAAAGTATAGATAATAGATTAGGATTAAGTGAGGAAACAAAAAAATTGCTTTGTCTAAGGTTTTGTTTCATAGATGCTTTAAGTTTCACATGTAGTGTAGTAGTTGAATTGACAAATATCCTTCTCCAACAAAACCACCGGTTGTTGCCGGTGGTGCTTCCTACTGAACACCATTCGTCGCCACTTGAATGGAAACTTTGTTGGTTCACATAGGAACTCGGTTTTCTGCATTGCAAAAAGATTTTCATTGGAGGTCAAAGCTGCAACGCCAAAATAGCTAGGTATGTGGCCATTCCTCTATAATAAAGGTATATTAGGAACTTTGATTTTGAGTAGCAGAGCATGGTGCGTCTAATATCTCAGGCTATTGCTAGGGACATATGAACTGATTTGACAAGTTTTTGGATAGCAAGTTACATCCGAAAATTCTTTGCAAGAAATCTTATGAGTTGTTTTCGTACATTTCAAAGCGAAGTGTTCATTTTACACATTAAAATAACTTGGGTACATGATAATTTGTTAGTTTTGTAGGCAATGAGAAGTGTACTATAAAGGGGATACAAAGCTCGAGTAAATTTGCATTAGCCGATAATACTGTCTCAGATTATGCAATTCATTCTTATGGATTGTGTTGTCTGCTAAACATAACTTTAGGAATGATTTATGCAGGTCCAAGAGATATGGGATATATGATTAGAATATCATTCAGTCTCCACTAGGATGGAATATTTATTTATTGGTTCCCAGAGAAACTTTGTTTTCTATATTGCAAAAAGATTGTCCTCATTAGAGGTCAAAGCTGTGTTGCCAAAAGAGCTAGGATGTGGCCGTTCCTCTACAGTGAAGGTTTATTAGGAACTTTGAAATGTTCATAAATTAGCTCTCATTCGAGCTCGAAGGGAATGAGGTAAGTAGCCTATCTAAGAAGATAATTAAAAAGGTTCTTTATGGAAAATAAAATTATATCTTTGAAAAATTATTCTTATGCCTAATTGAAGGTACGTTCTTTATTCTTTATGAATGTTAGCGTACTATTGGATTGATTTATATAGTGTTCATCTATATACACTAGCTTGATTAAGTTTTTCTTATTGTTCGTTCATGTTATTCAATAAAATTTGTTTGAAACCCAAGTTTCTTATAAATGGAACATGGATGATTCGTATATTATGTGATTTCACGTGTTGTCCAAGTGTAAGAAATGTTATCGACAAGATTGGGTGTGTTCCAAACTTATGTGTTATATCGTTATTAGACACTTCTATGCCAATATATTTTTTAACATGTATTTCACAATGTTAAATTAAAATCCCAAACTTTCAGCACATTCAAGTTTACGAAATTCATGGTCAATCCGATCTTGAACTACGAAAAACCTTATATGCATGAATAAGCATCGATGATCTTTTGGAGTAAATCACCGTCTAGCAAAGGATGATCTATTGGAGGTTGAATTTCTTCCGATTCAAAGTATACTCCTTTCGTGGGTAGTGGCTGCCGAAGATATTCAATATGATCGTTATCATACACTTCTATGCCAATATATTTTTTATCCGGTATTTCACAATGTTAAATTGAAAGCCCAAACTTTCAGCACAGTCAAGTTTATTACAGAAACTATATAAATTAAAAAAAATTGGGTGGGAGGAACTGAACCTTTTTCTGGGACTGAAACAACAAAGGGTACATGCGGCTCTTAGAAACTATACACAGCTTATGACAATGTGAAATAGCCCATGCCGTTACGGCACGGGTCATTCCCTAGTTAATAATATATATACAACATCAGACATCCAAGAGGACATGGTATAGTGGTTAGATGCTTGGTTAGTGAGTTTGAGATCTCTCTCACCTTCACCTTCAAATCTCTTAAGTCATTTAAAAGTTACACCAATGTCTAATATTGGACTGTGTATGCTCGGGAGGCAGTAAAGCTCAAAAAGTGGGGCATTTGAAAACGTAAAAGCTAAAGAGTTTCTGGCGAATTAAGCGGACGTATTATTTGGGATACGTAAAGTTCGTGAACGATTCGCGAATAATCTAGAAATACCATATAATACGCGTTTTGGGTTCAGAGTTGCAAACGTACGCGAATAAGACGGTAAAATTTGTCATAGAAAAATTCGCGAATCATTCGCGAACTTATTAACTAGGCTCTAAACCGACAAAACAACATTCGACCAATACTGGCTTCTTATTGAGTCTTTAGGGGGGGGTAAGTGAAGTGGATCTTCTCCGTGAGTCGTGACCACCAAAAGTAATGGAAACAAAAACAGCCCATCTTATTTGATCTAGCAACGACATTCAAGATCTCCCCCTCCAAAAATTTCACGTGTCGTAGGGGTCCATGTCGTACCGTACCAATTTGTCTTCTCATAATCACTGTTAATATTTCTCTGAGAAATATCATGATCACTGGAATAACTAGAAGATGGCGTTCAAACTAATATTTCAAATCTCTTTCCCCTAAACAATTTCGACGAATGCATCTTGCCGACTTGCCTCATGGACCTAACTCTCTTTAGCTCTTCGTGTTGTTAGACTTGGAGCCGACATAGTTTTTTTTTTTGCCTTTTGTACATTAAGATAGACGGTAAGTTTCTTTGGGTGGAAACATCTGAAACACATAAATTTTCGCGCATCAAATGATGGCTTTCCAACAAAAGTGGGGCATCGAATGGACAAGAAATCTCTAATCAGACTAGTACATGGGTCCCAAAATCTTTTGGTTTTTAAAATGATGTAGTTTTCTGACGTGGCCGTAGAACATTGATCGGTGAGTTTGATGGGAAATTGACGCCAGAAAATCCGTGCCCTGACGAGCAAAGGAAATATTTTAATAATTTAAAAATGAAAAAGTCTTGAATCCGCGTAAGAACTGTACGGAAGTGGGTCCTACTTCAGGTGGATATGTTGATTGCAAAAGAGAAATAATAGAATCTAGTATTCCTCCTTCGAGATAGACTAATTAAACAGTTCGCAGGTTCTATGTCGAGTTTATTTTGAAATTTTTGCACACACCTTTTCTCTTTTACAAAAGCTGCTTCTTCATGTTCTAGAGTCCTTCTTTCCTTCGAAGTTTCAACTTCGAAGATTTGAATTATTGCAAAGTGCAAAGTGAATTCACTTGTTGGTTTGGAGGCTGGAGCACAAGGTTTTGGGGTAAGTCGTCCAGCTCTTCTTTTTCGTTAAAAAGAGAAAAACTAGATGAATTTGCGCAAGGGTAGAGCTTGCAGTACCGTAGTTATGGTAGGCAAACAAAATATCTGGTTGAAAAATATGTTTGGGAGGCACCTGCGCCAGGTGGGAAAATCTACCCATGCCACAAGCTAGCTCTGCGTCCTGAATTTGTATATGTTTGCTCATCATTGCTAGTTGCATGCGAAGTGCATTCTATCAACACAAATAAAATACGCTTATAAGTAGTAATTCAGAGACAGTAGTTGCTAATAACTAAGTTGTTCTTTCTTTACGTTGTAACCCTGATGTCACCACTCGACTGACTTTTTTACTTTTGTTAAAATTTGTTCCTTTCTCATTTGAAATAAATAAAATGAATAAATTTATATATTTACACAACTTGGCCTTCTAATGAGGCAGCTAAAAGGCCATCACTTTCAACTAAACAAGAAAAATCAAAGTCGAAGTGCGCATTTATGGAACAAATTCGATAAAGCAACAACTTGTAACATACATAATTAGTCATATAAATAGGAGAGCATTTTTTTTTTGAAATAAATACGCTGAAACAAAAGGTTAATTTAGCTGAATGAGTATCATATTTTAATTTTATCATATTTTGAATGATTCTACCGACATTTGGTCGTGCTTGAACTTTTATTTATATAATGAGTTTTTTTTTATTTTGAATAATATATTTTCATCTCGATTATAAATATTTGTATTTTTTAATTTCAATTATCGATGTAGATTTATTTAAAATTGTAAAAATTTTAACTCAGTCCACATTTAAAACAAAATCTTAAAGGTAACATGAAAAATTAGATTTTCGGCATATTAAACTGTTAAGGCTGCCTAAAATAAAATATTAGGGTTTCAAAATAAAAAAGATTAGGGTTCCGAACAAGGTTTAAATTTAACCAAAGTAATTAAAAAGGGATAGTCTACTCAATAAAGTAAAAATATATGGAGTATCATATATCGATGTTTCAGTGTATAAATCTGAACACGTGGTAGCTTATAATGATATCACATGCTAAGTAGGTATTCATAATCAACAACATATATATGTACATACATGTATAGCTGTAAAAATTAATTTGTATCTCTACAAATGCTTTTATGATTTTGTTTCAATCCAATCCAATCCAAGACTCTTCTTCATTCAGTCATTTCCTAAGTTTTTGTTTTCCTCCTTTTTTTTTTTGAGTTCTTATACCCTAGCTATATTGTACAAGAACACAAGGCGATTGGGTGAACACGTATGTCTGACCTTACCTCTGATTTCTTATTGGTTTTCATGTATATATATAGATCTCTATCTTTCTGTTGTTCTTGCTCTCTATATCTCACTCTTTTATCTCAACTAGTGTTCTCAATATTGTTCAAAGAGTTCAACTTAGTGGTTTCATATTGATCTCAAAGTTTCAACAGTTAAATCTATGTTCTCTCTTTTCTTGTCCCAATCTGATTTGAAAACTATGATTCACAAACCCTAATTTGAGAAAAATGCAGTCTTAGGGGTGTGCCTTAGTTCTATTGGTTAAGTGAAATTCATGAGGTACTTCTGTAGATTTATATTCTTCATTCTATGAGTTCTTTTACAAACCTTTATTTTATGAATTTTATGATTTATACTTCCTGTATGAGACTTTTATTGGTATGCTAGAAGTAAATTCTTAGATTTCTTTGTTGGATTTGTTTTCCTTTTTTTTGGAAGAGTAATTATGTTTATTCCAAGTATAGTAATAGACTCTTACTACCCAAGTCATTGTTTTTGATATGAAGATCTACATTAATCATCATAGAATTTATGTGATTTTATGGAATGAGGTCATCCAGATACCATATTCTTGGATTTAATCATCATAGAATTTATGTGATATTTCATGATGTTTTTAGTTTACCCTTAATGGAAGGGATGTATATGTGCATGACTATAGGGATGGAATGATTGAAACAGCCACTCTTTGCAGATGTAGCACCATCAAGATTCACGTACCAGTGATGGCTCTGATCATTCAATGTCAACACCAAAGCATTTTGAGATGAGAATCTTGATGATGCTGCATTAGCCATAAGTGACTATAAAATGATTACTTTGGATACCTTTGCCTTAACAGTACTTCACATCAATACATCAAGGTAGATTTCATTATCTAACTTGCTATAACTAGTTTTTACAATTTGCAAATGTTCATATATGCAGTCCATGAGCATTTTTATTACTCATGGTCATGGGTTGTTGTTGAAGTTATTTTGACCATGTTTTTGATGGAGATGGCTCAAGATTAAAGAAGAAGACCCAAGAAATGTCAAGGTGAGAGTCGTGAGACTGACTGACCATAATGTCTTTGAATTTACTCAAGATTCATTACTAGCTAACTATTAAATTAAGTATGCTGATTTTCATGTTTAGACCTTCTCGTTTAAAGATTTTATTTGCAGATTTTGGAACTTGAACAAGAATAAATTAAGGGATTATAACTTAAATACCAATGCATAACTAAGGTTAAGTATGTGAGACTAATTTTTATCACATCTCCTTACATCATTGATGTTGGACATGAGTGGACCATTTACAGACATGATGATCTTGCAAGTTGGTCCTTGCACATCTTTCTCTGTCTAAAAGCATATATTGTGTGATTTATTGTTGGTACTACATCTCCAATAATAACTCCAAAAAGGAGAAAAAATATCTTCCAAAAAAGAATAATTACTTGATCAGACTATAAATGGTTGTTGCATTAGGGTTCAATGGTATAAATTGGAGAATATTTTCTTGCAATAAAAGGAATGACGTAATATTGATACATCGCAGTCTTGCAACCTTGCTCACTAAAATGCAAACTAGTCTTTTTTCTTTTCTTTTTCTTTTGGTTTTGATACAAAAATGAAAACTAGTCGGATGATATTATGTTTAAGTTCTGTGGTGATAAATGTACTCGATCATAAATGTGTTTAGTAAACTCAAATTTACAAACATGTTAATGTTAATTTTCAGGTTGAAATCTATCTATTTATCCTTATAGACAGCTTATCTGGAAATATAGTGTCGGTTTATGGCATGTGAAGGAGACGAGTTAGTTAATTTATGTAGCTGCACTTAGCTAGTAAAGTGTGTCATGTTTAAGGTGATATAAACAAGTTGTCTGAGTCTCCTTCTAATGGAAAATTGCATTTCTGCTAACTTTATCTCAATACACATCTAGATTCTAGATAGCCACATACTATATGCATCCACTAGTATATCACATCCGATTCATTTCCTATGAAAGGTTAATTTTGCTATATGAAAGGTGAGCTTTGAAAGTTCAGAATTATAAACACACGTATTTCTAACCTCTTCAAAATAAGTTTTGTCACTTGTGTATCAGTATGTTTGATCACTTATTTCAACCATTGGTCATCATAAAATATGCTGCAGCTATAATATATTTTCAAGTAACTGCAGGCATATACAGCGTGAAATTTGCACAAGCTAGCTGCAGGTGCTAATCAGTAAGGTATCACTTTCTAGCTCTCTCAACATGGATATATTGGTAGATTCAAATGGACGATTTCCAACGATCCTCTTTGTTAAATAATAGAATCCCTAAACCTATTTGCTGCCATCATATGATTCCTAAACCCAAGCAATATGTGCAGTCCTCGTGCATGCAAATTTACTAGTTGATCTTAGCAGCGCAGTTAATTTGAACTATGGTCTGTAAGTATGCTACTCATTTTCATTTGGGTCATTGACCAGGAACATTTTAAAAAGAGACAGTACTGTAAACAGGCCTTGGTGCATTTTAATCACACAATATTGCAATTTTACTGTGTCGTAACAAAATTTAGCTGCATAATTTTCTTCACTCATCCTGTCATAGTTTTGTACCTTTAGTTTTTTTACTATTTACTCACCCTGTCATAGTTTCGTACCTTTAGTGTTTTTACTAGAAATGCCTACTTTGATAAATCTTCTATAATTATTGTTTCCTTTTTCTTTTCTAAATATACAAGCGCTTTAAAACTGTACCCTGTGGTCCATTTATGTACATATGATGCCGATAATTCATGAATTACGTACCTGCACTACGTAAGTTGCTTTAGGACCATATGTATGTAATCGCATTTTATTCGTGTAGAAGAGAACCCGCGATGATACATGTCAGGAAGAGATGGTGGTTCCATGTATGTGGTCGATTTCACAATTATGAGGGTTACGGCACACAGCAAGTGTCACCGCCAATAATTTTCTTTGTTCTCTCCTCTATCATGAGCTGGTTATTACTTGGTTTTGGACGAGTAATGACATTTAGTCCTTTTGTCCGCATCATATGTTAATTGAATTGATGGTGCCATAACTTTAGGTTCCTCATGATGGGCTTCCAAGAGTGAACAATCGTGGTTCAGATTTCGCCGTGTTTTTTTAGTACGAAGCATTCGTTAATGGCTAGGCCCGGATTAATCCTGTTGACTTTGAATTGAAGGCACAATAAAAAGACTAGTTTAGGAAAAAATCTTGAAGCATTATATACAGCTTTCCCTGTACAGAGCCAACAAATCTGAATCAGTGATATCTTGCGTGCAGCTTTGGGACTCGATAGAATGAAGTTTTACGTTCTTCAATCACTCGACTACAAAAATATCCCAGTTGGGCATAGTGGATTGTCAAATTTGTTGTTGCTCGTTTGTGCAACAATGCAGTGTGCAACCTCTGGTAGAGCTTTAAACATGAGGTGGATGTTTTTCTTAGGTGCCTGACCACCTGGGTATCCAGTAACCAGGCACATAAGACTTGAATTGGGCCGGGTATCCAGTAACCCGAAAACACACTATAAGATTCATTGGCTCGTTAGAGTTTCTTATGTGGCAAGCAACTGAGCAAGGTTTAAGAGAAAAAAATCAATATATATATGAAGTGTCTTTGAAAAGGTTTAAGTCTTTGAAAGGGTTTAAGAAAAGAAAATCAATAGTACTATATTAACAAGCAGTTGGATCAAATTCCAGTGAGAATTTTAATGAACAATGTCGAAAATTTCATGTTTAATCAACAAGCAGTTGATAAAAACCATTCTCTCATCTTCTTCTGTCAGTACAACAAAACCAACGTTAAAAAACCCTACTTTTCTAACCCCAATTCTTAATTTTTCCATAAACCCAACTCCCAGACAGGGCTTCAATCAAAAATCTCGTAGTTTTTTCTCAACTTCATCGCCTCACAAAGTTGGGTATCATGATGTTGGTGGAGTGAGACAGCAGATGGCTCAGATCAGAGAGTTGGTGGAGCTCCCACTTAGGCATCCACAGCTTTTCAAGGAAATTGGTGTTAAGCGACCAAAGGGGGGGATTTTACTCTACGGAGCTCCTGGAACCGGTAAAACATTGATGGCCAGAGCTGTTGCGGACGAAGCCGGTGCCTTATTTTCTTGTATTAACGGGCCAGAAATTATGTCTAGTTGCGCTGGGGAGAGTGCAAAAAACCTTACGAAGGCATTTGAGGAGGCCGAGAAAAAGGCACCATCGATCATCTTCATTGATGAGATAATTCAATTGCTCCAAATCGAGAGAAGATTAACAGCGAAGTGGGGAAGCAAGTTGTTTCTCAGCTGCTGACACTTATGGATGGATTAAAATCTCATGCACATATTATCGTTATCGGGGCAACAAATAGGCCAAATAGCAATGATCCAGCTTTGAGGAGGTTTGGAAGGTTTGATAGGGAAATAGATATTGGTGTTCCTGATGAAGTTGGGCGTCTTGAGATTCTTCGGATCCATACAAAGAACATGAAGCTTGCTGAAGATGTAAGCTATATACTTAAGCCTCCAATTTTCTTATGAGGTTTTAATACATATTCGTCTCTTTATCTTTTATCATATTGAGGCTAATATCGTGTTTTATTTTTCACTTTACAGGTCGAATTAGAAAGGATCGCAAAGGATACTCACGGGTATGTTGGTGCTGATCTTGCAGCTCTGTGTAATGAAGCTGCACTTCAATGCATTAGAGAAAAGATGGACGTGATTGACTTGAAAAATGAAACAATTGATGCTAAAACACTGAACTCCATGTTCATCACGAATGAGCACTTCCATACTTCTTTAAGAACAAGCAATCCTTCTGCTCTGCGTGAAACAACTGTTAAAGTACCCAAAGTCAGTTGGGAGGACATTGGTGGACTTGGCACTGTTAAGAGGGAGCTTCAAGAGACTGTTCAATACCCGGTGGAGCATCCCAAAATGTTCGAGAAGTTTGGCATGTCACCTTCGAAGGGAGTTCTGCTCTATGGTCCTCCTGGTTGTGGGAAGACACTTCTGGCAAAGGCCATTGCAAACGAGTTCCAAGCTAATTTCATCAGCATCAAGGTCCCTGAGTTGCTGAAAAGTGGTTTGGAGAGAGTGAAGCAAATGTTAGAGGAATTTTTGACAAGGCCCGACAATCTCCATGTGTCCTCTTCTTTGACGAACTTGACTCTATAGCAACTCAGAGGGGAAATAGCGGAGATGCGGGCGGTGCTGGTGATAGAGTTTTAAACCAGCTTCTGACTGAAATGGATGGAGTGAATGCAAAGAAGACGGTGTTTATAATTGGTGCCACAAACAGGCCGGATGTAATTGATCCTGCATTGTTGAGACCAGGTCGTCTTGATCAGTTAGTCTACATTCCATTGCCAGATGAAGCTTCTCGGCTTCAGATCTTCAAGGCATGCCTTAGGAGATCACCTCTATCCAAACATGTAGACATACAAGTCCTTGCTAAGCACACTGAAGGCTTTAGTGGAGCTGATATTACAGAAATATGCCAGCGTGCCTGCAAGTATGCCATCAGAGAGAACATTGAGAAGGTATAATCCCTCATTCAACTTTCTTTTTTTCCTCTTCTTTCCTCCATACCTTGATCAACTCTTTACTTACAAGTTGGATGTTTTGTTCATGTATTGCTTCAGGTTATTGAGAGAAAAAATAAGATAAAGGACAATCCAGTAGTCATGGAAGAGGAGGGGTTGAGGATGAAGTCCCTGAAATAACAGAAGCTCACTTTGAGGAGTCGATGAAGTACGCCAGGAGAAGTGTCAGTGACGGAGACATACACAGGTACCAGGCTTTTGCACAGACCTTGCAGTAGTCGAGAGGGTTCGGAAGTGAGTTTAGATTTTAATACATTATCTGGAGCAGCAGCTGAAGCAGACACCACTGGTGCTGACCCATTTGCAGCTTAGGTAGAAAATGACTTTATACGTACAGTTAGTTTTGGAGGTCACTTATCCTCAGCTGAATGAGGATCACGAGTTCTTTTTCTTGTTCTTTGAGAAAATATAGAAGACTTGCATTGGGCCGGTATATTTAGTAGTTTGAAAACTTTTCTTGGCCTGTTAAAGTTTTTGGGCATACCAAAAAATTACCGGGCATACATTTTGTCTAAGTTCGGCTTAAAAGTTGTGAGCCGAAACTTGCGAACCTAGGCAAAAAAAAAATTGTGAGCCGAACCTTGAGTATGCCCGGTAATTTTTTGGTATGCCCAAAAACATGTTTCTTAAGAATGATCAGTTAAAAGTTTGAAAGGGTTTAAGAAGATGAATATGAAGTTGGGAAAAAAACGGTTCAGTCCAAAACCTCCCTCAAATATACGGATTAGTCCACACCGATCCGACTAGGAACAGATTAGTCCAAAACTAATTTGAAAATGTGTAAAGACGCTGCTATCCTTCGCACGCGTCTCATACAGCAAACGTGCGGCGAATTAAAACAATTTTGTAACTGACACAGTTGATGTGGAAGAGACACGTTGGTTCAAAAAAGAAAACTGAAAAAAAAAACTGAAATGTTAGTAATTCATTTAGTAGAAGAGAGAAGATTAAAAAAACTCAGAAAAAAGAAAACCAAGAGATAACTTTAACCTAAAATCCAAAATCGAAAATCCAAACCCTAAAGTTTCGAAATCAAACCTTGGATTTTCAAAGAATTGATGAATACTGATGCAAGTAACATAATGGTGATTCCTAAAAAACCATTTGCAAAGCCAAAATCAACAGAAGAATCTCCGATACACCATCAACGAGTTCAAGGAGATTCTACAAAATCACCACCACCGAAGACGAGATCAAAATCTCAGCAATTTCAACATCAACAGTTCAAGGAGATTCTTCGGAAGCAACAAGACCTAAGAAGAAATCAAAATCTGTAGCAATTTCAACAACAACAGTTGAAGGAGATTCTTCAAAAGCACCACCACCTAAGAAGAAATCAAAATCTAAAGCAGTTTCAACAAGAGTTGAAGGAGTTGGTTCAAAAACAAAAAAGGGTAATGCTACTTCAAACTCTTGTCCATCTATTATGTTTTACCAGTGTACAGATCTCTACACAAGCATGATATATCAAGTTTTTGTATTCTGATGTGTATGATTTCAGGATGTTGTCCATCTCATGTTGTGGGTGTGTAGAGATATGTACACCAGCATGTTGTTGCAGGCTTTGTTTCACAGTTTTATCACTTTTTTTTCCAATTTTTATGTGGTCTGTTGTTGGTGTGTAGAGATATGTACACCAGCATGTTGTTGCAGGCTTTGTTTCACAGTTTTATCACTTTTTTTTTGCAATTTTTATATGGTCTGTTGTGGGTGTGTAGAGATATGTACACCAACATGTTGGTGGAGGCTTTGTTTCACAGTTTAATCATTTTTTTTCCAATTTTTATGTGGTCTGTTGTGGGTGTGTAGAGATATGTACACCAGCATGCTGGTGGAGTGATTTGTGTTTAGATTTCTTGTTCATGTGTGTATATTTCTTGTGGTACCAGTGTACCTGTATGTACACCAGTGTACCTGTATGTACACCAGCATGGAAACTGTTTTATCAACACTTGTGGTACCAGTGTACCTGTATGTACACCAGCATGTCTGAATTGTGGTTTGAAACTGATTTCGTTAGATTTTTGTAAGAGTGTAATGACTTTTACACCTGTATTGTTCTTATTTGATTAGTGCTATGTGAATATTTTGTAGTTATGAGTATAATGAATGTATTATTCTTCTTGGTTCATTTTCGTAGATACCAGCAAACCATATAGATCAAGTTTCCATGCTATCAGTGACTTTGTGAATACAAACCTTGAGGAAGATGAAAAAGAACGAGGAAGAAAAGTATGGTTTACCGATTATCAATTACAGAAGCAAAAAGAAGGACCGTTCTGGCCTGTTGTAGATATCTTTATCCACAAAAGAGCAGATCAGACATATGGGAAAGATCCAACTAAAAAGAGAGATGATATAAGGACTAGGAACCCAAACTCAATCTTGAAGATTGTGAGACAGTATCGCCATGAAATTTGTCAAGAAGGGGGACATTATTTCATGTTTGATACTCCCAATAAGAAAAAGAAAGTGGCAGTAAAGAGTGAACCTGAGGATTTCTTTCTACTTTATGGGATTAAGATGGTGGCAAGGGAACTTGAAAAAGGAGAAGATGTAAAAACTGCCGCAGAAAAAAAAAAAGGTCCACTGATAAACAGATTGCCTCTTAGGAAACGAAATGAGATGGGAAAAAAAATATGTGGAGGAGGAAATCATACGTATCATGAATCTAAATCCAAAGTCACAATTGGAGATTCAAAGAAACGCTAAAGACTTAGTGGTGTTGTTTACTATGTACTTGTGTATCACTGTGTTTTTTACCCAGGAAAATGGAAGTATGATTAGCAAGAACCAATATGCACACTTTTTTGAGTCTTTCGATAGAATTAACAACACTTGCTGGCCAGTTCATATACATGAGTATCTCATGGCGTGTATTAAGAAACACATCGATGCACCACTTAAAGTTAATAGTTGTATGTATTATCTGTTGGTGAGTTTACATGTGCACATGGTTATACACACCTGATATATCCATTCACCATTTTAAATAATTATGTTCATTGTGTTTGTTCCTTTGTATTTCATTTCTAACTATTCACCTATTTGCTAATGCAGCATTGGTTTGCTGAACACAACAAAAGCATGCAGCCAAGCAAATAGGAAGGTGTGCCAAGGCTTATAAGGTGGATCATCAGCGACGTAAGCAATACAATCGAGAAAGACCTGAATGACGCTATGAAAAAGGTATCTCAAAAAACTTTCTCATGATAGTATATGTACATTGATATACATCTTTAATAAGGTGTACATGATTGTACATTGTTGATAGATTTTAAGAAATTTGTCTTGTGTATACAACAATGTACACTCTTAACACATGTATAGAAAATTATACACCTGTGATCAATTTTGATACTTTGGCATATTTTCAGATGCAACCAGGATGGGTGAAGGCTTACACGGATGAAGAGCGATTGCTTTTGGATGAGTACCGGAGGCAGAAACAAGAAAATAGCATAGATGCAATGAAGGAAAAGCTGCGCAAATCAGATATGCAAAGAAATGAGTTGGATGAGGAGCTTACCGAAGTTCAGGAGAGGCAAGAAAGGCTTCTTAATTTCATCAAAGATAAAAGCCAAAAAGTTAATGAAGTTGTTCTAATGAATTTGACTGAAAGAGAATTGAATGATTTTCGTAATCACACTTTGGATGAAATCTTTAAATTTGCAAAGGAAATAAGGATTGAAACTGAGGAGGATGAGGATATTGAGGAGCAGGAGGAGGAGGAGGAGGAGGATGATGATGACAAGGTTGAGGAGGATGGGAAGGAGAACAAGGAAGATGAGGGTATTGAGGAGGATGAGGAGGAGGAGGAGGAGGAGGAGGAGGAGGAGAAGGAGCAGGAGCAGGAGAAGCAGGAGGAGGAGGAGGATGATGATGATGACAAGGTTGAGGAGGATGGGAAATAGAACAAGGAAGATGAGGGGATTGTGTAGGAGGAGGAGAAGGATGACAAGGTTGAGGAGGATGGGAAGGATAACAAGGAAGATGAGGAGGAAGATGAGCACAATGAAGATGGTGATATGCATGATAAGGATGATGATGGTGAGCAGGGTGGAAAAGGTGGTTATATGCATGATGATCACAATGACAAAGAGGGTAGCAAAGGTGGCGATGACAAGCATGGAACTGAATCTGAAAAGAATGAAGTTCCGTCTGAAACTCCTGAAAAGCGAAGGTATAAAATCACTTTTATTAAATATGGAAGTCATTTCTATTTTATGTGTGTACATAGTTGTACACCAGTATGCTAAAACTTATACCTTTTCTCAAAACTTGCATCTTTTAGCACTCCTCTGTCAAAGACAAATGAAGAGAAGGATGTCAAGGATGGAACAAGGAAAGGTGTTGAATCTGGAACTGCTAAGAAGCCTAGGTATGAAGAAAATTATCTCAGCTCGTATTTATTTTCATTTTCTGTACATGTGTACCAAGATGTACACCTTAGTGATTTCTTCTGTGTGTGTACAAAGATGTACATTTTTATAGAACCTAACAAAAAAAGATGCATTTTTCCAGCCATTTTCTGCCAGAGACAGCTGCATATCAAGAAGACCAGGATACCACTGAAATAGCTGAAATTGATGAGGCTACGATAATTGCAGCTCAAGCCATATCTCAGCTGAATCCTACAGGCATGTTGCCGGTTGAAGAAGATGTGCATTTACTCACACATGGAGAAGAAAAAATGAATGATCCTTATGCATCAATTGAGGACCTTCTAGACAACTTGTCTGAAAGTGTTTTCATAAAGCTTGAAAAAGGTTGTTACAAAATGGCAGCATCTGACATGAAGGAAAATATGTCAACCGTGATCCACGAATGTCCAAGATTTCAATTGTTGAGCCAAGAAGATCCAAAAGAAGAGTCATCGCAAGATGTACAAGAAAGGGTCGTTGTTGAAGCCGTGCAGTTCATCCAACAGCATGGAGATGCATTTTTTAGCAGTCAAGAAGTTGAAGAGCAGAAGACACCACCAGCAAAGACAAGAGCTGGGAAGATGAAGGAAGCGGAGATGCTGAAGACAAAAGCGGCTGGAAGGTTGTCTAAGACACCACCAAAGAGAGCTGCAAAGAAAAAACTTCCTCCTGATTTCACTGCCGAGGGTAAAACCAGACAAGTTAGGATGAAAGTGGATCAGAAAGGCAAGGGGATCCAAAAATAGGTTGAAGAACCAGGCTATCCTGCACCAGTAAAGAGAAAGGAAAATGAGTATCATCCTCTTCGCCCACTGCCAGATGTTCGTCAATCAGAACTATACCAAGCCATGGAACCAGGGCAGGACAAAAAAAGGATACAGAAATTCTTCGACTATGCAAGCCTGGGGCAAGTTTAGAAAACAATACTTCGCGCGCGCGCATTATACGAATTAATGAATCTTATTGAAATTTTTTTAAGTGCACCGCTATGTACGCCATGTTAACATTTCCTTTACGACTATGCAGCTCTGTAGATTGGGAACTAACAACGCTCGAAGATCCAACAGTCAGGGAAGAAATTCTGATTGTGGGAAAAGTACTTCGTGAATTGATGTTCAACAAGTATCTGGACCAAGAGGTACTGCAGTTCTATGTCCATCGACGTTGCAGAGCAATGGTTAGATATAGAATTCGTCATCCAGATGATCAAAAGTACATGAGATGTGAAGTAATGAGTCCAACTGCATGCGTAAGTTTCTCAAAAACAACTTTTCAAATGTCATATATAAGTACTTTAATGATGTGCACATACTAGTACACCTAATTGGAATGGCGTGTTCTATGTGTTTGTAGATTTCTTTAGGTGTGGACATAGATGTACACCAGTATTCTATATGATTGACACATACTCTGTTAAGTATTTGCATGGATGCTTGATTGTTAGATTTTAGTTAGGTGTGTACATAGTTGTACACCTGTATCATATGTGTACATAGTTGTACACCTTTATCATACGTCATGGCAACATCTATGTCATACATCTGTTTAAAAGCCTAAAAAGTTTGATATGCAGTAGTATATATGCTTCTTATTTTTCTAATATGTCTAAATAGGTGTACCTAATTCATTTTATTGATTGCAGTACTATGTGAAGAACAATATCATGAGCACTGTACAAAATCTTGTGATTGATTTCATACGGGACATGCCTGACAATCTGGAAGTTCTTGTAATCCCGGTCAATCACTCTACAGAAAAAATGGCAGTAGGACTTCACTGGTCGCTTCTAAAGTTTGATTTTGAAGCTGAAGAGTGGAAGTGGTACAACTCGTTGCAGTCAAATGAGGACTACAAAGAAGATGCACAACAACTGGAAAATGTGGTGCAGGCGGAACTCAATAAGAAGAGAGATTTAAAGGGTGAACCACCTATAGAACCCCATGACATAAACATCATGCAATGTCCTGCTCAAGGTATCAATCCAGACTGCCTGCTATACACTTGTTACTTTATGAAACTAAGTATGAAGAAGAAAAAGACTATTGAAAGAGATCAGCAGAGGGCCGAACAAATTTTTCAGGGAATGAGAGCAAAATTGGTGGCTAAGATGCTTAAAAAAGTCGGAGTGTTTGAAAAGGTGTGGGATATAACAACTGATGACTATCACAAGGAGTGGCGCTTGAGTAAAGAGATGAATCCATTGAAGAGGAAGAAGAGTTTATTTTAAGCTTCATTATACAAGATCACTTTTCTGGATTGCTTCTAAACATTTTCTATCTTTGAGACAACTTTTCAAATTTTAGATTTTATCACTTTGTTTATGACTTAACAACACCTTGAATTAATATTTTTATTAGTTTCAATATTGATGTTATTGATGTTACAAGTTTATGACTTATCACTACCATTGAAGTGTATATTATAGGTTTTGAAACCTTAAGGTGTACTTGTTTGTGCACATTTACTGACAGAGCAGAAAATGTTTAGAAGGTGTACATAGAGGTACACATGTACTGAAAGATTTTTGAAACCTTAAGGTGTACATAGAGGTACACACATGTACTGAAAAATTGAAGAAATAAAAAATATTACTAAAATTTTTATATCATGCAGAACTGAAAACATAAAAATTGAACATAGAAAAAGTAATTACTAATTATACAGATCTGGAAAACATAGAATATTACTAAACAAAATAAACTAGTAGCATCCATTGCACACCAAGGTGTACTTAGTGGTACACATGTAAAAAGACAGGTAAGAAAAACTGAAGTTCACAGGAAGGTGTACATAATGATACACATGTCCTGGTACTAATTATCCACGCCAAAGATAATTTGAAAATACATTACCAAAGTAAAGACCAAACACATAGAATATTTTGAACAAATGAAACATAGAAAAAAGCATCAAATCATGGGGCAGGTAGCTCTGTTGTGGTGACCAAGGGTGAAGCACTTTGTGCACATCATAGCCCTCTTTTGCTTCTCCCAAGCACCCTTGATATGTTGTTTTTTTCGTCTACCAGGCGGAGGAACAGGAATAGGAACAATAATTCTATCACTAGGATCGTGAGACTGCGGCTTGTCATAGTTGGGAATTGGCAAGATGATCTCCTGGTATGTCCTATTGTACATTTCAGTGGTGAAGTATGGCTCAACAAATGAATAAATGTCCTCCCTCGTAGCGTGAATGGCAGCACAGGCATGTGCACAAGGAAAACCATTTACTCGCCACCTATGACACGTACAAGTTTTCTGCAATAGATCTACAGAATGAGACCGGGGAGACTTGACTTCATACAATCTTTCCATGGATTCAACAACAGTCCAAGTACGACCAATGTCAATGTTTTCCTTTAGCATAGCCTTGTATACTAGAGTGATCATAGTTTTGAAATTCTCAAGACCTTCTACCCTTCTCTTAGAATTCATCTTCATAACCTTCAATCTAAAATAATAAAAACACAAAACATAGAATCAAACACATGATCTAGAAGAAATAAAGATAAAACAAGTGTACAACAATGCACACATTAAGTATATCCATGTGTAAAACAATGTACACACAGTTGCAGAATCACAGATATAACATGTGTAAAAGTATGTACACATCAAGGAAATCCATGTGTACGACAGTAAACAATAAACATTAAACTCACCGTATCGCATCGAGAAGAGCAAAAGCAGGCAGCTTTTTGAACTCAAGAATCCAGTTATTGAATGACTCGGAAATAGATGAAGAATGAGCAGCATATCTGCATACAGGGAAAAATGCATTTGCCTATTTCTCCTTTGGAATAGTCCTGATATAGTTAGCAACATGTCCACATCTAATTGCATGCATGCTTCGCAAAGCTTCTTCAAAGTTCGCTGGTGTGTAAGAATATGTAGCTTTGTAAAACAAATCAATAGCGGCCTTGTTATTCACATCACCTGATCCAATAGGGAGATTGAACTTGATGTGGTAAAAGCAATAACTGTGGTATGAACCAGGAAATACACTGGGAATTCCTTGCAAAAGTCCTTCGTGACGATCACTAAGGAAAACAATCTGACGATCATCGACCACTTGTTTAAGATTATCAAGAAACCAAAACCAATTGTCTTTGTTTTTAGTAGACATGATAGCAAAGACATATGGGTAAAAACCATCATTTCCATTTACACATGTTGCAGCCATCAAAGTACCCCTGAATCTACCAGTAAGGAAAGTGGCGTCCAAGTAAATCATGGGCCTGAGATACCTATAACTATGCTTGCAAGCACCGAAACAAAGGAAAATCCGCTTAAATCTTCCTGTTTTTTGATCAACTTCAAGATTCACAAAGCTATCAGGATTAGTTTGCTCAATGGCTTTGACATACCAATTTAAATCGCTATATGAATTCTCGTCGTCACCATACTGTTCTTCAAATACAGCTTGTTTCCCTCTACGGGCATGGTGATACTTAATATTGGACCCATAAGTCTTCTTAAAAAGTGACATGATCTGTTTGGGTTTTAAAGTGGGATCACCCTGTATATTATCAGTGATCAAATGCTTAACTAACTTGGTTGTCACCGCAGGACTCTTCAACCTCAAACCTACACCACAGCTACAAAAAAAAAAAAAAAAAACTGGAATAAGTAATCTGCACCACAATGTACACCTAATAAGTTTTCAAAACAAACAACACATAAGCAAAAAGAAACCATAGACAAAGCAAGAATATGAAATTTACACCTAAAAAGCTGGAATAAGTAATGTGCACCACAATGTGCCACCTAAAAAGCCTACAACAAGTAATGTGCACCATAATGTACACCTAAAACAAGACTAAATATTAAAGCCTAGAAATGAATAACGTTGAACACAAAACACAAGAATAGGTAATGTGGACTAATATGAACACCACTAACCTGTGAGCATTAGAATCTTTTAGCACAAACCGAGAAATGTCACCATTCACAGGGCCAAAGTGAATCCTCCAACCACAACCATCTTCATCGCACTTCGCAGTAAAACGAGTCTTGTCATTTTTAAGAATAACAACCTTGTGACCAGTAGCCATCTTGTACTTACCAACAACAATCCTTACAGCTTCAACACCACCCATAAATTCTCTACCAATATTGTCAAAAATATAATTCCATTCATCGATAATGAGAGGCTTGGCCTTGTCCGCATCATGATCGGCCATCCTTACAAGCTTAGGGCTAATTTCACTTACACAAGATCGAGAAGTACTGGCACCAGAACTAGTGCTACAACCAGAATTAGAACGAGAAGTATGCTTCGGAATCACATCGACATTCAAATAGACATCTTCATTATCAAGAAGAATCACAAAACCAATTAAGCTTTGCAGTTGTATATCACCTTGCACAAAAACTACTTGATCATTATCCATATAGCTGAAACAGATACTCCCAGGAGACAAAGACCTCAAGTGCTTGCATGCAAAATGCTTCAATTATTCTACGGTTATTTTAGTATTAACACGAAAAGCAGCTGAATGCTCATTATGATTCAAAACAACATTAATGAACTTCGCAGACCTGTTGGATACCCCTACATATTACAAAAGAAATGATAATAAACTTTTGAAGCTTCAAAAAACAATTTCATATAACCTCAAAGTAAACGGTGTACAGGAAAGTACACATTTAATCGAAGCCAGAAACATCAAGTAATAGTAAACCTAGATAAAATACTCAATCAATTAATCTCCAGAATCTTACAGGAACACATAATTGAATAAATCATAATCCTAGATCTAGTATCAGTTCGATTTCATATCATTCATCATAAAACTAAAAAAAACATAATAAAAAACAACAGTAAACAAAAAATCGAATTGATCTAGTATTAACAGTAAATAATCATCATCACGAGAATCAAAAGATAGTATATATAACAAAATATCAACGCAAGATCATACGAATTGATATAATCAACTCATAAACTCAGAAAAACTAAAAATCAGAAACAAAAACCGAAAAATAGATGTAACAGATGAAATCCAACCAAAATAAAACTAACCTGAGCTTGAATTCTGCTCCATTAACAACCAAATCAAACCTAACCTCTATGAATATGTTAAATCACCTCCGATTTCAAACCTGGAACGATCGATCTCTCGATCTGTCGTGAATTTATTTCAGAACAATTTCGAATATAACTTTGAGTTGAAATATGATGAAGAAACGATGAAATCCTATCTGAAACTATCAATTCATCCCTGAAACTGTTAAATCGCCTCTCTGATACTGATACTTGTTTTGAATTTGAGACTAAAAAAAAATGATTTCAAAACACGCCTTATATATTTGGAATCGCTTGAAGGGTAATTTTGGTATATCTAAAACTCGCAGAGTCGGGAATCAGACAGGAATTTGGACCAACTCGTCCAAGTTTGGACTAAACTGTAGCAACCGGGTTTTTTTTGGATTAAATTGTACTGGGCTTCAGATGAGTGGAGTAAAGCGTCCAAAGCCCATAAACTTTGGGACTAAACGTCAATTTCTACAATTAATCACTTGGCTCAAACTTTCCCCAAAAGTTCCCCTTCTCAAATTCTACTCTTGCTGAACTTACTGTCAAGGTTGGGGTTTTTGAGAGGATATTTAAACTCCCAGCATTGACAAACCTTTACATGTTTCATCCAAACTCCTAGTAGTAATTCCAAGATTTAGCTTTAGAGCTCAACAAACAAAAAATCTAGACACTAACTATACATTTTGACTTAAATCTTAAAGACTTACAAACTTAAAAAAGTAAGATTAATATCCCAACCTCATACTTATATGACCAAGACTCTCATTCCACTTTCACCACTAGCTTCTTCATATAAAATGTCAAGAAAGTCTGGGTATTCGATTAAATCATAGGGTTTCAACTCTGTCCTCCTTTGACTGACATGCCTGGCTAACCAATCTGCTGGGATGTTCTTCTGTGATCCAATCGGGTTGATTTCACAACATGCATCATCTTCCAAACTCCTTATTACCTCCATCTTCTCTAGAATTTCAACCATAACAGCATTAACCTTCACACGGTCCCTTCCTTGCCCATCAAAAAAGTCAATCTTCTTGAAACATATTTCGCATGGAGGATAAACAGTTCGAGGACTTCCCTCGACACAAAAACAATCACAGCTTGCAGCCTGAGAAGACCGAATAAAATCTACAATATCTTCAGAAACACAATGGAGATCAGCATACTTAATTCCATATTTAATAGCTAATTCTAAACCTTTGTTGACAGATTGTAATTCTTCATCAAATACTGAATCTGGACGATCTATCTCAGCAGAAACACACTCAGAGAAACAAACTATTGGTCTACCCCGTGAATCACGAATGATGACTGCAATTCTAACACTTGTTCCAAAATCGATCGCACTAGTATTTACCTTAAGACTTCTACCTTTTTCAGTAGTACTTTCGATCCAATTTTGAACATTGGCATCTTTAACACACCAGGAATCAATACATTGTTGCTTCTTGTAACCTCTATAAAGGGTGGCTAAGAATATCAGATTTTTGTGAGTAGTGTTTTAAACCTCTCATCAGGATCATCATCACTATCACTGTCCCAATCAGAAAAAACACAAGGTTGATCTTTCGCCAAGTAGGGTAAAACAATTCCAAAAAGTTTCAGAAGAACATCCATGGCATTCGGTGGTGATGAGAAAGTGTTGTATACCAATGATTTTTGAGACTCAGATTTAGGATAGGGGTCTTCAGAGTCTCAAACTTGTTGTATAGAATATCAAACAGGATCTCTTTTTTTGAAATAGAAACAGGATCTCTGGAGGTGAATTCAAAATAGAAAACTCCATTGCTTCAGAAAAAACGATCGGCGATGAATTAAAGGTTTCAAAATTTAAAGAACGATGATAATTCCTAAAACGGTGGTCTTCGGGTGTACAGAAGAAAGGCTCTAGACGTGTTCTTTGGATTTACCACTCCTGATGATATTTATCTGGAATCTGGTACCAAATAAAGCAACCTTGTTTGGACGAGCTGACTTCTTTTTTTCTTTTTCTTTGGCGGGTTCAATTATGCTATAGCCCGTTTAAGCGGTACCGAATGAAACGGACTGGGCTGGCGGATACTTCTGTGAACTGTAAAAATTAAACAGTACTGCCCCGTCCGTATGTGAATTGAAGACGGGAGGGGTGACAATGTCGAAGATTTCCAAGTCGCTGATCAACAATAAGCAGTTCAAAGCTTTACTTCGTTCTTCATCATCATCTTTTACCTAAAAAAAAAAAAAAACACGAAATAATTCCCATTCTTTAGGTATCGATTATTTTACGACTCATCTTGTAATAGGGATAAAAATACTTGGGGTATTTAGGGGCGACCCCAACATAATTAGGGGCGACACAAAACGACAAAATATGTCATAATTGGTAGGTTATTTCACAATCGGTAGGTTATTTCCGGGGCATTTTTTTTAATGGCCAAACCACCCTTTACATTCGGTAGGTTATTTCACAATCGGTAGTTAATCAACAATCGGGAGTAAATTTAGTTTGTATAACTTCCGAATATAAAGTATCCCCAAAATAAAATCTTATATCTTTTGAATTTTGATTATCCTATAATCGGTAATAAATAAAGTTATCTTGACTCCCGATTATACAGTAGATCTTTGGAAAAAATGCTACCATAATCGGTAAGGAATTTAGGTTATTTAACTTCCGAATATAGAGTAGCCCCAAAATGAGATTTTGCAAAAATCCTCTTTTTTTGAATTTTGGTTGAGTCTATAATCGGTAAGAAAGGAAGAGTTATCATGACTTCCGATTATACAGTGGCTGTCTTTGCAAATATCCTACCATAATCGGTAGTCAAGATACTTCTTATAACTACCGAATATGGAGTAGCCCCAAAATCAGATTTTGCAAAAATCCTTTTTTTTTTGAATTTTGGTTGAGCCTATAATCGGTAAGAACGGAAAAGTTATCATGACTTCCGATTATACAGTGGCTCTCTTTGCAAATATCCTACCATAATCGGTAGTCAAGATACTTCGTATAACTACCGACTATAGAGTAGCCCCAAAATAAGAGTTATCATGACTTCCGATAATGAAGAAACCCTATGGGAACAGACACGTTTTGTGAAAATTTCTGGAAAACCGAATAGGTTTTCAAATTCATTAACCGAAAAAATTTCCACGAGACGTTGTCTCACACTCTGCTAAGGGGCTACGCCCTCCCGGACAGTGGCAAACAATTTTGAAAATATCACACATATAACTACCGAATATAGAGTTTCCCCAAAGTGAGATTTTGCAAAAATCCTCTATTTTTCTAATTTGGTTGAGCCTATAATCGGTAGCAAAAATAGTTCATATAACTACCGAATATAGAGTTTCCCCCAAAAATGAGATTTTGCAATCGATAGCTAAAAAAAACCTAAACTACCGATTATGGAGGAGCATAGAAGTATTTTTAACCTGTTTTGTCGTTTTGTGTCGCCCCTAATTATGTTGGGGTCGTCCCTAAATGCCCCAGGATAAAATAGGAGCAACTATGTTAAGATCGGAAAATGTCGACCTCATTAGAATTTGTTGCATAATTGTTTAAACTGTTGTTACATTTGTTTTCTCATCAGCTGTGTGTTACTAGCCTCAAATAAACTAAGGTGAGTGTAATGCATGGCCTTAGAAAAAGGAAAGAGCAATGTCAGTTGGTTGCTTTTTGTGATAGGTAAACAAGAATATCAAAATTGGAGAGGCCATGTAACAGCATTGTGTTCATCAATTAATGAGAAGAACTCTCAAATGAGAGGTACAGATTCATTAAAAATATTGTATGTTCATTACAGTATTTATAAAGCAGTAAAGTCTGTCTGTCAACACATGTGTGTGATGAGTGTGTGAGATACAAGACAACTCATCTGACAGGCACGTGACACAGAGAGGGAAAAGACAGGTTTAAATCTTAACCTGCACCGCAACATAGTGTTATCCTCCTACACCACTACTTGTCATGTTATTATCCCTCCTCAAGCTAATGGGTGGTGCAACTACATGAAGCTTGTCTCTTAGATCAGCAAATCTGGGAGCAGGTAAGCCCTTTGTAAAAATATATGCTATTTGATCAATGGTATTTACATAAAGGGCCTTAGATTGAACTAGTTCTATGATGAAATGATAGTCTAGATGCACAAGTTTCATCCTGGAGTGCATAACTGGATTGGATGCCAAAGAGATAGAATTGATGTTATCATAACCTAAATAAGGAATACCTGGCAGAAGAACATGAAGATATTGTAGAAGAAAACAAATCCATATAACCTTAGCAACACTATAAGCTAAGGTTCTATATCCAGCTTCTGTACTTGATTTGGCAATAGTGGATTATTTCTTGGATGACCAAGAGATGACATTAGAACTAAGAAAAATGTAGTAGCCACCTGTGGATCTCCTATCATCTATACAACCAGCCCAATCTGCATCTGAAAAACCCAACAGAAATGTAGTACCTTTAGTGAAGTACAAACCATAATTCAAGGTTTCCTTAACATATCCGAGGATCCTTTTAGGTGCAGCCATGTGAGTATCTCTGGGATTATGCATATGCTGACAAACAAGATTTACAGCAAATGATATTTCTTGCCTGGTCTAAGTCAAATACTGCAATGCACCTACAAGAGATCTGTATTTTGTAGGATTTTCAAGAATAACTCCACCTGTTTTAGAAAGCTTAGTGGAAGCTGAAATAGGAGTGTGACAGGCCTTTTCTCTTTCCATATGGAACTTCAGTAGTAAATCAACATCATATTTAGTTTGAGATGGGAATAAAGAGTTGGCATCCATGATTACCTCAAGACCCAATAAATAATGCATAGGTCCTAAATCCTTTATGGGAAATTATTGTTGTAACTGAGAAATAACAAATTTTAAGAAAGAATCAGAAGAACCTATGAGCTTAATATCATCCACATAAACCAAAGCCACTGTAAGTTGATCTCCTTCCTTGTGAACAAATAGAGAAGAATCTGCAAAAGAATTCTTGAAGTTGAGATATAAGAGAGCTGAGCTTAGTTTGTCACACCAGGCTCTAGGTGCTTGTTTAAGTCCATATATTGTGTTATGTAAGAGACAAACATGATTAGGCCTATCCTTGTCCAAAAATCCAGGAGGCTGAGACATATAAATTTTTTTCCTTTAGGTCTCCATGCAAGAATGCATTGCTGACATCAAGCTGATGTATAGTCCAATTGAACTGAACAACCATAAATAAAATAATTCTGATTGTAGTTGGCTTGGCTACAGGACTGAAAGTTTTATCAAAATCCATTCCATGTTGCTGATGATACCCCTTTGCAACCAGTCTTGCTTTGAATTTATCAATGCTACCATCAGGATTTTGTTTTACTCTAAACACCCATTTATAACCCACAACATTTTGACCTTCAACTGGATCCACCAAAGACCAAGTGCCAATATCTTGCAGTGCTTTATACTCATCCACAAAAGCAATATTCCACACTGCCTCTTTCTTATCCTCGGATATACATGAAATAACTTTTGACAAGTAAGCTACATGCAAAGGATGTTTAGTGGGAAAATATGATTTTGGAGTAAAAATTCCATTCTTGCCCCTAGTAGTCATGTTATGATCATTCACAGTTACAGGAAGAGAAGTATGAGAAGCTGGAGTAGATGAAATGGCTGATGACATAAGAGGAGGTGATCCACTAGTAGGAGAAGTGATAGATGAAGATGGAAGAATGGTAGGTATAATATCTTTATTTGGAAAAGCAAACTCATTGAATGAGACATGTCTAGATATATCGATAGTGTTTGTAACTGGATCAAAACACCTGTAACCTTTATGATTGAGACTATAACCCAGAAAAATGCATTGCTTACTCCTTGGTTCAATCTTGTTGGAGGTATAAGGTTTAAGCCAAGGAAAGCAGGCATAGCCAAAAACCTTCATAAAATTGTAGTCAGGAGGTCTATGAAAAAGTTTTTCAAATGGAGTTTTAAAATCAATTGATATAGTGGGTAACCTATTAATAAGAAAATTAGTTTTTTGTAAGGCTTCAACCCAAAAAGATGTAGGCAAACCAGATTGATATAACAAGGTTCTAGTGACTCCAATAAGATGTTTGTGTTTTACCTCAGCAACACCATTCTGTTCTGGTGTATGAGGACAAGACATTTCATGAGTAATGCCTTTGAGAGAAAAAAATTGTTGGAGAAATGAATTCAAGAATTCACCACCATTATCAGTCCTAATGGTAATAACATAAAAAGAAAACATGTTCTCAATTATTGCTACTAATGAAACAAATAGATGCTTAAAATCATATTTAGAAGACAGTGGAAGAATCCATCAATATTTTGTAATATCATCAATAACATTGGCATAATACAATGTACCAGATGTAGAAGGTGTATGACAAGAACCCCATAAGTCCATATGCAACAACTCTAGAGGTCTTGTTTCCACAGTACAAGACAATTGAAATGGTTGTTTTTGTGATCTACAAATTTTGCAGTAGTTACAGAAAAAAGGCCTATTTGAGACATTGGACAATTTTAATCTAGTACATAGTCTTTGAAGTGTCTGAAAGGATGGATGTCCAAATATTCTATGAAGGAGAGCATGATATGTGATTACCGATATGTAGGCATGAGGTTGTGTGTTGAAAGAGATAGGATAAAGTCCATTTTTATGTGAGCCTTGGAAGAAAGTCTTCCTAGAATTGAGATCCTTCACATAAAATCCATGAGAATCAAGAGTTAAAGAGCAGTTATTATCATATGTAAACTTATGAATGCATAAAATATTGTGAGAGGATTATGGAACAACTAGGACATCTTTAAGAACAAATGAATGATCATTAGCAATTTTAGTAGAGTTTCATGTACAAGAGATGGACATACCTTCACCACTAGCTGTGTGAATATTTTCAGCACCATCATAAGAAGTGATGTTCTGCAATTGAGTAGTAGAAGAAGTAATGTGATTGTTTTCTCCACTATTTGCAATCCACTCTTATGCATCAAAGATATCATCTGTTACTAGCATTGCAGTCAAATTAGTTGGAGGAGGTCTACCTTTGTATGAGAAATTCAATATTTGTGTACAATTTGGAGCAATATGACCATCTTGTTTACATATCTGACAAGGTTCTTGTTCAGGTACTGATGAATAGCCTCTGTCAGAAGAATGTCTTCCAAAAATTGAAGGATTTGGAAATCTACCACCATTATAACCCCTTCCTCTAAAATAATTTCCTATGTAATAATGATTATATCCTCCTATATAATTTCCTCTATGAGCTACAAAGGCCTTTGCATCGGGATGATCTTGTACAGATTTGTGTCTATCACTTATAACAGTTTCCTCACTTAACAGATTATTGTGCAATTCAATACAAGTAACTGGAGGATTATGATGCCTCATAGCAGTTGCAAAAGGAATATAATATGAATTTAAGGCTTTTAAAGTAACAACCACTAATTCCTTATCTGAAATTACCTCACCAGCAGGTGCAAGTTGATCAGATAGTGATTTGATCTCATTAATCAAAGATGGAATTGATTTATCCCCTTGAACTAGAGATAACAATTTTGTATACAATTGGATGGAATGAGTAGAGGAAGCTCTAGAAAAGCGTTCTTCAATACTAGTCCAAAGTTGATGGGAAGTTGTTGATATGGAGAAGTACGCAATCACATAATCATAAATAGTCGAATTATCCACATGATAATTGTAGAATCTTCATCTAACTAATCCAGATACAAAGAATTTTAAATTCTATTAGCTTCATTTCTTGGTGAAGTAAATTGAGGAGGACAAACTTTTGAATTACTGGATTCATCAAATTCTTCCAAGTGATGAAATTATCCTCCTTGAGCTTGAGATGGACAAAGCTAGTAAGGTGATTTAATGGAAATTTTGAGAATGAAGTTGTTGTTGTCTGATTTTCCATTATTAAAGAAGCAGAAACTTGAATCGAGATCAAAATTAATGAATACAAAGTAGAAAATCGAAATCGAGTGCACATGAAAGTAGCTCTGAGAGAAAATATTTCAAGAAAGTAAATATTGATATCAAGAACCGAATTTTGAATCAATACCCCTGAAAGAAATTTGTTTGATGAAACACTTTGAATCAAGAAAATTAAGACTGCACTCCAAAACAAGATCGAAGAATGTAGGTTGTTGAAGAAAAAACCCTAACCAACCATGTCGGATACCATAACAACATTGTGTTCATCAATTAATGAGAAGAACTCTCAAATGAGAGGTACAGATTCATTACAAATATTGTCTGTTCATTACCGTATTTATAAAGCAGTAAAGACAGTCTGTCAACACATGTGTGTGATGAGTGTGTGAGATATATGACAACTCAGCTGATAGGCCCGTGACACAGAGAGGAAAAAGACAGATTTAAATCTTAACATGCACTGCAACATAGTGTTATCCTACACCACTACTTTTCATGTTATTATCATGCAGGCCTTTAAAAAGTCTTATTAAATTTTAGGATGATAAGGTTCTGAAGTGTTGTGCAGCCAATGACATATGACACATACTCAAGTACAAGCAAATGAGAAATGGATAGCTTGAAGTGATTGTGGAGTTTTAGGGAATACTGGACCAAAGTATGAATTGGTTCTTGGTGGATACACTAAGCAGTAATCAGACAAGATCCATCAACCTTGCGTAGAATCTAGAATCTTTATGAACATAATTTTTCTTATTTAGTAGATGTTCTTTTTCAATTTTCAGTACCTAGACTTTCTATTTTGTCCCCCCCAGCTTAACAATCTTAGATAATCATATGATCGATTAATGATTTTGTTACTGTAGATTTCAAGGTGAGAGAAAAGCTGAAGTTACCCGCATGGTGCAAGGTGGATGTAACTGCAGAAAATCCTACAACACACCCAAATTATCTAAATAGAAACTAACCTAAGACATTGTACTAAATTTAAAGACGAAGTGAAAGTTTATTGATGATCTTATTAATATCTCCTTAAGTTTACAACCCAAATTCTAATATGAAAGCTAAGGAACAACTCTCACATCAATAACCCTCACCATTCAAAATTACTCCCCCTACAATGCCCTAAGGTTTCCTTTTATAGGCATTTAGTGAAGTGGAATACAACTCATACTTAATTCCCTAATATTCACACAATTCACGTGATTTAACCTTTTATTTCTCTACTTAAATTTTCATTACAAATGTTTCTACTATTTCGGCGATAACCCCGAATTTTTGTTTGTACAACTGTCCTCGTTTCTTGCTCAACAATTTATCTTCGCTCTAGATTGTCTCTCTTCGCTTTGATACTTTTATTTGGACTTATCATTCCTTCGTTAGGTTCTTTATGTCTTTCGTGGTTATTAATTCACAATCCTTCATTCAATATTTATTTCGCCACTACTACTTCGTAACATCCATTTCCACAAAAGTTCCATTGTACTATTTTGTAAGTTGATTTGACCTATCGAGCATCTTAATAAACGCTTTATCTTGATATTTGGTAATAATATCTTCCGACGAGATCCGACCATCGATTTTTTTTCTTCATGGACCTATACATGGTGAAGATATTTCTGTACCTACATTTTGACTTTTCTCTTTTCGCTCTGGTGAAATAAGAGTGGAAAAAGAATTTCTCAGCCGTTAATGCAACCCCCTGTGTCCCTAGAATTTTCGTTATCTTTTTATCCCCACGTGCTGATCTTCCTTTATGACTCATATGTGTCGGTTCAGATATCTCTTTCTGACTGTATACTTGTTTTAACCGGTTTTATTCTTACCCATAAATATATGCAGTTTGGTGAGAGAAAGTCTTTACTTCTTCTAATCTTTGGTATTTCAATCTCCTCTGCTACTGTTCGTCTTCCTTTTCCATGTTCCTTTTTTTATTATCGTCTTTTTAATTGAATCTTGCTATTGCGCTTCCCTTAATCTCGATCTTGAATCATAATGGCTCCTAAAAAGGTTCTATTTCCATCACCGTCTAAAGGCTTGAAAGATTTTCAGAATGAGTTGAAGTTAAAGGGCTTTACATTTTCTCCCGCTAAAGGTTCTCAAATCAGTCTGGGTCAGCTGAGAGAAGGTTTACCTATTCCCCTGTATAATCCTTCTAACCCTCTCTTTCTATGATGTACTCGCAAGGTTGTAAATCAAGCGAGGTGTGTTTCAGCTAGATAGTAATGCTTTTCGATGATGAGGATTGGATGATGTACCCCTTGTTATCGAAGGTCCTTGGGTTTGGGGGATTGACGAGAATGAGAATGTTCGCTCTCATCCTGCTATTCCTCATTGTTATTTCTCTCGTTACGAACCTTGGGTATTCGCTTGGCCCGAGATGTTTGTGGGTGTAATTTCTATATTTCTTCGTTGCGTGTTGTGTTGTACTTCGTAGGTCTCTAATATTTTGTTTCACAATCACACACTTTTTCTCTCTTTCTAGTATGTTTCTCCTCCTTTTAGTCTAATCAAGTCCCGTACGAAGAAACGTCATAAAGCCCCTAGGTCTCTCAATTCCGGGCAGGTAAATTTACTTTACTTATTTCTTAATTCGTTTCTTTTCATTTTCTTATTCGTATTTCATTTTGTAGAATGTCGGCTCTGGCACCAAGCCTCCAGTTACCAAACGTCCTCGTAGAGCTATGGATATGGTTAGGCTATCTGAGATTAAAGGTCCCAATAATTCTTCTAACGAAAAGGTTGAGTCCTTTCTTGCGAAGTCCCATGATAGTTCGCTCAAAGAAATCCCTTCTTCTTCAGGAATGATGAAAACTCTTCACAAGGATCTCCCTTAGGTTCTTCCTGTATCTTCCACTATTAATTTATCTGATTCTCCTCTAAAGCCTCGTTTTGATGACCCGAAGTCGAAGAATGAGGACAAGGCAACTGAACCTTGATCTTTTTCCGAAGGATGCGACCCGTTTTACCAACCCGACATGAAGTTTTTGGAAGATATCTTCATGGCTGCTAAAAATAGTGGTTCTGTAAACTCTCCTGCTCTCGACTCACTGGTGTCTCTGATTTCTGATACATTTATGGGTGGTGATCATTTTTCGCTAGAAAGTGCTTTCCAGGCTCTAACTGTCTCCCAACATGCGGGTTTGATGGCTTTGGTAATATTCCTTCCTCATGTTTTGTTACTCTTATTTTAATCTCCACAATCCTTATCATCTTTTCCTCGCAGGAATTCAATCGTCATCTTAGCCATTCAGTGGAGTGTCGATGGGCTCGCAAGAGGCTTGATCAAGCTAAAGTTCGTATCCAAAGGTTGGAGAAGGAACTTGCTGAAGAGAAATAATATGCGAAGAAGATCGAACAGAAGAACCGTGATTTAAGTGGTAAGTCTCGGGCTATTATGTTTATCATCTTGGTTTGTTTTTCTCTTCGTGTTATGTCCTTATTTTTCCTTTCATTAAGTTTGGTGTGTGAAACGTCAAATGGAAGCTGGCGAAGCAAATTGTAAAGTTGAAGATATACAGGCTGAAATTCGAACTTAATGAGCCCGGTAGATAGTTTAGGTACTGAGAACGAGATATTGAAGGAGAGAATTGAAACTCTTTATTCTCAAGTGAACCAACAAACCGTTCATCGTGACAACATTGAAGAATTAAATTGTTCGTCTTCATAATGAAAGAATTGCATGGGAATGTGAGTATAAATTTGCCGAGCGTCGCGTGAGCGATATTTACGACGATAATCAAGACCTAAAGGCTGAGTTTAAGCAAAGTGCTAAGAATCTCGAGTCTTTAAAGAACCTTTATTCTGTTGGAAATTTACTGGGCTGCAATGGAGATGAAAAACAGAAACAGATTGTGGTTGTACTCTAAAACTTTCAAGGCTCTGGATGATTTCTTTTAGACAAATATTTCTACCCTCCCAACGAATTGGCGATTGCAATAGGTATGTGAAATACTGCCTTCAGGATACAATGAAAGCCCTACAACCGGAAATTGGATTCAAGGTTTTCACCCCTTGACCCAATCAAGAACACATGTAAAACAAATTCTGATGATGCTTTGTTTAAGAAAGAAAACAGAAGAGATTTTCGAATGATATGAAAACAACTCTGGGAGATGCTACTTATAGGGTTTTTCACGTCTGTTGGAAACAGACAAGTTTCTCTTCACGAAACGTCAGGTCCCTTCATCAACAGACATTAATGGTGATTGTTGGATTTAGAATTTTCTGGAAACGTTTTCTAACGGTACAAACAGTTACGTATCAAAAAATTCTTCCGGGGGCGTTGCCCCCTAGACCCCCACCAGGGGCGGTCTCCCCTGGACCCCCACGACCTGACCTGTCAGGTCGACCACAGCCTGGGGGGCTACGCCCCCAGGACCCCCCTTCGTAGCGCAATTGAAAATATTCCAACATATTCTTCATCTCAAAGTTCGGTTGAACAATTAGAAAAAAGATAAAACTAGCATATCCGAAAAGAGGAGCAGGAATGAGGATAATCTTCGTAGAGCCCATAGTGAGATCAGTTACTTGGAAGCTGATAACTGTCATTTGAAGAAAGAGGTTGAGTTTCTCCTTACTCGTTTGGATAACCCTACACTCGTTCAGGAAGCCGATCCAAGTAAACTTCTTCAAGTCGAGAAGAAAATAACATCTCACAAAGATAAGAAATCTGCTAAAATTCGTCGAGATGAGAGTCAATCCGAATCTCGTCATAATGAGAAACGAGTTACTTCATATTCGGAAGTATGTTCTCAACTTGAAGATGCGAACCTTGAAATTGCGAGATTGGATAGTTTGAACGAAGATATTCAACAAAATTTGAATTCTACCCTCCTTCAAAAGGAAGGTAGTCATTATATCAGCTAGCATTTCTATCTCGTACTTGGTATGTCCTTGCTGAGTAACTAGCTCAGATTAAGTCTTTTCAAGCTTCTCATTTGCAAGGCTAACCTGTCTCTCGAGTTCTGAAACAAAAGTAAACAAGCAATCAGGAGAAGGGAAATAAACAACTACCCACGACCAAACGAACATATACCTTCGACATTAGCCGAAGTTATTTCAAATTCATGTACGACCACATCCCGAGCATCGTCAAGAAAATCGTACTCATCGGAATGTTTCTTATAATCAAGATGAAGGTTTTCGAGGTCAAATTGGCACTGATTTAACTCTACCTGCTTCATGAAATCTAAATGATGAAGACGATTGAATTCGTTATTCATCACTTAGATCCCTTTGGTAAGTCTATACATGTTAACTTCTAAATACTTCTTTGATTCCACCAAACCAGAAACATCGACACGAGAAGCAGTTAAAGATTTACTAAGAGCATGCGCCTTCACCTTAGCATCGTCCCTTTCTCGAACAAGCCGCTGTATATACTCCCGAATTTCAGGGTCATGGAACGAGCGGGCTTGACAAAGCTCCACTTCTAGATACGTTACTTTGGATTCTAATCGAGAAGCCTCATCCCGAGCCTCATGAAGATATTGGCACGTCCATTCCATGGTACCTTTAAATTGGTTACGAGCAGCTGATAAGGAATTCCGCATTTCAAACATTTAATCTTGTTGTTTCTGGTAACCCGCCAACAATATGTTATGTTGATCGGCACGCGAATTCCACTTATCATCTTCGATGCCAACTCTTTAATCCAAGAAGCTTGGCGAGTCCTCTCACTCCGAAGCCATACTAATTCCACGGAATCACCCGCTGGAGACAGGGTCGGCTAACTCAGAAAGAACACTAAAAAGGCATAGGCAGACAAACCTTTTAGATGAAGTACCAGCAGAGGAAGCTTAAGCATGAGCCTTCTCCAAATTTTCACGAAGAGAATCCACCTCCCGACAAAGCCCATCCTTAGCGGCACCAGCTAGTTGTTTCCGCTTCAGTTATTCCTTCAGCTCAAATATCTCTTTGTCCTTGGTCAAAAGGGATTCCTGGGCAGAGAGAAACTCATCGTCCCTTTGACGAAGCTTCGCTTCCAGTTTGAGTACCTTAGCCCTAAAAAATGGTACAAAGTATGGTTTCAATACTCACTTCTCGCCAACTGTCAACAAAATACCAAGGACGTGAGAATCACGAAGGAGACATACATACACATCATGCTATTAAGACAATACATTTACCTCGAGAACGCGTTGCTGAGGAAAACCATATTGATGGCCGTCGGCTATAGCTATCATCTCAACAATAAAGAAATGAGGAGTGGCCAAAAGGTTCGACAGGACAGTAATGCCACAGTCACGTTGCCACATCTCGGTGACTTTCTCATGATAAGATAGTTCCATGCGCTGACGAGTGAAAGCATCTGAATCCCTCTCACCATGATAAACATGAGCGGGATAAGGAACACTCATAAGACCTTTATTCTTCAGCCAACCAAATGTCTCATCATTACCTTCACACATCACCGACTTAACAAAACCTTCTGAAGGCGTACCCGCAGTGGCCTCCTTATCTTTTGCTTCTTTGTTAGCACGAAGCTCTGCATCCTCGCCATCAGAAATTTCTTCATCTTAAACAGTCTTCTTTCCATCGTATTTGGCAATAACCTCCCAATCATTTCTAGGAGACAGCAATGAAAACTCCAAAGCTATCCCTATCGCGGTACTAAGGTCAACCTGGACACCAACGGAATAAACCTTGTAGAAAGAAAATTCCTGGTTCGGCTCCAAAGTATTTGTTGCTTCAGGAATCATGAATTGCGGATCAACATCTTTGTTCTCTTGATGAGCAGAAAGGGAACAGTCGAGATCAGACATATGTTTATCCTCCTGACCCTCAATGGGAATCTCTTCTTTGGTTTCCTCAGGGGTGGTCCCAGACCTCTCCTCTTCATCAGTACCCTCCTCTTCCTCATCATCAAATTCTTCTTCGTCACCAACTGGGCTATTCAATTCGGGAATACACATATCTTCATCCTCAATGGTGGAAGACTCAATGAGACCAAGTTTTTTCTTCCTCGAAGCCTACGGAAAGAACACAAGATATCAATCTATGATTCAAGGGGAAAAACAATATATAACACATAATATAATCATACCTTGACAATAGCGGTACCTTTTGAAGGAAGAATAGTTTCAGAATATTCTTCATCACTAACATCATCAGCCTCAACGGCATAGTCAAAGTTCATTCTGGAAAAATTCATAGCCCAAGGACAGAAATCACCATAACGGGACGGGGCACCATCACGAGGCTTGCTTTGAGCGGTAGGCTTCCATCCATGATGTCCAGGGATCCAACCATAAGCCCAAGGTCCAATAATTTAAAGAGAAGTGGCATGCCACTCATAATCATGATCACGGCGAAGATATTCCTTAAGGGGAAAGAGCTCTGGCTTATCAGTGTTCTCAGTACCATGAACGAAACGCAGCTTCGTATCATTAACTTTTCTCAAAATACGAACCTCACCATGGGGAGCCTCCATTGAACAAATACCAATGCTCCACCATTTTCAGTTCCTACTATTAACATAGTCTCCAAAAGAAGCATTGAAATTATCATGGGTATACAAACTCCTCTCTTTGGGATTAGGAGTGTAGCACATCATCGTCGTATCACCTTTTCTCCAAAGGTATCACTCACGAAGAGTTCACATATAATTTCTACCCAAATGAACTACTGAGCGACAGTGGGTACGATGAGTAGATCCCTCACAACGCGCCAGAAAATCATATTAGAACGAATCTCCCCACTTATACAAAGGAAGCATTAAACCCGCTTCAAAGGCGCCCACTGTCGTCAACATATGCTGGGAATCATACTTGTAGTTCTTTATCATATCATAAGTGAGGTCATTGCCCTGATTGTAAAAACGAACCTCAAAATGCTCAAGACCATTCCTCACTTTAAACTCTTCAAGGTCTATATGCTTGAAGGAGACATGAGCCCGCTTTTTCTTTTTCGAAACAGGAGCTGTTCGTTCAGAAGGGGAAACCCCCGAAGATGGTGTTTTACCCGATGTTTTATTTTTCGGAGGACTCATCTCCGAAGCCTTTCTCTTTGTCGATGGATTCCTAGACAAATCTTATTTTTTTGGCAAAGACTTCTTCAACGAAGTATCTTTTGACGAAGCAGTTTTGGGTGGAGCTTTAATTTTTTGAGAAGACGGCGGGGCAGTAGGAGTAAGAGAACGTAGAGGTTGAACTTCGAATGGCTCTAAATGCTGTAAAGAAGGTTTAGCTGCAGGATTCTCAACCGCATAGCGATATCCTCTTGACTGATCTCCCCTCTTTTGGAAGAAGCCTTCATATCAGACGATGAAGAAATTCTGTGAGGATAAAGATCTTACTGGGAATATCTGGACGGCCCACCCTTCGGCGGAGATATATCAGGACTTCTAGTTGGAGGATATCTATAAGGACTCATCGGAAGGGATTTACAAGGGACACGTCTACGGTCATGACCCTACATAGCTACCTGAAAGGGGCATAAAAGGGAAACGAAGGTCAAAAATGGATTCGTGATCAACTTGTTGCATCAAGAACACCATTGAAACATGAGAGAAAAACCCAGAAGTAATCAAAACACAAGGCTCCAGATTTCTTAATGAAAAATAGGGGAAAGTATATATACTTTCTTATATTATGTTCTCCATCACGAAACTCATGAGCACAATGGCAACAAGGATACACAACAGAGCACAATTGAAGTCGAAAAAAATAACAGAAAAATCAAAATCGAAAGCACAACAGTGAAGAATAGCATACCTGTAACAATGGAAGAACTCAAATAAATAACCAGTTAAAATCATCGACCACCAATCAGAGCTACTTGAGCAGGAAGGGTACTCGCAGAACATGATCAGTACGAGGTAGATATAACACTAGTAGAATTGAAGAACAAAAAGACAAATATGAAATCGAAATAGATAAAAATAGGAGAATGAGAATGAAGAGAATAAAATTTATTTCAATCATCCCCTCTCTCATATTTATAGCCGCCCTAGAAAGAAGAAAAACCTCCCAGAATTCAAGGGGAGTTAATGCGAAGAGTGGGAAACGTGCCAAAAATTCAAAGAGAAGTTATTGCAGGAAGATAATGGAGAGTTTTCTTCAAAATTTGACATAATTTGAACTTAGGAGAAAAGGGGAAAATTGTATGCACATAATCCCGCAATCATCCATGTGGTATGGGCTTTACACGTGCATCACATGGGGCAAGTGAACATCAACCCTCGATTCCTCATTACCACACCCAAGGGGGCATTTCCGCCATCGCCTTCCACGTGCTCGTCACTGGACAAGATCCAATGATAAAAAAGATCTGGGAGCACCAGATATGTAAGAAATCGCAAAGCACCATAGAGGATCCAAATACCCACTTTCCCATCCAAAGATACATCTGAAATGAACGGCGGAGTTGGGTCTAACAGACACGGATGTGACAGCAACAATAATAGCTATTTGGCTCGTACAGTCTGCTCCCAACCACCTGCCATAAATGCTACATGCATAAAGTACGTGTTAACACTTCTATAAAGGAGATAAGGGAAGACGATCGTCACCCTAGGATACCATTGGATATTATCGGGGCATGACGAAGATACCTTCGGGATCGGCACGCTAACCAAGACGATATGGAAAAACTGTCTCAGAGAAGATCGGCCCCCCATACAAGGAGCATATAAATACCTAACTCCACCAAGAGAGAGGGGGTGGACAAAATTTAGGAAGAGAGAACTATAATTCAGGAGAGAGAAATTGTAAAGATTAAGTATGAGTTTTATCGATATCCCTCTACCATCGTTCCCTTCTCAGAGTCATTCGACTATCCTTTGTAACCTTATTTGATATATAGTGAAAAATCGAACCCCCCGTGGACGTAGGCCTTAGTGTTGAACCATGTAAATCATTATCTCATTTACATTCTGCACTCATAGTTTTCGTATACTCATATTATGCTTCGTTTGAATCATCATAGACGCATTTGTGATGTGAAACAAGGATGAGCCTGAAGACTCGGAGTTTTTCATATATTATTTTATATGCGTTTTAATTATTATAGCAGTTTTATAGACATCGCAAACATTAGTTGTGAACACGATGCTATCATCATTACATTTGTTTTCACAAATATATGATGAGGAATTAACTCATTTCGACAAAAAAAAAAAGCGCAATATGAGCTAAAGAGGTATACCCGGCTAAAAGAGATGCAGTCCGGCCCAACATAGCTTTATCCGAGATGAAGAAGCCTAATCATGGAAGACATAGTTTAACCCGGATATAAAGAAACACAATCAGGGATAGAAAGGATTAATACAAGAAGAAGAGGCCCAATCAGAGCCGACAAAGTTCAAACCAAAAAGACTAAGCAATTCACTCAAGTCTCTTACATGTCCAAGCATTCTCCCACATTTCCAGTCCCCTTCCTAGGTAAATAGCAACCCTCGCAAAACAAGTTTAACTCTGCGGGATTAAATCTCATGAGAGAAAAACTTAGTTATTGGTCTTCAAATCACAAATAGCTGTGATTTCGAGTACATCCTTTCGACATACAACTGAACCAACAGCTCTAAGGTGTCATGAAACATCTACGTTGACTCATGGGCATGACTGAAGACATATTGTCTCCCGTAAGCACAACTCTCCCCTATCTGAGACCAGACATCGACCATAGAAGATCCCCATGCCATGCAACTTTTAATGACCCGACCCTTTACCGATACTCTACCGACTTAGCCACTGAGTCTATATGGAAATGTAGGGTTTTCAACAGGCATGACTGCAATCATCCATCCAAGGATCCCCCCTTCCCGAGCACGCTTAAATACAGAGCTTTTTTCCAACTCTGAGCCAATTATGCTGAAAATCCCCCGGTTTTAGAAAAAAACAAACCATTACCTATATTCCAATCGGCAAACCCTACCTGTAAAATCGAGATATTATGATACAACCACCTAAAATTAGAGTCGTCCTCGATTCCAAAATATATATACAATCCTAGATTACTGACATTCCCTGTCACCCATGAGACCAGTACCTGACCAAACCCGTCCAATGTACTCTCTCACCCTCGAAAAGTGACCCATCGTCGTCTCTGATATAATATGTAACTATCCGACCCGACCCTCCGTCTATACTATCCCAAATTATCCACAATCGTTATCCTGCAACGTGGGTTTTTTAACGGGCACCGACAGTCATTCAGTAGCAGCTACCTGGGAAGTCATCTATCTTAAGATTACTCCCACCCGAGCATGTTAAAATTGTTTTACTCTAGGATGAAATATTCACCTTTACCCATACACATAATCACAATAACATTCATAAAATTATGTCGATGTCATATTTACGAAGTTCAAAAGATAAGTATTATACTTCATAGTCTATTTCCTTAATACTATGATCATATGATCATGTCTCACTACTAGAGTAAAATATTCATTCACAGCTTCGCAATTATGTTTTCAATGTAGCACGATTTGAAAGATACGTGGAAGGATGATGCCGTCCATGTATCTTTCAAGATCTCCTTGAGTACTAAGGAATATCTTTGAACAATAAATGATAATAGTTAATGTCCATTTCCAAAGTATGTTGATATCTTTTCTATGTTAATCATCTTTCATATTTATATTCTTGGAATCAGTTATACCACACTTCCAACAAGTTTAGAATTGGTTCACTTGTATTCCAAGACTACTATATGGTTGATCAAATATCAAATCACATCTATGGGTTCAATCGGTTATACCAATCACTAGGAACAATTATACCCTAATATGGAAGCACTAGTGATCGGTCACACAAGTTACCAGGACCGGTTATATCAGTTACCACGATAGGTTACATCTATTACCAGGACAGGTTACCATATACTCATGGTATTTCTTGTGACCGGTCACACCAGCCACTAGGATTGGTTACACCAATTACCAGGATCGGTCATATCAATTACGCGTACCGATTACACCAATTACAAGGATCGATTATAACACTCTGTGATCGGTCACACCAATTACTAGGATCGGTCACACCAATTACAAATATCGATCATACCATCTCAGGTAATTACTTAGGATCAGTTACACTAATTAATCTATACTAGTCATACCAAATCATAAGTCAGGCATTGTGATTAGTTGTACCAGATATATAATAAAGTTACGATCGGTTCTACCATCTCACACATATTGGTAATCCAAAAATTTACAATGAATAGCCGTACCAATAAGACTAGCAATTTCCATTTCGATTCATAAAACAAGTTCATGAATGTACTTCCTTTAAACAAATGTAATACATCGTTTCCTAGGATGAAATATTCACCTTTACCCATACACATAATCACAATAACATTCATAAAATTATGTCGATGTCATATCTACGAAGTTCAAAAGATAAGTGTTATACTTCATAGTCTAATTCCTTAATACTATGATCATATGATCATGTCTCACTACTAGAGTAAAATATTCATTCACAGCTTCGCAATTATGTTTTCAATGTACCACGATTTGAAAGATACGTGGAAAACACAAAAATATCTTACAATTTGTGTTTGGTGCAATCCAACCTATAAGAAATGAACCCGAGTTCACATGAATTGATTTCAATTAACGTACCGCCAAGATTTGATGGAAAAAACTATCTATGGTGGAAATCTTCTTTGAGATCTTTTCTTCAATAAGGATACTTTAATAATTGGCTATTAGTCGTCGATGGTTATAATCGCCTGAAAGTAAAAGATTCGTAAACTGAGTTTAAATGCTTAGTGGATTATACAAGCGAAGAAAAGCCTTTTTCAAAGCAAAATTCGGATGGTTTGAATGCTATTATACATGTTGTAAGCCGTGATCTACAATATCATGTATCAACATGCCAAACTTCAAAGGAATCTTGGGTTAACCTTCAGATCATATTCGAAGGTAACTCACCAGAAAAGGAAACTAGACTTCAAACTCTCACTTCTGATTGGGAAAACCTTCGATTGGGTGACAACGACACTTTTGAAGAGTTTCAAATTAAACTCTCTGAGATAATTAATGCTTCTTTCTCTCTTGGAAATACTATTTCTGAAAAAGATATAATGTGAAAAATACTCAAATCGTTGCCATCTAGATACGAATCGAAGAAGCGTGAAATCATAGAAGCAATTGATCTTTCAACACTTGCACACTCGTTGGAAAGTTAACGATTTTTTAACATGAATCACAATATATTCAAGATAAAGGAATTGCTTTTAAAGCTGAAAACTCTTATGGAGAAAAATATATTGATGGTTGATTCTGACGAACTAATTGCAGAAGATTCTGATGATGAGATTGAACAATCATTATCATTAATCACTAGACAGTTTCGATATCTCTTAAAAAGGAGAAATAAGAGATTTATAAAAGATTCCCATTGATCTTCTAGACCCCATAATCGAGTTCCTGTCAAGAAAAAAAAGGATCAAGTAATGAATATCAGCCTCAGTACTTTAAGTGTAAAGGTTTTAGTCATATGGATAAAGACTGTCCTAATATTAGAAAGTACACTTGGAGCAAGGCAATAGTTGTAACTCTAGATGATACCTCTGATTCATATGATTCTGAAGAAGAGGAAACAACTAATATTGCACTAACTGTTAATTTGAATCCCTCTTCCTCCATTAGTAATTTAACCATTTCAAAAATGGATATATCTTCCGATGTTGAAAAATCATCTAATGGTAAAGGTAAAAATAAGACAAAGTGTGAAACCATCTCAAGAACAAGGAGTGCTAAAAGGTGCATATGCAACTCCAACCAATATCCAGAAACTTCGTTAATTTGAGGTAACAAGAGAAGATTTTTTCATACGATACTAGATCAAGAACACACTGGTTGTTCTAAACCCCATGATGAGAGAAAATCTCATACTAATACCACATAATCAATATTAGAATTGCATCCTCACCTTGTGTGCTGAATTTGTGTGTGAGGAAACAAAAATCAAGGCAATTATGTATAGATTATGGGAATAAAATCTAGTAATTGAAAATATACTTAAGATATTCGTATTTATAGGAATATTATATTTTTGGAAGTATGAAAAATATAAAAAAGGTCTCTCTCATTCTCTAGTTATTCCTTATCCGAACTATGAGTCAGAATCCGATGTCTTCTCTTGCAAAGGTGCTTGATCTGAACGATCTCTTTAAGAATAAGTCTGCACCTTCTCTTAATGCTAAGAAACCTAAGAGGAAAATCAAAAAGAGAGATTGGCTTAGCAAAAAGGAAAGATAGAATATGCTGAAGAAAGATCAGTGTATTGAGTTACTGACACACTTTTGTGTTCAATCAAAGACTGAATACATGTACTTGCAGAATCCTTCACAAAAACATCTCAACTATAAGAAATTCAGGTTAAGTAACAAGGTTATCTTCTTTAAGAAATTCACAAGCTGAAGAATGAAAGTAATAATATGCCTTCCTCTAGTACTGATATGAAGGATTAAGTTACTCATAAAATAGGATTAGAGTCTTATTGAAGAAAATAAACATCAATTATTGATTTGTTTCGATTATTGTATAAGGTCTATTTTTTAATAAAACTATCAATTATTTATGAATAAAATTATTATTTTATAATTTTTCTTGTGATAGTTTTCGATTACATAGCTTGTGCATGAATGTCTATATTTTTGCTATATGTTTTCGGTTTATGGGATGTCTGATTTCATTTTTCATTAATCGTAATATTCGATCTCATATGATGTGGACCCTTATGGCTTGTGTGGCTTTTTGCTTTAGTAGGATAAAGTTCTAGCCCATGTTGGTAGGCTTTATCAAAGGATCATAAGGTGTTATGATTGAAACTCATATGTAAAAAGTTAAAATATGCTGAATCAATTTGTGTTTACATGAGTTTCGTTTAGCATAACATGTGTGTTTCGGGTTTTCTATTTTTTCTATTGGCACGCATTAGTTAAAACCGATTCAACCTTTCTCTGGTAAAGGTTGCTTTTGTTGTTGTTCTTTTGTTCTTGCGAGAGGATGACAACATATTGGGGGAGAGTTCTAAATTGAACTTGCGCTTAATGATATATCTTTCTGGGGAGAAGAGGATGCGGAATCTGATGTAATGAATTTGTTAGTTAATCGTTTTCCTGTTTAAGAAAAGCTTGTTTATATTGCATATATTTTGCTTTTGCTTAACAAAATTTCGGTACAATTGATATATTCCATTATGATATGTGTGGATGTGTGTATGTGTGATTCAATTGTTTACGGTTAAGAAAATTGTGTCAGTTTATTTGGCTTATTGTTTGGTATCTTCTTTATTGTTTGGGTATCAAGTGTTTTTGCTTAACAAAATTTTGGTGCAATTGCGGTGCTATAATGTTTATGTTTGCTTCAATTGGTTACGGTTTAAAAAATAATTGTGCAGGTCAATTTATTTTGGTTTGTGTGTATTTTTTATGGCTTAACGAAATTCAGGATCATTTGTTTAGTCCAATTCGATTCCGGATAAGAGAAACTAAGTTAATTCTGATCTTAGTTAGACTTATCAAATTGAAGGATTCGGTTATTCAAGTCTAATCAAATGCCTTGACAAGAAAAACTAGTTAACTAACCTAGTGCTTGTCTTGTCTAAAGAGAAAGGTCTAAGTTATTTTCTGAATAATTAGAGCCTAATGAGACAAATAAAGTTAATATTCTGATCTTTATTTTGGTCTTATCGAAATAAGCGATTGTATGTTTACAATCGGTTTAACAAGGGAATTAAGTTTCTTAGTCGATTTGTTAAACTATTATGGAAAATTGCTTTGGGAAATTGTTTCCTTAATAACATATTAAAACTAAATTACTTGTAGTTTCGGTTTTAAATTTGGTTATATAAAGTGGTATGTGAAACCTTCGTGCTTAACTCTTATAGGTTCTTTACAAGTTTTTTATATTTGTGCGATCCTTTCGGTTTGACCTTTATTTGCTTGAACCTTTGTCATTTTGTGAAAAAAAGGGGGAGAAATATATGGAGTAAACAAGTAATTTTCAATCATTAAGGAAAGGACAATTGTGCTTAAACTTTATATCTAACGAAATATTAAAGCATTGACTAAGGGGGAGAAACATATCATATTGATGTTGTAGTTATCTTGACTACAAAAAGGGGAATAACATAGATGTTCAGATTGAATATCTACATATCTTACCTTTAGGAGGAGTATAAGCTTTGTTATTCGAATGTCAACAACGGCATTTATTGATTCTATATATGCAGGTTATTGTTGTTGTTGAAACATGGAATCAAGCGTATGTAAAATGAATTCTTGTAATTTGCTTATCCATATGTACTAAGAGTTTTGTCACTAAAATTGACAAAGGGGGAGATTGTTAGAGCATAGCTCGGTTGAACCCACCAAGCATTGGTATGTCAAGTTTGTTTGTCATAATTTAGTGTGTCAAATCTCATTTAAGAGTCGCTTGATTATATACTATAGACAACTTCGTTTAGGTTAGACTAGAAAGTCTAAGAATGTTGAGACATACAAGTATTACTCAAAGACCTGAAGAACGTGAAGAAGTAACGAGATACAACGACGACATCATCCTTCCTCTTGAGGTTAGTAATATTTACTTGAACTGTTTCATTCCTAACATATCTTTCAAGTCGTTCTATATAGAAAACATAACTGCGAATCTGTGTATTGGATATATTACTCTAGTAGTGAGATATGATTACATGATCATAGTATTAGGGAATTAGACTACTAAGTATAATGCTTATCTTTTGAACTTAGTAGATATGACATTGACGTAATCTTATGAATGTTGTTATGTTATGTGAATGGGTAATGGTGAAGATTGCATCCTAGGAAACAATGTTTTACATTTGTTTAAAGGAAGTATATTCATGAACTTGTTTTATGAATCGAAAGGGAAATCGCTAGGCTTAGTGGTACGGCTATTCATTGCAAATCTTTGGGTTACCAATATGTCTGAGATGGTAGAACCGATCGTAACTTTGTTATGTATATTGGTACAACTAATCACAATGCCTGACTTATGATTTGGTATGACTGGTTTAGATTAATTAGTGCAATCGATCCTAAGTAATCACCTGAGATGGTATGATCGATATTTTTAATTGGTGTGACCGATCCTAGTAATTGGTGTGACTGATCACAGAGTGTTGCAATCGATCCTTGTAATTGGTGTAACCGGTCCTAGTAATTGGTGTGACCAATCCTGGTAATTGGTGTAACTGATCCTAGTAATTGGTGTGACCGATCACAAGCAATACCATGAGTATATAGTAACCGGTCCTGGTATTTGATGTAATCGATCATGGTAACTGATGTAACAGGTCTTGGTAACTTGTGTAACCGATCACAAGTTCTTCCATATTAGGGTATAACCGATCCTAGTGATTGGTAGAACCGATTGAACCCATGGATGTGATTTGATATTTGATCAATCAAATAGTAGTCTTGGAATACAAGTGAACCAATTCTAAACTTATTTGGAAGTGTGGTATAACAGATTCCAATAATGTAAATATGAAAGATGATTTACAGAGAAAATATGTCAACATACTTTGAACACGGACAATAACTTTTATCATTTATTGTTCAAAGATATTCCTTTGTACTCAAGGATCATGTACCAAAATTAATTGAGAATATTTTTATTAAGGTTTTTAGTTATATATTATTTTAGTGACCAGCAATTAAATGTGTATCTCTATAGAATAAAAATTAGTAATGTGCATTTACTAATTGTAGATTTTCTATTGGGAGATTTCGGAAAATATTGGACAAGCATTTACTGAAATTATGAAAACCGAATCTTGCTATTCATTGCATATCTTGAGAATATTTGCAGTTTTGGAAATTCCTTGGTGTCCAAATATCCCTGGTCTATAAATACCTAAGTTTTCATTTCTAGAAAACTATCCTAAGAGCCCGACAAACTTCATCTTTTTGTTGTTTCTAGTGGAGCCATTTGTTAGAGCATAGCTCGGTTGAACCCACCAAGCGTTGGTATGTCAAGTTTGGTTGTCATATTTTAGTGAGCCAAAACTCATTTAAAGAGTCTCTTGATTATGTATTAGAGTCAACTTCGTATAGGTTAGCTTGAAATTATTATGATATAAGACATTACAAGTATTGTGAAGACTTGAAGAAGTGAAGAAGCAAGGAGCTACAACGACAACATCATCCTTCTACTTGAGGTTAGTGATATTTGACTTGAACTTTTTCATTCCCTAACGTATCTTTCAAGTCGTGCATATTGAAAACATAATTGTGAAGCATGAATGATTACACTCTAGCTAGACCTAGTATTAAGGAATACAATACGAGGTTTATTGCTTAACCATTAAACTTTGTATATAAGACATCGACATAATCGTTTGAATGATATTGTTACTATGTATGGGTATAAGGTGAAGATTTCATCCTAGGAAACAATGTTTTACATTTGTTTAAAGGAAGTAAATTCACGAAGTTGTTTTGTGAATCGAAAGGGAAATCGCTAGGCATTATTAGCATTGTTATTCATTGCATATCTTTTGCACTACCAATATGTGTGATTAGGATAACTGCTCATGACTTGTTTATATTCTTGGTAAAACTATTCACAAAGGTCTGACTTTTGTATTGGTATGACTTTTATTAGTAAAACCGATCTTAAGTAATCACCTGAGATGGTATGATCGATTTAGTGTTATTAGTATGACCGACTCTGGGTAAAGGGGAACCGATCCTAGTAAGAGGTGCAACCTATCACAAAAGGGGAATCGATCCTTGTATGAGGTGCAACAAGTTTTTAGTAAAAAGGGGAACCGATCCTATGGACATGTGCAACACGTTTTTAGAAAAGGGGAAAACGATCCTATGGACATGTGCAACAAGTACAAGTTAGATACCATATGTATGTGGGAACCGATCCTAGTACCTAGTCAACCGAAATTTTGGAAATCTAGTGTAACTAAATCCAGTACCCACATGGAGGTAGAACCGAAACTTGTTTTGGTAGAACCGTGAAACCCATGTTTGGTAATTGAGTTTGGTCAATCACGTAGTTCTTGAAAGTCAGATGAACCAATTATAAACTTGTTTGGAAGTGTGGCAAATCGGTTTCAAGATTGTAAGTATGAAAGAGGACTTACAAAGTAAAGATGTCAACATACTTTGAACATGTGCAGTAACGCTTATCTTTTATTATTCAAAGATATTCCTTAATATCTAAAGGAAAAATCCCAGATCGAAAAATAAATTGAAAATCTTTTATTTAAGGTTTTTTATTTTATTTTTGGAAAAGGAAAATTAGTAATGTGCATTTACAAGTTAGAGATTTTCTAAGAGATTTTCGGTCATTATTTGGACAAAGCATTTCCAGGAATTATGGAAACCGAATTTGGAATATATTGCATATCTTGAGAATAGTTTCGGTTTTGGAAATTCCTTGGTGTCCAAACTTCCTTGTCTATAAATATCAAAGTTTGCATTTCGAGCAAACCAATCCTCAGATCCAGCAAAACTACCTCAGTTGGGTTGTTACTGGTGGAGCCGCCTATTCGGAGAGGAAAGTAACCTAATTAGGCGAAATATCTTATGGCCGCTCAGTTTAAAGACTTCTTTGGGATTGAGAAGCTCTCTTAGTACCATTGGTGGGAAACTAGATAATTGCGGTTTATATTTTGTTTTCGATTGATTCGATTGACTAACGGTGGTTGAACTTTGATTGCACCTAGTTTGTTTATGCTTGATAATCTTCTCTTCTAATATAAGATTCACTCAAACTAGATCGAAGTTTCGCCGGGGATCTTTAGACTGTTTGTAGATCTAAAGACATCTTGTGATATTTCATTCTTAAATGAATCCATTCTATGCATGATTGATCACAAGATATTCAAGTTGATTGTATGCATGTGATGATAGAAGATTCGAAGACAAAGAAGACTTTGAAGATTTCTTATTTGGGTTCATAATCTTTGGTGTGCACAATACTTGTTTCGGTTAAAGAGGATCCAGCTATAATGGGTTTATCCTTGTGGTAGATTGGATTGATTAGTTGTGTAGATTGGCATCAATACGATTCTTTGTGATTAAAAGTATTGATTGCAAAATCTTAATAATTACTTTGGTAGTTGTTGATAAGATAGATCTAAGAACCTGACAAAGAAGTTTATTGTGATAAACAGAAGAGCCTTTTGTCGAACTCACATCACTTGGTTGAAAAGAGTTGATACCAAACAGATTTGTTGTTCCTTTACTGTTTGGAATACGAACCAAAGGAATTGTTCCAAATACGTGACTTATTACAGGTCGGAGGCGTGGGAATACAGACGGAACTAGGTGAACTATAGGTTTAGTTAATTGGTCTTAACTATATGAAGTTGGTTTTATTTTGTATAGCGGCTTAATCTTGAGAGTATTCAATTCTGGACAAGGTCCCGGGGTTTTTCTGCATTTGCAGTTTTCCTCGTTAATAAAATCTTTTTGTGTCATTTACTTTTATTTTCCGTAATTATAATTGTTGTTATTATAATTTAAAGTAAATTACACAAACGTTAATTCCTATTTAATTGATAGTAATCTTATTGTGTTTGGTTAAGTCTGAACCTTTTATAAAGTAAACATACTTCGTTGTATTATTGTCTCTCGTATCCATATATGATCATACAAAGTGTGAACCGATTTGTTGTATTGTCTCGACTCAGTCTTGTTTATAGGTGAAAACTATTTCTGCCGGTTTTGGTAATTTGGGTGTGTGGATGAGAAATGAATCTAAACCCTTCACAAATGCACTGCACGGAAGTTCTTTTGATTCGAGAGATCAATCTATACAATTCTGGCCTAAACCAAGAAATGGCCGTTTCAGACTTGTTTCGGTCACAAAGTGAAGGAGATGGGGTTGATCTTAGGGAGGGAAGAGAAGAAGGTGTTGATATTTTGAAGGTGTAGGCTATTTTATGACTTGTAACAGAAAGGTGAGCAGGCTTACGAATAATGTAAGCAGGCTCTGGGTGTTTCGAATAAAATTGTATTAACACTTGATTTCTGCGTTGTCTTGTCTGTCTTTGTTTGGAAAATAGGGAGAAAAACCAATTTATACAAGTCATAGGGCCTAACCCTCGCCTCTCGTAGAAAGTGGAGGAAGTGGAGTGATGATGGAGTGGGGTCGTGTTGGTGATTTCACGATCACATCTCAACCCACTTCTCCCATCATTGCTAACCGTCCATTCTTTCCTGACGTGTTCTTGTGATGGCGCGTTGTTCGCTGCACGCTATAAACTGCCAGACCAATACCCCAGTAAGTATCCCCAAGTTTGTGACATGATTGATGTCTCGAGTGTGTGGATCGCGAGACCCACAGAAGGTAGCATGTGATGCTGGATTAAATAACTAAGTTATTTAAGAAGTCGATACTCGTGAATTATCGTGTGTATTCTATGCAGGAAATGCATTGAATATATTTAGCATGTATGAAGTATCTCTGTTGAGCATCTTAAAGCATCATGTCCATCCTACTTCATGTGATGGTTTGGAGGTTGCGCAAGCAAGTCCTCCCTTGGCCGACCATATGGTGTGGTAGAGTGGCAGATGGTAATCACCATGACACCTCATTGACCAGTTAACTCCTGATCAGGGTTGTATAACCAAGCAGGTGAAGTTAAACGGACGAGATGATATTTGAGACACTCATCTGCGACCGTTAGTAGAATTTGGGTTTTTTAAGAGGTGCGCAAGCATCACTCTTCAGCTTGGTCGAATCCAATCTTGGGATATGATTTTGGCAGGGCCGATTGTGCATGCGTGTAGAAGGCATGTTGATGTAGGCGCCCATACCTTATTGTCTCGTGAAAGTGTAATCTAGACCACTCAATTTGTCCGGCGAAGTTGAGTGGTCGAGATCAGTTTGCGACAGAAATCTGGTGCCGCAAAAGCCGCGCGTCATGCCAACTTTGGGAGCACGTTTCAAGACGATCATGCTTAGTCGGTCTTGGCCGATTAGTCTGGTATACATACGACGAGATGGTGTACATGTCCATACCTTAATATCCCATAGAAACGTGATTTAAGTCACTCAATTTGTCCGACAAAGTTGAGTGGTCGAGATTAGTTTGCAATTGGGAGGTGTGACCATGCCTAGTTTGGGCATGCGAATCGAGGCAGCCATGCATGATATTCCTTGGACGATCGGGTCTGGATATATATGGGCCCAAGGTGATCATGTTGATATGCACCAGACCTGCTTAGTCTAATCCTGGACCCTTCATTCGTGTAGGAGAAAATGGATGCTCGTTATGTTCAAACCCTAATTAGGGTTTCACCGGCCGTGCGTCATGCCTTGTATGGGTGCACGAACTGGAACGACCAACTATAGTTGGTCCTGACCGATCGGTCATGCATGTAGGCGGGCCCATGGTGTTTGTGTTGACATGCTCTGGGCCCTTTGAATCTACATTTACACCCTCCATCTATGCCTGCGAAGATGGATGGTTGAGACTATTTTGTGACACATGTAATGTGCCGCAAAACCTAATTTATGGTTTCACGTCCGCGCTGCTTCGGCTGGACGTATTAGCAAGTTGTGATACTGTTTTGGGGAGGCCGACCATGCGGGGTCGACATTGGGTCGGTGGTGAATACTCCAATACCTGCTTGAGGGTGATGTATTCGATCTGAGTCATCCAATCATGCTGGTGAAGTTGGATGGTCATGATCGTTTCTGAGACTGATATGGACAGTCCGGATGCTCAATCGGGCTAGTATAACACTCCGAGAGTTATAGAATGTATGGGTATTTCGTACATGCCTCCGTATTAATGCTTGGAGATTCGTGTTGCTCTGCTGAAAGCAACATTCAGTCGTCATGCCGCACCAATAATGAGAATGGAGTAGTACATGAAATACAAGGCTGGTCATGCATTAATTGGTAATGATATAGTGAAGAAGTATTCTCCGCTTTATCAATGGCTTTATCCTTTGCAGGATGTCAGCGCATAATTTCGGCCTTTACAATTTTAACCTCAAATGAAAATCCACCATCAGTATTAAGTCCCCTGCCTAGTACATAATGGTTAAACTATTGTGGGGTACGCATGAGATGGTGACATACATATGTGAGAAAGACAAGATACATGAAGTTTACCCGAAAGAATCTTAACCGACTACTAGTATTTGTCCATGTAAATGCCACCGTGCAAGCATGGAATCCTTTGGTGAGACCGGTTTCCTTCCTTGGGTGTTTAAATCAAAAAAAGGAATCCTTTTTCTATTGGGATTCTTCCAATTTTTGTCTATAAAAGGGACCGTCCCCTTTTCTTTTTCTCACGATTTTTTTTTGTTTGGTTTGTCTGTCAAGTTCCCGTCCGCCAGTAGCTTCTGCCGCCCCGGAGCTCGCCGCCACCGTCGGACTTTGTTGTTGCTGCTGCATGTGTACGAGGTAGGTACTTCGTCCGTCCTTCCTTCCTTTCCTTCACGTTTTTTTTTTATAGGAAAAACCCTAACTTCTTAGGTAAAAACCCGTGAATCCATGAATATGTTGTTTTTGCTTCTTTTTCCATTATTGCATGCGAAACCTAGCTTTTAGGTTATAGCTAGGAAAGAAATTTGACTTGAATTTTGTAAACACGATTCCCATGAATAAAAGAAAACCGCGTTATAATACGTGCGCATGAATGCGGCCCCACCATGTGTATTTGATCGAACGTGGGTCCCACTCGCATATGCCTGAAAGTCGACCTTACACCAGCCTTGTATCCTCGACCAACACCAGTTTTGTGATTTGAGTAATACCAGACTTGAAACTTGAACAATACCAGACTTGAAGCTTGATCGATACGAGCCTTGTGACTTGATCAATACCAGACTTGTAATTCCTTCCGGTCTTGTTTGCTGACATGGCCCAACATTGGTGACCTTGACTGGCCTTTAACATGACCCGTACTAGCCTATTAACATGATATCAATTTGGGTAGCCCGATACCTGCTTGAATACGTGATATTAACCTCATTTATGGGTGTTAGCCCTGTAACCTCGACCGGCTTCGTGGACTTGACCAACGGCTTAATTTGTTGACGTGGCTCAATACCAGCCTCGTTTGGACCCAATACCAGATTTGTGTGCTCCAACTTGAATATGTGTTCTGTCGTGTGTGACCACATATCTCATGCGTTTTTATACAAGTACTGACTTCTTTCTTTTATTGTAGGCAAAACAGCCATCTTGGATGTGAAGTAAAGTGCAGTTGGAGCTTGTTTGCAGGCACAACCATTTTGGCTGAAGCACAATCATTGTGCTTGACTGAAGTTTGGCCACTGCAACAAGCCTAGCATGGACCTTTCTGACTCGTTTCTTGACCCGGTGTTGACTCGGTAGACTTTCCAAGTTGACCCGGTTGACCGACTTGACCGTTGACTTTCCAGGTGGCCGGCGATGACTTCCCCGGCGCCGGATTCCGGCCAAATTCCGGCCAAAAACAAGTTTTCCGACGAACATTTTTTGGGTCATATTTTCACATGGGTTTTTCTCACACATGGTTCATGGGCTTGGTGGACTTTTTGGTGATGGACTTTGAAGACCTAATTTTGGAAAGTGGGAAGATTATAAAAAGAAGAGGTTTTTATTCTTTTAGACTTATCACTTATCACGTATTTTTCTACTGGAGTTTGGAGGAGAGCAGCGACTAGGGTTTGCTTTCATTTTATTTTCATGTTCTTCAATTTATTTTTAATAATAATTATGTTGAATCTAAAAACCATGTGTAACTAAATATCTATTATTGGTTATGGGATAATAAGTAGATTTCACAAATAGTATTGGAATCAATGAAGTAGTTTTGTCTCAATATTTTACTGTTTATGATTCATTGTTTATATTGTATATGATTTGATTGTTTGATTGGTTGAGTCCGGAATCAATCCGATTTGCATTCATATCTAGAGCTATATTAGGGTTTTCAATACGAAAACGTTGTTAATCCCTGATTCTAAGTAGCATAAATGTGGGTAGTGCTTGTAGAGATATATCCTACTAGTCACATATGAATCATAACTTGGGTTAAATTGATTTAGTGATTTTACACATTTCGATTGCCTTGGTTAGTCTTATTCCATATAGCTTATTGCTTTTAGGGAGTTAAATCTAATTTGCTTTTACACTTTAGGTTGCTTTCTAGGAAGAATTCACATATGCATATTTTAATGTGGTTGTGATGAAATCAGGGAATTAGCGGGGTATTCTTGCGATCAAGGTATCCTAGGACTTTTAGTAAATGAGAGATTAAATTTCAATTCTAGTCATTGATGAAAATATGTGTTTGTGAATGAAACTATCCCGTGACCAATACTTTCTCCATATTGATTACTTTAATACTTTATTGCTTTCAAATTAGTTTTATAGCTTTGATAACTCAAAACCCCCCCTTTGGTTACTAAGAAACTGAAAATTTGCATAACAACAAAAAGCCTCTCCGTGGATACGAACTCTTTCTTATTGCATACTACTTTATTTTAGGAAGTAAGAAAGTGAAATTATATTTGTGTTAGCTGACAACCGACCAGATTTTGGCGCCGTTGCCGGGGAGGCAAACGGCTTGTTATTAAGTTTTTAGTTTCTTTTTACAATTTTTGCTTTTATCTTTGCTTTTTGTTTCTTGTCTTGATTCTTACTTGTTTGTGAGAATTGTTTTCAGGTACCTAATCCCTGGCTTCTAAGGATTGGAACTATCCAAGGTGCGGGATTGCTACTCGAAGAGGCACAATACTCCAACCAAGTCAAGACACGGAAGAGCAAGAGTTAGAAGTGGAAGAAGAACACGAAGATCTTCATCAAGAAGAGGAATAAGAACCTCTAGTTGAAGAGGAAGAAGCAATGGGTGATGCAAACCGTACACTCAAGGATTTGGCTTCTCATAGGGTTGATGCACAACGATGGTGTATTCAAACCAACTCAACCTTCGATATCAAGCCGGGGTTGCTTAGAGAGTTGCAAAAGTTTCATGGTATGGTGAATGAAGACCCAAACAATCATCTTATGGAGTTCTATACCATTGTCAAGGATATGCTTCCAGCGGAGACCGATGCCGATGGTGCAATGATGAAAGTGTTTCCATTTTCTATGGTAGACAGTGCTAAGGATTGGTTGTATTGTTTGCCTGTCGGAAGTGTCACTACATGGAACGGGTTGAAGAAAATCTTTCTAGAGAGGTATTTTCCTGCGTCAAAGGCTACTCAAATTCGCAAAGAGATTTGTGGAATAAAGCAACATGTGGGAGAATATTTGTATGAATGTTGGGAGCGATACAAGAGATTGGTGGCAAGCTGTCCTCATCATCAATTCAGTGACGCTATGATAATCCAGTACTTCTACGAAGGTCTTCAATCAAGTGATAGATATCTTCTTGATGCAGCGGGTGGTGGTGCACTAGTGAACAAGACGGTGGCCCAAGCTACCGATTTGATTGAAAGTATGGCTGCAAACTCACAAAAATTATACACAAGAGGTGAACCAATGGTTAGGCAAGTGGATGAAGTTAATGATTCATCATCATCACACCGTGATCAAAGGATGGACAATATGGAGCACATGATGCAAATAATGGCTGCAGTTATTTTACCTTCACAATGTAAAGAGTTGGAGCAAGATAGTGCGGTTTTTCCAAACCCACAAAGACGGTATGATCCCTATTCCAACACCTACAATCCAGGATGGAGAGATCATCCCAATTTCAGCTATGCCAACAAACAAGGTGTGGTTCAACAACCTACTTTCAACCGTCCGAGTGGATTTCAACCGCAACAACAATAATTTCAACCGCAACATCAACAATTTCAGCAACCACAACAATCGGTGCAAAATCAAGGTTCCGATATCGATGCCAAGCTTCAAACTTTTATGCAAGGTATTTCTACCATGTTTAAAGAAAGTCAACAAGAGACCAATAGTGAAATCAAGGAGTTGCAGACTCAAGTGGCCTCCATGGCGATTGATATCAACAAATTTAAGGCATAAAATAGTGGCAGACTCCTTTCTCAACCTATCAACCCAAGAGAGAATGTTAGTGCTATTACATTGAGAAGCGGTACACAACTTGTGCAACGCGGTACACAACTTGTGCAACCTGAAATTGTTGATGTGGGTGATATGGAGACCCAAAAGGAACCTGTTTTGGAGGAAAAGAATGATGATTTTCCCCAAACTTCTGAGGTACCTACTTCCAACTCTAAAACTCCTATTTCTACTTATGTTCCTCCTATACCTTTTCCTCGCAGATTTACAAGTTCTAAGAAGGCGGAACTAGAAAAGGAGATTTTAGATATCTTCAAGAAGCTTCATGTAAACATTCCACTCATTGATGTTATCAAGCAAGTGCCAAAATATGCAAAGGTTTTGAAGGACTTGTGTACCAAGAAGAAGAAGCTAACCGGTAATGAGGTTATGGGTGTGGGGGAAAACGCTTCGGCGGTCTTGCAAAAGAAACTCCTACCAAAATGCAAGGATCCAGGTAGCTTCACTATACCCATAGAGATTGGTACTACAACTATTGGAAAGGCTATGCTTGACTTAGGATCATCCGTGAATATCATGCCGGCATCTATTTATGAGTCTTTAAATTTGGGTCCATTGAAACCAACTAATATTGTGCTTGAACTTGCGGATCGTACTAATGTCTACCCTAGAGGTATTATTGAGGATGTCCTTGTGCAGGTGAACCAATTAGTTTTTCCAGCTGATTTTTGTGTTCTAGAAATGGATGACGGCTCGGACGTATCCATACCCCTGCTACTTGGGCATCCTTTCATGAAAACGGCTAAAACCGTCATTGATGTGGACGCAGGGATACTCACGATGAGGTTTGATGAAGAGATAATTCGTTTCAACATGTTTGAAGTCATGCGATATCCTAGTGATATTCATTCGGGTGTCCATAACGTATGGGACCCTAGCTAAGGCTTTGCAAGCAAGGAGATAGTCGGGCTGACGACTTTAAACCAAGCGCTAAATGGGAGGCAACCCATAGGATGAGTATCTCTTGTCTTATTTTCATTTTCTTGTTTTTTTTAAGCTTTTTCTTGTATTATATTGATTTTATTTTTCTGATTTCTTGTCATTTGTCATGTATAATTTCCCACCTTGACTTACTTTGGATGACTCAATTTACATTGGGGACAATGTAAAATCTAAGTGTGGGGGAGTGGTTAAGCATTGTAAATGTTTTTCAAAATTTTCAACTTTTGTGTAAATTAGTGCATGAAAAACTCCAACTTGTAGTTAGTTTAGAGTCACATAGTATCCATGTCGCTAAGATTACATCGAGATTCTCATAAGAGTGACTAAACTTAGAGATGACAGAGAACATGATCGGGTTTCTTACTTGTATGAGAGTTAAAGTTGGATTTAACCATGCCAGTGGCAAATATGGTGCATACTAAATTCGGTAGTAGAGTAGTGGTCCCCTATAGTGGAGACTACCCATGTTACATCATGAGAGGCACCGACCTTCATTTCTTTGTACCTGTCTAAATTTGTGCTTTTAGAGTGTGTGTCACCGTACGTAAACTCCGGGTAGAATGGTGAGCTACCTAACCTCCCACCAATAGAAGCACTATTTTGATCTCTTGAGTGCTATTTTATCAATCATGAATGGTGACATAGAATTGCTAACTTACATATCACTTGTAATCTTTTTCGCAGTTAGCACCATCCACTTTATCTCTCTACACCAACAGGTCCATAGAAACACCATCATCATCAACAAGGGAAGCATCACAAGTTCGAAGCAAAGTTGAAGACGTTCTAGGTTTACAAGCAACGGTACAAAAATGAGCAGATTTCAGATTCAAGTATAGCAACAAGACAAGGAGAAGAATTTTTATAAGTTGAAGACTATTGTACAAGAATGAAGATTATCAAGATGAGAATTCAAGAAGTTTATGATATCGAGACATACAAGTTGTGAAGAATCAAGCGGTAAAGTACTCACACCATGGCATTTGTACTTGCATTTTTATTTGTATTTTTATTTGTATTATATTCTCTTGTCTAAAAATAAATAAATTGGAACATAGTTATCATTATGCTAGTTCCCTTAAAAAAAAAAGAGACAAGAGAAAAGTTATTTAGGATCATCATTAGTTTTTATTTTTGTTTGTTTTCATTTTGTATTTACTTTGTATTTAATGTTTAAAAAAAAAAAAAATTTATTCATTGCATCATATTTTGGTTTGTTTAGTTCATTTTTGGTTTTGTATTCATTCAATAAAGCCAATGGAAAGAATCACATTGTCAAGATTCTACGAAGTTCAAGAGTTATCATCAAGAGTTTAAGACCGAAGACGAAGACAAGGATTGAAGACCGAAGACGTTTCTATGGATGATGTGAGAGTGGTGCTAGCTGCACGCCGAATGGATAACGAGGTAAGTAAGCATATTCCCACCTTCGTTAAGTGGTTGATTTCCTTTCTAAGAGATCGTCAGAAAAAAAAGGGTTTTCAAAATGAATAAAAGATGTGGGTTTTCAAAACATTTCGGAGGGTTTGCCTTCCTACTATTCAACGTGTCGCAGGATTCTCTCTTCATTCCTACCTGGACACATGTGTGACCCATAAAGAGATGTTTATTATTGAGAGAAATTTCATAAAATCCTTTCTTGTGAGGTAGAGTCAAGACTTTTGATCACTCCGAACCCGAATTTCTTTCGACAAGGGATGGTTATTTCTCTCTCAAATTTTAAGAATGAGATTGTGTTCATTTATGTGTCTAACTTCTTATGACTAGTGTGCAGAATCTCTATGTCTTCTTAGCGCGTTGGATACTATCTTTTCGGAGAACTTGTAAGTTGGAATTGTAGGTTTTGTGGGTATATCTCTAGTGAACACTCACGGGAATTGTATGTATCTTTTAGAATAAGTTTTGTTTGATTTGCTCGAGGACTAGCAAAGTCTAAGTATGGGGGAATTTGATAGGTGTCTAAAATACCGTATTATTTATCTATTATTTATGCTTTCTCAGCTAGTTTTCTTGTAAAATATGTATCTTATGTTTTGTTTTTGGGTATTTAGGTACTTTGGAGTCATTTGGAATAAAAGGAGAGGAAACATGGCAAAAGCGTTGGAGGCGGATTTCTTCATCTCTGTCTGAAAAGTATGTCGGCTCTAGTGATGCAAATTTATGTCTGAAAAGCACAAAAACTTTAGTGATGACTCTCATTGAAGAGTATAAGTGAATATGAGAAATAAGGGACGGTTGTTGTTAGTAGAGGAACTCGGAGAAAGTGTTCAATTGGAGCATAAAGGGGAGAAGCTGTCATTTCCTAGGCGAATACTTTCGGGAACCCAATTAAGGTTAAGGGACAACTCTTTTGAAAGAGCACTAAAAATAGGCCAGCTGATTGCTAAGGGATGGCCGCTTGCTATAGGGTATCCATTGTGGTGTCCCCTTAGACAGTAGTGGGATACCATTATCCATCCCCAATTTATAACCCTAAATTTGAGAGTCGTATCTCATTCATTCTATCATTATGTCTGAAATTGAGAGACGGGAGGAAAGAGGCGCTGTCAAGGGATTAATTTTGAGAAATTGAGAGAACGAATCGAAGAAGGTGCGTGGATGTTTCTGCTGCTGTTGAGGCGAGATGATGGTAGAAGCATCAGGGAAGAGGAATTGAAGCTAGGATCGTGATGATTATAGATCGAAATGATGCTGTTAACTAACATGGGTTAGGAGAGAATGGGTTCTCTGAGTTCATTGCTTAAGATGGAATGGATGGGTTTGATTCTTGAAATAATTTGGTGTATCTGGAATGAAGATTAAAGTCTGGCTAAACTCATAAGATTATGGTTTGTTGCTGATGATGATGGTAGATTTGCAGCCTGTTTTGGTGGTCGAATTAGGGTTTTCTATTGATCTCAGAGATGAAATTGGACTCAGAATCAGAAGTGGTGAACAACTGATGCTGTGAAAAGGAGATTAAGGGTTTCTAGTGGTTGTGTTGGTGGGTATCTGCTGAGAAGGAGAAGACCCAGATGTTGTTGATTTATGGAGTGCTAGTCATTGTTGCTGATAGGATAATGGTGTTTGCATTCCAGGGAGAGCTTGGAGTTGATACTAATGAAGCATAGATGTATGCCTAGGATTCAGGGAGAAGTTATGGTGTGATAATTGATGTTGCAGTAGGAGAGTGTCAGGGCATTGCAGTGAGTGTTGGCAGGAAGTGGAAGCAACTGAGAAGACAAGAATTTGAACTTGCAGGTGGTTGATGCTGTTATGTTGTTGAGAAGCAAGGAATCACAGGAGGTGATAGTGTTAGCTGGTATTGCAGGTACAGTTTTGAGGTTGCTGGCGCTGGCAGGGAGAATGTGATGTTAAAGAGGATGATGGATTTCTGTGCAACAGTTGGCGTATGAGTTGCAGCTGGTGACGCTGCAATGGACTGGTGGCATTGAGGTGGAAGAGTTAGCAGGGAATGATTGTGTGTGAGAATATGCTGGTGATATGCTGTTGAAGCAGAGAAGAAACCCAACTCGGGGTTGATTTGAATCTGAAGTAGCACAATGAAGAAGGGTATGAGTGAATGAGAAGGAAGTGTTAGTGGTATTGCAGGTGGATAATTAGATGTATGTTAGGAGGAGGTTAACATTGCAGGTGGTTGGCTTGTGTCAGGTATAGGAAGTGGCAGCTGAAATGAAGTAGATGATCCAGTGTTGCAGGTGGTGCAGCTACGACTGAGCTGGGCTGAAACTGAACTGAAAATGCACATATTAGATGGACAGAATGGCTGAGCAGCAATGGAATTGATGATGCATTCTACTGGTCTGAAAAGTAGGTGCTGGAATGGGGTTGAAGCACTGATGATGCTGTTGAAGTGTATAGCTACAGCTCATTTGAGCTGCAATGAAGCAGCTGCAGCAAGGCTAGAGCAGTGATTTTGTGGGTTGAGTACAAGAGAAGTTACAGGGTTACAGAAGAAGCTGGCAACAAATGGACTGGCAAAACAGCCATCTTGGCTGTGAAGTAAAGTGCAGTTGGAGCTGGTTTGCAGGCACAGCCATTATGGCTGAAGCAAAATCATTGTGCTTGACTGAAGTTTGGCCACTGCAACAAGCCTGGCATGGACCTTTCTGACTCGTTTCTTGACCCGGTGTTGACTCGGTAGACTGTCCGAGTTGACCCGGTTGACCGACTTGACCGTTGACTTTCCAGGTGGCCTGCGGCAATGACTTCCCCGGCGCAGGATTTCGGTCATATTCCGGCCAAAAACACAGTTTACCGGCGAACATTTTTTGGGTCATATTTTCACATGGGTTTTTCTCACACATGGTTCATGGGCTTGGTGGACTTTTTGGTGATGGACTTTGAAGACCTAATTTTGGAAAGTGGGAAGACTATAAAAAGAAGAGGTTTTTATTCTTTTAGACTTATCACTTATCACGTATTTTTCTACTGGAGTTTGGAGGAGAGCAGCGACTAGGGTTTGCTTTCATTTTCTTTTCATATTCTTCAATTTATTTTTAATAATAATTATGTTGAATCTAAAAACCATGTGTAACTAAATATCTATTATTGGTTATGGGATAATAAGTAGATTTCACAAATAGTATTGGAATCAATGAAGTAGTTTTGTCTCAATATTTTACTGTTTATGATTCATTGTTTATATTGTATATGATTTGATTGTTTGATTGGTTGAGTCCGGAATCAATCCGATTTGCATTCATATCTAGAGCTATATTAGGGTTTTGAATACGAAAATGTTGTTAATCCCTGATTCTAAGTAGCATAAATGTGGGTAGTGCTTGTAGAGATATATCCTACTAGTCACATATGAATCATAACTTGGGTTAAATTTATTTAGTGATTTTACACATTTCGATTGCCTTGATTAGTCTTATTCCATATAGCTTATTGCTTTTAGGGAGTTAAATCTAATTTGCTTTTACACTTTAGGTTGCTTTCTAGGAAGAATTCACATATGCAACTTTTAATGTGGTTGTGATGAAATCAGGGAATTAGCGGGGTATTCTTGCGATCAAGGTATCCTAAGACTTTTAGTAAATGAGAGATTAAATTTCAATTCTAGTCATTGATGAAAATATGTGTTTGTGAATGAAACTATCCCGTGACCAATACTTTCTCCATATTGATTACTTTAATACTTTATTGCTTTCAAATTAGTTTTATAGCTTTGATAACTCAAAACCCCCCCTTTGGTTACTAAGAAACTGAAAATTTGCATAACAACAAAAAGCCTCTCCGTGGATACGAACTCTTTCTTATTGCATACTACTTTATTTTAGGAAGTAAGAAAGTGAAATTATATTTGTGTTGGCTGACAACCGACCAGAAGCCCATGCACATGTCACGATGGAACTTCCAGCTCGAGATCACATCCTCAGAAACTGTATGACCAGTCACGTTTCATATCTCATCAATCGAAGACAAGGCCTCCTCCACACGCTTGACCAACGCATGTCGACTAGTGATCTTCTTAGTCGTGGCAATGTGACCATAGCTTTCCCAAATCTTGGTGTACAATGTCGTATGTTTAGATGGAACGCTAAACCCACCAATCAACATATGACCGGGGAAAGGGGCCAGATACGGGGGATTGAAGGTGGCACCTGCAACTAAATCAGCAACTGGTAGGGGATCCCTAACCAAAATTTCACCCCCTGAAGTGCTCTCCTCCACCTGAGTCACGACAGCGCCCTCGGGACGATGAATCTCCATGTCCAAATCGCTATATGGTGCAGTTCCGGGGTAGGAAGTACAGTTATGTCTTTGCTATGGTGGTCTTCCACTTCAAGATCATCCCAAGGAACGGTTTCATCCTAAAAATCAAGACTTAGTTTTACTGAAGAAAAAAAGGGGGGGAGGGGGGGGGAGAGAAGAAAATGTGGAGAAGACTCACTGATTCGCTTTCAAACTGACTAGAGGAAGACTCAACACTGTTGTCAGAAGAACTACTCTCACATCACCAGACTCAGAACTTTCATCCTTCTCGGATTCTTCATCACTATGGATAGGATCGACAACGCTACTCTCTGTCTCAAAAAATAATGCTTTTTGACTGCTCGCAAGTTTGGCAAAGGCGTTCATACTACTGAGACCCTGGACGGAATACAAGGACACATTCTCAGAAAAGGAACAAAGATATAAACGTTCCAAGCTAAAGTTAAGAGGAGAGCCGTACGTACCCACATATTGGACGAACTAAAAGTCGGCAGAATCGTGGAGTCCGACTGAAAGCCGCCATCACGATTTTTAGATATTCGTTCCTTCACTTGGGGACTATCTGCATTTGGACTGATGGATTTTTTCTTGGGATCCCTCGGCATTGGATGTTCTGCTAAAACCGCAGAAGAAGGCTTATCCCGACGATTCTCTACCACGTCACTCACGAATCCATGAATGACAAGGAACTCATCTTGCCAGAATGTGATGTATTTGGAGGTCGTCGATGGATTCCGTTCCGCGAGAAAAGGCAAACTTTTACCCAACACAGGAGCACTAGCATCGAGAACAGTTGATAACGGGATTTATTGAACAATCGGATGGCGAACAAATGGGACCCCTTGGTCAAAACCCATATGTCGAGCAGCCCTATCAACATTATAAGAGATCGATTTTCAAGATCCTCGGAAAAAAGATGGCACGTGACCGGGCGTGCAGCTAAGCATGAACACAACCTCTCCAACGCTCAGGCCCTCATCATCATAAGACAAAGACATGTTCGAAGCGGGAGAAAAAGTACTAACCTGAGTTATGGACGCATGCACCGGAGCCCATGGATGAAAATTAATTGCATACGAGTTGTCAAGAAACCTAATCAGTCTCGGACCATTTTTTTGGCGCATGTTCGACCAATGAAGTATTCTAGAGCCACCCCAAGATTTGGGAAGTATGGCCAATGGTTTCGGGGCATACTTCTAGAAATGCTCCCACAACCATGCCTCGAGAAAAGAGCCATGAACATACGAATCCACCTTCATGTGTCCGTTCGAGGCACGCATGTATGAAACCAGCTGATCCAGGTGTGCATACAGAGAACCAAGAAACAAACCACTGATGGGGAGAACGACTCCCTTTGCCAATTTTATGGCAAACTTGATAAGTTCCTGTCTTATCTCTTTCTTGCCCGACCCATCGTCAAAAATATCCCTGGATAGCCAAAGAGCCAAGAATGCCGCGACATGAAGTACGTTATTTTCTAGTCCGACTCCAACTCATCAGGAAACCACTGAGATACCCATCAGTCATAAAAGCACTTCGTCTCGTTTTCCTTTCGAATGAATCCATTTGAATTCGCAACCAGGGTGGCGCGCATTTCTTCTTCATCTACAGATAGCCTGACATCGAGGTTTCCAATTACAGGAAGATTTAGCAACACGACCACTCTCTCCAAAGAAATAGTCATTTCACCCCACCTGCATATGGTTGTATGGGTGTCTGGACACCATATGGAAACAAAAGCGACCAAGCCTGGAATGTCTTTCCTAATTTGAAGTACTGCGGAAGCCATAACAGCATCAACAATCTGCGCCCTGGTCAAATTTGTCTTTATAGACTCCTGGTCCATCATGAATCGCACTCATTTCTCAAAGGAACGCAACAGACTTGCAGGGATTTTAAAGTCGATAGGAGAGGCATGATATTCTTTCCTATGGATGCAAAACCTTATTACGCCTACTGGCCGAACCGATCGATCCTCTCCTTCACTCTCTGAACCGGTCAAGAGGATCGGTATGTATTGGGGATGGTTTCTCCTAACGTGGACGATGCCGTGAAGAACTCGTCATCTATGTTTGGCTTGGAATTACTCACATCCTTCGGTACCACGGAAACTGTTGACATCTTAACAAAAATTCTCTTACGTTGCTTTTCACCGCTGCGATAACTACAAAGGAACAAGAGGAGCAGGAATTATTACATAAAGCATTTAGAAATTATTTTTATCAGACACAAGGGAGTCGCGCTGGTCACAAACCGATTGGTTTCAAGACTCTACATCACCACTAAACATAACCCAGAAACTCGCGCCCAGCCAGATAGACGCACCCAAAAACAAAAACAAAAAAAGAAGGGGGATCATAAAAACAAAAACAAAAACAAAAAAAGAACGCCAAAACAAGGAGCAAACCCTAAAAACTAGGTTTTCGTGGAAAAGGATGATAATTGCGCGCTTACTTTGCACAGTGAGTTGGGGAGGTCAACATTACTATGGTATCCATGCCTAAGTATTACGACAAGCTAGGGAAAAAAATACCTAAGATTCATGCCAACATTTCTACAAGGTCATGAAAAGGTACGCCTACAACTAGGGTTTACACCAGCAAAAAAAAACGAGTTAAAGAGAAGTGTTGGGAGGCGTACCTGGGATTCGCTCGTCCGCTCTGCTTTACTGCTGTCACATGGCTGAGAGGAATAAATAGGCATGAAACAAAAGAGAAGCCGACCCTCCTTTTATATATACATGGTACGTGGGAGTTTGAACAAAGAAAGGATTTCCTATTTTGAGCCAAGAATGGAAAAGAGGAAGCTGGTCCCGCAAAGACCAATTTCCATGTCGAAGACCACTCACGCCATATCACGACCTCATCACGCCATACCACGGCCCCACCGCGCCTAGCCTCCCATGTATGCCATTTCCGCGGCCCTAGCCAAGCCATCGCTCCATCATCGCGGCCCCACCACGCCTAGCCTCCCCTGCACGTTCCACCATGCCATTGCCGCGTCCAGGACCATGCCACCCCTTGGACCCTCGAGCCAAGCTGTCCACTTGCGTCGCCTCCCAAGACCGTGCCCCCTTTGCCTTGGAGATGTACGAACAGACCAATTCGGTAACTTTCACCTCACCACTTCACGGTCTGCATTCCTAGTACAACTTATGCAGGGCCGCAAACACGGGAAGCCAAACCTCTCTTTACCACTCAAAAAGGTTAGTCGGATTCTCCTAACCATCTTTGCAATGATTTACATCTCAATTCCGTCGTTGTCTGTCACCATCATATGCTTACCTCGCAACAAGGCACCTGTTCCGAGCTAAGCAGGGGACTTAATGTTGATGGTGGTTTTTAGTTTAGGGTTAAAATCATAAAACACTAAACCCTAGCATGCAGCGATGCCACAACATTTAAAGTAACAAGCATTTACTAGGAACATTTACTGAAACCTTTAATGTGTCTCTAAAATAATTACCAGGGTATATTTTTCAAATTAGGGTTACGACAAGCCAAACCCTAATTACCACATGTTCCAATGGAAAATCATGCCAGCTACACCAATCGCGCCAAGGCATGCCAACCATGCTAGCCGCACCTCTGTGCCAATGGAAAATCATTCCAGCCACACCAACCGCGCCAAAGCATGCCAACCATGCTAGCCGCACCTCTGTGCCAATGGAAAATCATGCCAGCCACACCAACCGCGCCAAGGCATGCCAACCATGCTAGCCACACCTCTGTGCCAATGGGAAATCATACCAGCCATACCAAACCGCGTCAAGGCATGCCAACCATGCTAGCCGCAACTCTGTGCCAATGGAAAATCATGCCAGCCACACCAACCGCGCCAAAGCATGCCAACCATGCTAGCCGCACCTCAATGCCAATGGCAAATCATGCCAGCCACACCAAACCGCGCCAAGGCATGCCAACCATTCTAGCCGCACCTCTGTGCCAATGGAAAATCATGCCAGCCACACCAACCGCGCCAAAGCATGCCAACCATGCTAGCCGCACCTCTGTGCTAATGGAAAATCATGCCATCCACACCAAACCGCGCCAAGGCATGCCAACCATGCTAGCCGCACCTCTGTGCCAATGGAAAATCATGCCTTCTAGACCAACTACGCCAAAGCATGCCAACCATGCTAGCCGCACCTCTGTGCCAATGGAAAATCATTCCACCCACACCGACCGTGCCATGCCAAACACATCTCGCCATGGCCCCTCATACCGCGCCACCATGCCGGCCTTCCCCATTCGACTACAAAAGTGAAGGCGTGCAACAATCAACAGTTTCCCTTCAATCCCAGGAGCAAATCATGGCCATCTAAGGTCACCTCACGACCTTTGGCCCAAAAACCCTAGCTTGGTCACGCACCTAGCCAAGCTAGCCGCGCCATGCCAAACACGTCTCGCCATGGCCCCTCATGCCGCTCCATCATGCTGGTCTTCCCTATGCGGCAACCAAAGTGAAGGCGTGAAACAATCAACGGTTCCCCTTCAATCTCGGGAGAAAATCCTAGACGTCTAAGGTCACCTCACGACCTTTGGCCCAAAACCCTAGCTTGGTCACGCACCTAGCCAAGCTAGCCGCGCCATGCCAAACACGTCTCGCCATGGCCCCTCATGCCGCGCCACCTTGATGGCCTTCCCCACGTGGCTACCAAAGTGAAGGCATGCAATAATCAATGGTTTCCCTTCAATCCTAGGAGCAAATCCTGGCCGTCTAAGGTAACTTCACGACCTTTGGCCCAAAACCCTATCTTGGTCACGCACCTAGCCAAGCTAGCCATGCCAAAATGCCCTAGCCATGCCATACGTCCATGGAAAACCCTTGGACCCATATGCCAATCCAAACCAAACCTAGCCAAGCTAGCCGCGCCATGCCAAACACACTCTGTCTTGGCCCTAGCTATGCTAGTCAAGTCATTCCAAGCCAAGCGCCCTTTCCGTGGCCCTAGTCACGCCATACTCCCATGGAAAACATTTTGCCCCATATGCCAAGCCAAACCAAACCTAGCCAAGCTAGCCGCGCCATTCCAAACATATTCTGCCTTGGCCCTAGCTATGCTAGTCACGTCATGCCAAGCCAAGCGCCCTTTCCTTGGCCCTGGCCACGCCATACTCCCAAGGCGAACCCTTGGACCCACATGCCAAGCCTAAACACAACCTAGCCACGCCACCACGTTGGCCCTCATTACACGACTGGAAAAACGAAGGCGTGCAACAATCAACGGTTGCCCTTCAATCCCCGGAGCGAATCCTAGCCATCCAAGGTTACCAGATGACACATGGTAACCTTTAGCCAGAAAACCTAAGTTTGGCCATGCCAATGGCATGCCAACCTAGTCGCGCCACCACTACGTGGCTACCAAAAAACAAAGGAGCGCAACGATCAATGGTTGCCCCTCCTCTGAAGATGCAAAATCTCGACCGTCGAAGGTCACCAGGCTGGAAAGTTTCCCTAGCTTGACTTTCCAAGCTACAACAACTTGCTCCATGTTTTCCAAAAGCATTCGAGACATCAATACAAACTGGGGGATGCTCATTGGGGTTTTGGTTTGGTGGTCTATAGCGTGCGGCATACACCAATGCCCGTTTCAAGATAGTGTAATAAGAATAAGGCGGTTAGTAAATGAAAGAAGCAATAGTGAAACACTCATTCATTATGGGACATCAATTCCATCAAATCCCATCAATACCAGGCGTTACCACCTCTTCCCATTTACCTTATCCGTTTTCTTTTCTTAAGAGTCCAGAGTACGTTTCTTTTTTTACTTATATAAGTAGGCTTACCTATTTCCACCAGAGACACGAGTTTTTGGTCAGGGAAAATACCACACTCAGAAAGGCAACTCTTGTTAGTTTTCTCAAAGCTCTCACCTTCTGATACAAGCCAAGCAATGCTCTTTTAGAATTATTATGGCCTCAACACTCTCTTCGCTTCCCTCCCTAAACCCACCCTTCTCCTCCACTTTGTGACCGAAGCAAGTATGGAATGGCCATTTCTTGGTTTAGGCCGAACTTGTACAGATTGATCTCTCGAATCTAAAAAGTACTCCCTTGCAGTACATTGTTTAGGGTTTAAATTATTTCTCACTTTCACACATGCAATTACCAAAATCAGCGGAAACCATTTTCACCTATAAACAGTTGTATGCGCATTTAGTCATTTGGAAGTATGGATGAGGAAAAAGAATGGATTATCAACAAGGCAAAATAGAAGATGTGCGTGGTAGTTCAGAACCTTTGCGTGAAGTATATTCAGTTTGAAATGATATGTGAGCGAGGTGGGTATTAAAAGAGTCACGAGGGAATGAATCATAAGTATGTAAGGAAGACGGAGAGGAGGAAATACCGAACTCATACAAAGAAAATTGGATGCCCATTTAAGATTGTCTTCTATAAGCCCGATGGTAGGGAAGGTAAAGAGTGGAAAATGTATAAAGTTGTTAATGGTTGTCACAACCACGATGATCCGGATACTCTTATTGGACATCTAGTGGTTGCGAAGTTAAAACCACATGAAATGAATACGGTGAGGTATATGAGGATTCATAAAGCGAGTGTGATCTTAAGTAAGATAAAGGCTGACGACCCTGAAAACCTTTCTTATTTGTCTACGATCAAGGGGACCCTAGCTATGATCAAAAGGACGGAATGGGATGGTAGAAAGGTTATGAAACAATCGGAATGGTTAACGGAGTTACATGATTACACGTTGCGAAAGGAAGAAAAGGATGGTAAAGTGGTACGTATTTTATTGGCACATCCTTTGATGATCCAATTTGAACAATGCTTTCATCAAATTTTGTTGATAGGTGCAACTTATAAGAAAAACAAAGATAACATGCCGTTGTTGAATATTTCTTTCCACACTTCGGACAAAAACACGTTTACGATTGCATGGGTCTTAATGGATCATGAGAACAATGTGAGTTTCATTTGGATGTTGGAGACATTAAGGTCCATTTATAACGGTGATAATTTTCCAAGGGTTATTGTAATAGATAAAGATCAAGCCTTAATGCATGAAATAGCAAGAGTGTTTCCGGAAGCCCGAAACTTGCAATGTACGTGGCACATTCAATGTAACCTCAAATCCAATTTCCGTCATCATTTCCAAGATAAAAAACCAAGGAAGGGTACCAAGAGTCGAAGGAAAAGGATGACCGCATTAGTAAATTAACCATGGAAGAATGAGAGGAAGAGAAAAGGTTATTTGATGGAAAATGGAAGGAGGATGGAATAATTTGGAGAATGTTCATGAAAGCATGGGAAAAGATCGTTTGGTCGATGACCGAGGAAATTTACGAAGATAACTTGAAGAAATTTGAGGATGAAACTACCCAAAACCCTTTGAGTATTGTAAAACACAATGGTTATTACCGCTTAAGGAGAGGTTTGTGTTTGCATGGACATATGAATATCGTAATTCCAAGAACGAGGCGACAAGCATTGCGGAGGGGTCTCATGGACGATTAAATAAAATACTACTCGGTTGTCAAAATGGAGTTGTGTCGATCCAAGAAGCATCCATGTATACACCAATCGTGATCTCACAAAGATTAGGGGTTGTATGTAATTTAGTGCACATAAATTCCCTATGGAACATGATAAAGAAAGATTTCTTCTAAGGGGAATTGTTTATAAAGTTTCAAGATGGGCAATAAATAACATGATGGAACAATTGAAGTTTTATAGAGATTACGATGACGAGAATACAGTTTGTATTTGCAAGGAAATGATAGGTATTGGACTCCCGTATCGTCATAAATTGGGTAGGTATGTTGAAGTGATTGACATTAATGATATTCATCCATTTTGGAAGCAATTAAATTTCACTCCAAGCACCCCGGTAATTGATGGTTCGTCCTTCTTGGAGTCGGAATTGTGTGCACGAATAGTCGAGCATTACGCTACATCAAATGGCGCCAAAAAGCAAATATTGATGCACGATTTGGAGGAATACCTTCACCCTTGTTTAAGGGAGGTTGATGAACCTATAAGAAAAAGGGTACGGGTAGGCTGAACACCAAAGTGTCGAGGACTATCGAAAGAAAAGAGTTTAAGGAGCATTTGTCTAAAAAAAGAGACCCTTCAAGGCACGAGTATATGGAAGCCGAATTTGAAGATGAGGCGGAACCTAAGAAAAGAGGTCGTCCAAGAAAGGATTAAAGTGGACCAACCCCCAACAAAGTTAGACCAAAGGTCTCTATGGAGCCTTCTCAAGTAAGTCCTGCCGAGGTGATCGAATAAATTGTGTTGGTGGAGACCCAAACTAGCTTAGAAGTCATTGAGCAACGAACCCAACCAATGCAAATTGTGACTATAAAAGAGAAGTATGGTACTATTCGTTGCCCTAGGGATCTTCATGGAAGACCAAATCGAACCACGTATATAATTATCGAAGAGTATTTGAAACAACTCCCTCCACTCATTGCTCCATTTGTTTTGTCCACTGATGAGGTTGATAGGGATGGCAATTGTGGGATTCACGTCGCTACAGAACAAATGGGTCACTTTAGAGAGGCGGTTATCCAAGGTGTAACCCAATGCCAATATTTAAAAAATAAGATGGTGGTACAACTAATTAAGGACAAGTATTTCTATATGGAGATGATGAGGCGAGGGGATAGATACGACAAAGAATAAGAGTTCAAAGAATTAGTTACGCGTTCAAAGTGCCAAAAGGGATTGAACACAATCGGATCCAAGTATTGGATGACAATGCCTAAATGTGGATACCTCTTAGCGGACTTTTTGAATTGCGTGGTACATTCTTTGTTCCTCCTATGTATGGACTTAGTATGATATTTGCACCCACAAGAATGGTTTACGATGAGTCGGTTAAAGATAGAAGAATCATTATGGTATTTGTTAATGCAATGCATTTTATCGGTTTACGGGTAAAGAAAGATTTTCCGTTACCTCCGTTGAGTAAGTTGCACGACTAATTCCCAAAGAATCATTTCAAGGATTGAGTGAAACAATATGAGTCCAACATAATTGATTGGGATCGCATCATGAACAACAACTTTCCCGATGGGTTACTCGAATTGCTCGAATATGATGGTGATGATGATGATGATGATGATGATTAGTTTGATCATTATGTTTAGGAGATGTAATTGGAACCCCCTTTTGGAACATGTTTTTTGGAAAATAATGTAAAGTAGAATGTTATAATCGGTAGTTATATTATTATCTTTTGTAAACAGATTCAATCAATCTTATAATCGATTATTAACTTTTCAAAGTAAACTTTAGATTCATAATACATTAACTTCCGATTGTCACCAAACTCTGACAAAAAATTGAAAAAAAATCGTAGAATCGGTAGACAAAATAATACATTAACTTCCTATTGTCACCAAACTCTAACAAAAAAATTGAAATTTTTTCCCAGAATCGGTAGACAAAATAATACATCAACTTCCGATTGTCACCAAACTCTGACAAAAAAATTGAAATTTTTTCCCAGAATCGGTAGATAATTTAAACTAATATCTTCCGATTGTATCCAAATCTGACAAGAACAACTAGAGAATTTTTCTCAGAATCGGTACATAATATAACATGCTAACTTCCGATTGCAATAATCAATCTTAATATCGTTGCCACGAACTTCAAAAATTCATAACTTCCATCATATGTGAATTCTTCACCCTTTTCCACTAAGTAGTGTCTTTTTGTGAGTGCCTCTACATAAACAAATGCAAAAAAATTCCAAGTTCGTTTTAGTAAGAAAGATTAGGCACCCGGTCTTATGTAAAAGAAGTATGCAAATACTTACAAATTGTTGGATCGACAATCTTAAGTGGCTAGTGTTAAAGATCCTATTTTGTATCATTATGTAATCATTTACCCTTTTTTGGATAAGTCGGAAATGATCATGAACTTGTTGGAGTTATCTTTGCTTTGGATTTTCATACTCTCGCACAAATTGGCAATACACCCTCCCCCAAAATATTTCGGGTGTTAACCTTACGTCTATGACATCTTCACGTCATGTTTCGTGATACCATGTTTTGACAATGACCAAATCTTCAGCTGCGTCAAACGTTACCATGCTTGTAAGTTGAGATATAGAATGAATTAAAAGTAGACGATTGAAAATCTATTTGTAGAATACACGACGCTATATATGTGTTGTTTGTTGCATAAATAAGAAGAGTTTACCCTCCTTATATAATGAGAGTCCCAACGTCTTTTTGTTTTTGAAAATATGGTCGTTGATGGGTACTTTTACAAGAGCGTACTACTCTTACGTACAATGATTACATATAATCAGTAGAAAAGTATTGAACACTTCCTACCGATTACCCATAATCGGACGTTAAGTATTGTTATGTATTACCGATTATTTGTAGTTTTTTCAATAGAGTTCTCAACACCTATAATCGGAGGATTATCAATATGTATTATTCACCGATTGTGTGTGGTTTTCGAGGCACGACTAGTTTATTTCGAATGAAATAGCCGTTGGAATATAATCGGTAGTTAGGTAAAGGATTATGACTTCCGATTGTTATAAATAATTTGAAAATTCTTTAGATATCACCTACAAATCATAATAATTTTACAATCATAAATATTGATTGAACTTCCACAATTCTATTACAAGGTCTTGTCCGTGGACGTGTTGGACGAGCCCTAAATGGATTAAATCTTTCCATCGCCTTAAGGATTCTGAAATGAGCTTCATAATGGAAGCTTGATCTTTTCCATCTCCGCCATTCCCCGAGAGATCGTGCTATAACCTCATCATTGGTTTCACCCCTCAATCAATATTGATTCACAAGATAAGTTAAATGGACGAATTCTTCGACGTGTCCGTTTATTGAACCAACTCGGCAAAAAAGATCAGCGGAGTGACGGTTATTTGGGTTACCGGTGTCGGCGCATAATTTTTCGTGAATTCTCCTCAAATAACTCATACTCATTACACCTCCTTGCCTACGTTCTTCTCATCGTCTCGGATAGAATTGAACATAATGCCTACATAAAGATAAATCTTCTTCTATCGTGAACTTCGTAAGATTAATGAATGGTTGGGCCATTATGTTCAAGATGATGTTGGAGAGAGTTTAAATGTATTTGTGTTGCATAGAGGGTAAAAGGATACTATCCTTAATAGTTTAGAGTACCAACGACTCTATTTTGTAGATGACCGACTACATAATCGGTAGTTTAATAACTTAACCTAACTTCCGATTATATAGTTGCCCCAAATTTGGTTTTTGCCAAAATCTCTATTTTTTCGAATTTGGAAACTACAATAATCGGTAGGTTAATAAGGTAATGTAACCTCCGATTATGAAGTTCCTCCAAATTTTGTTTTTGCCAAAATCTCTATTTTTTTCGAATTTGGGAACTACAATAATCGGTAGTTTATGAAGTTATTTATGAACTTCACCTATCTACCGATTGATCATGGCCACAAGTTTCATTTCTAGTTTTATACCTTAACAATCGGTAGATAATACCACTATACTAACTACCGACTGTGTGAGGGCACTTAGGTAATTTCCAAAATTTAAGACATTCCATAACCGTGATTATGGGTTGGGAATAAAAGTGTCGCCCCTAATTCTTTCAGGGTGGCCCCTAATGACGCCACGTTAAAGAAAACAGTTGATCAAAAACTTAAACTTACTCATGCCATCAGAGGAGACTAATGCCAAAATACTGGTGCACCAATTTTTTAATGGTGATTTTGAAAGGAATCAGTCTCTCTTTGTTTTGGTCTAGACTTATTACAGTATTTGGATCATGTCAACGGTTGAGACAGACTGGTAGCCATTTCAAGGCATTCGATAAAGAAAAATGAAGGTTAGATAAACCTTTATAAGACTTGAATGTGCCTGGGTATATCATCCATCACTCGAAAACACAACTCAGGATTACTTGGCCCCTGAGAGTTTCTTATGTGGAAGGGTTTAACAGAGAATATGAACTTACTTAATGACTTGGATCAAATTACAGTGAGAATTTTGATGTACAATGTCGAAGATTTCATGTTTAATCAACAAGAAGTTGATAAAAACCGTTCTTTCATCTTCTTCGCTTGTCAATATAACAAAACCCCCATTAAAAACCTCTAATTTTCTAACCCCAATTCTCAATTTCTCCAGAAACCTGACACCCAGACAGAATTTCGTCTCCAGTTCGTTTTCGCATGCTAGAGTTATTAATTTAAGGTTGAATCTAAACCCTCGTAGTTTTTGCTCTATTTCATCGCCTCACAGAGAAATCGAGGTTAACCAAAAAATCCTTCCATCTTCAGAGGATGCCAATTCCAGTGAGAGCTTATCTCATGTTCAACAGGTTTGGGGTTTATTAGATTTTTAAAATTTTGTGATTTTTCTCCAATTCCAAATTGTTTTTGTTTTATTTGATTGTGTGATTTGCACTTTGCAGGATTGATTTGAAAGGATTAGTTGGCTGAGAATCAAGCCAGTTATGCTGTTCTCAAATTCGGCGATGCCACTTCTGAAACTCCATCTCCAGTGAGTTCCTGTTATTCTCATCTTGTAGTTTTTGCTAATTTGAATACTCAAGTAAGCTAAGTTCAGTGCAATGTGGCTATTTTGCTACAGTTAAGTTTAGTTTTCATTATAATAAGTTTAGTTTTACTTCAGGATTTGGAAGCTAAGTTAAGAGACAGTAGTCACTCTTACATGGTGGTTTTCCCATATGGATCCACTGTAACGTTTAATATGCTTGACTACGAAGTTGAATACTATGAAACTGTTGATTATTAGATAGGTTTTATGCTCCTTTGTTGTTTTTTTTTTTAATTTGGTGAAGTTAGGTTACCTAGGAGTTGAAAATGAATTCAGTGATTGCCATAAACAATGGCGTGTTTTCCATTACCCTACTTTTTGGAGTTAAAATTTGATGCATGACTTAGAAGGTGGAACTATGGTTTACCACACACTCAAATGCCAACATCCTTGTCATTAGATTTTCATCAAGGTTTTGGTAAACGTTGTTCTTTTAGGCTTCTGGTGTCCTTCAAATATTGATTGCAAATTAATTTAGTTTCTTTAGTTGCTCTCCTTCTCTTATTGTTATTTATCAGAAACTTGATGTTAACTGTTTTGAAACTGCAGAGTATGAATTGAGAGAAAATTCGAATCTACCCATGTGGATGCAGGGTGGCCAAGGTTAGGTGATGTTGCAGCATTTGGATATAGATGGAATTCGTGTGATTAGTATTGTTGGTTCGACTACTACGTTCGCAAGGTACCTCTTTAAATTTGCAAATGCCTTTTCTTTTCAGGATAATTTTTCTTACCACTCGGTTTTGGTTTTAGGCTGATGGAGTAATTGCAGCATGTAAAAAGAATTTTACTCTATAATGATTCGAAAATTTAGGATTTTTAGATTCTTAAAACGATATTAATAGTAATTAAATGATTTTTTATCCTATAATGATTAGAAAATCTAGGCAAACCTGATTTTTAGCCAAGGTATATCCAGTAACCTGATTTATTGGCCCGTTAGAGTTTCTTATGTAGCAAGCAAGGTTTAAGAGAGGAAATCAATATGAAGCGTCTCTAAAAGGTTTAAGGAAAGAAAATCAATATAAACTTAATCACTTTGAAACTACAGAGAGAATTTTAATGAACAATGTCGCCTTCTTCTCTTGTCAGTATAACAAACCCCCCATTAAAAACCTCTAATTTTCTCAATTTCTCCAGAACACCCAAACAGAATTACTTGTTTTCTCACACCAGAGTTACTAATTTAAGCTTCAACTCAAGCCCCTCTCGTATTTTATGCTCTAGTTCTTCGCCTGGCAGTGCAGATGGAAATGGATTGGGCAAAGTTGGGTATGCTGATGTTGGTGGAGTAAGAAAGCAGATTGCTCAGATCAGAGAGGTGGTGGAGCTCCCACTTAGGCACCCACAGCTATTCAAGGCAATTGGTGTTAAGCCACCAAAAGGGATTTTACTCTATGGACCTCCTGGAACCGGTAAAACATCGATTGCCAGAGCTGTCGCAACTGAAAGCGGTGCCTTCTTTTCTTGTATTAATGGGCCAGAAATTATTTCTAGTTATCATGGGGATAGTGAAAAAGACCTTAGAAAAGTATTTGAAGAGGCCGAGAAAAATGCACCATCAGTCATTTTCATTGACGAGATAGATTCAGTTGCTCCAAAAAGAGAGAATACACTTAAGGGTGACCAACTTACTCCTCAGCTGCTGATACTTATGGATGGATTAAAATCATTAAATTCTCATGCCCATGTTATAGTTATGGGGGCAACAAATAGACCAAATAGCATTGATCCAGCTTTGAGGAGGTTTGGAAGGTTTGATAGGGAAATCTATATTGGTGTACCTGATCAAGTTGGACGTCTTGAGATTCTTCGGATTCATACAAAGAACATGAAGCTTGCTAAAGATGTAAGCCGGCAGATACTTAAGCCTTCAGTTTCTTTTTTATAAGGTTTTAATATATATTCATTTGTCTCTTCATCTCTTTATCATATCAAAGCTATTATCGTGTTATATTTTTCACTTTACAGGTCGAATTAGAAAGGATCTCAAAGGATACTCATGGGTTCGTTGGTGCTGATCTTGCAGCTCTGTGTACTGAAGCTGCATTTCAATGCATTAGAGAAAAGATGGATGTGATCAACTTGAAAGCAAAAAAAATTGATGCTAAAATACTCAACTCCATGTTGGTCACGGATGAGCACTTCCGTACTTCATTAAGAACAATCAATCCTTCTGCTTTGCGTGGAACAACTGTTGAAGTACCCAAAGTCAGTTGGGAGGACATTGGTGGGCTTGACACTGTTAAGAGGGAGCTTCAAGAGACTGTTCAATACCCGGTGGAGCATCCTGAAATGTTCGAAAAGTTTGGTATGTCGCCTTCGAAGGGAGTTCTGTTCTATGGTCCTCCTGGTTGTGGGAAAACACTTCTGGCAAAGGCCATTGCAAACAAGTGCCAAGTTAATTTCATCAGCATCAAGGGCCCTGAATTGCTGACAAAGTGGTTTGGAGATAGTGAAGCTAACGTTAGAGGAATTTTTGACAAGGCGCGAGAATGCGCACCGTGTATCCTCTTCTTCGACGAACTTGACTCTATAGCAACTCAGAGGGGAAATAGCGTTGGAAATGCGGGAGGTGCTGCTGATAGAGTTTTGAACCAGCTTCTAACTGAAATGGATGGCATGAATGCAAAGAAGACTGTGTTTATAATTGGTGCTACAAACAGGCCAGACGTAATTGATCCTGCATTGCTAAGACCAGGTCGTCTTGATCAGTTAGTCTACATTCCATTGCCAGATGAAGACTCTCGGCTTCAGATCTTCAAGGCCTGCCTTAGGAAAGCACCTGTATCCAAACATGTAGACATACAAGTCCTTGCTAAGCACACTGAAGGCTTTAGTGGAGCTGATATTACAGAAATATGTCAGCGAGCCTGCAAGTATGCCATCAGAGAAAAGATTAAGAAGGTATAATCCCCCATTCTACTTCCTTTTTTTTCCGATCTTCTTTCCTCCATACCTTGATCAACCTTTTACTTACTAGTTGGATGTTCAACCTTGCTATTTAGACCGCCCCTGGAGCCAGCCCAAACAGCCAGCTTCCGACGTGGGCGTCCAGGTGGCGCAAGTTTTTGACTCTTGGACTGGTAACAAGAATTTTTCATTTTGAAGAAACCATAATTTTAATTTCTCTTTTTCTTCATTTTTTTTATTCTTATTGATAGAGCTCAAAGCATAAACGTTTTGGTCATGCATTGTTTCAGGATATTGAGAGTGAAAAGAAGAGAAGCGACAACCCAAAAGCCATGGAAGAGGACGGCGTTGAGGATGAAGTCCTTGAAATAACGATAGCTCACTTTGAGGAGTCGATGAAGTACGCCAGGAGGAGTGTGAGTGATGGAGACATACACAAGTACCAGGCTTTTTCACAGACCATGCAGCAGTCAAGGGGGTTCGAAAGTGAGTTTAGGTTTCCTAATACACCATCTTCAGCAGCAGCCGAAGCAGACACCACTGGTGCTGGCCATGAAGCAGACACCACTGTGGCTGACCCATCTATACGTACAGTTAGTTTTCTAGGTCATTCATTATTATAGTAATAGTTTAAATTTAGTAAATGAGGATGAGTTTTGTTAATATTGTAAGGGTTTTGTTATCTTGTGCACTCATGCACAAAATAACAACCAATCATTGGCATTGGAAATGATAAAAAACAATAAAAAATTATGAGAGATGTTGTATTTTGCATTGGAGAAGGTAAAGTTTGCACTTCTATATAAAAAAATTCAAAAAACCCATGAAAATTTGCTTTCTCCAATGCAAAACACACTATCTCTCATAATTTTTTATTGTTTTTTATCATTTTCAATGCCAATGATTGGCTCTTATCTTGTGCATGGGTGCACAAGATAACAAAACTCATACTGTAAATTTCCAATCTCCAAAGCTAAATACCAAAACCCCTTCCGAGAATTCAATGTCTGCTTCTTATTTTAGTTGTCTTGAAGTCTCACAATTTTACTTTCATTCATTGTCTATCATCTACTAGACTACTATTCAACTACCAATAACCTGAATGAGGCCCGGTGTCTATGTAGTACAATAGTAAAATCGCCAAGGAATGATATGAGTTCAAGGTTGCATCCGGGCCCGATTTATTATCCGTTGGATTTCAAAAATTCCATCCGCATCTAACCCATTGACGAACGGTCTGGACATCCATCCGCAAATGAACGATTGGTCCCAGTTAAATCTGCGGATTACGGGCCAAATGCTCACCCCTAAATTTATCAGTGATATGAGTTCCAAAGCCGCCAACACCAAATTCTTTACCCATCAACAAAACCTAATTCGGGGCACCGAATTCAATTCTTTACCCATCGAAAAAAACTTATTAATTTGTCGTCGGCAACACCAAATTATTTACGGATCAAAAAGAAAACCCGGCTCTGAGTAAGAGTTGAATTAGGCCTGGGTATGTCCAATAACCCCGAAGACAGACCATAAGATTTCTTGGCCCGTTAGAGTTTCTTCATGGCAAGCAGCAAGGGTTTAAGAGAGAAAATCAAGTCATTGAAGTGCGTTTGAAAACAAGCTTGGTAAAAGGGCGTCATGAATTGGTAGATGAGCGTCAAACTAATAAGACAAAAAAGGTCATTAGAAGTAAATTCAAGTGCCCCTTATCAATAAAAAATCTGTAAATGACTAATTAGCCCATATTGTTAATAATCAAGATTAGTAATGATAATTAAGATTAGTGTTGATTATCAAACAAGAGGTCAGCGGTTCGAGTCTCCGCTCAAACACTAACAAACTAACATTAACATAACATTCTTTACCAATCAAAAAAAAAAAAAAAAAAAGATTAGTGTTGATTATCAAGATTAGTGTATTATAACTCTAAAATCAGATTTTTAGAGTTATAAAAAAAAAAAAAAAATTGAGGAGAAGAAAACTTATGTGATATTTGTGAAACCCTAGATTTTGATTCACTCTACCAAAATGAGTGAGTCCAGTGACCCGATATACTCCTGAATTAGTTCCAATTAGCTTTTTCTCGCTCAAAATTATCTAAATTACATAACAAAATCAAAATTTTGAATTTTCAGAAGAACTTACGATTTGCAATTTTGCTCGTGACCAACAGTAACTCTTAGTTACGGTTCGTAAGTTATCGAATACCAACCGTGAATCGGTTAAATTTGGGAAGATCCAATCGTAAACCCGATTCACGGTTGGTAATTTAATTTAGTTACCAACCGTAACTAAATTACGGTTGGTAACTAATGAATAGAAACCAATCGTAACTAACCTACGGTTGGTAAGTCATCTTAACTTTTGAACCGTACATAACTATTTGATAAGTTGTTAACATTCAGGATGATTTACGGTTGGTAAGTTTAATTGAGTTTCAAACCGTAACTCAATTACGGTTGATAAATATGATGCAAATAAAAACCGTAACTGAACATATTCCCAAAACTAAGAACTTACGGTTGGTATTTGAGTTTAAACCAACTGTAACATCAACCCAATCTACAGTTACGGTTCGTATTTGAGTTATTACCAACCGTAACTAGCATAAACCCATAAATTTCAATTTCAATTTTCATTCAAAACCCTAATTTTTGATACAAAATTAACTTAAATTCAACACAATAAACTAAACCCTAACTTGGTTTTTCCAAACATTTTTCAAATCGCAGATTAATCGAAGACGATGACATTTTCGGTTTTAATGGAGGTTAGGGTTGATGGATGAGAAGAGAAGATGAAAAAAAGAGTTAACTAAGATGTTAATTAAAAAAATTGATTTGATTTTGGTTAATTTAAGGTGAAAGGGGTAATCTAGTCATTCTACACACCTATAAGACACCCCCTAACCAATAAAAGGGACATTGCTATCACACTTGACGACCCTCTACCAATTCATGACGCCCCTTTACCAAGCTTGTTTGAAAAGGAAGAGAGAATCAATATGAACTTACCAAATCACTTGGATCAAATTACAGTGAGAATTTTGATGAACAATGTCGAAGATTTCATGTTTAATCAACAAGAAGTTGATAAAAACCATTCTCTCATCTTCTTCGCTTGTCAGTATAACAAAACCCCCATTAAAAACCTCTAATTTTCTAACCCCAATTCTCAATTTCTCCATAAACCTGACACCCAGACAGAATTTCATCTCCAGTTCGTTGTCGCATGCTAGAGTTATTAATTTAGGCTTCAATCGAAACCCTCGTAGTTTTTGCTCTATTTCATCGCCTCACAGAGAAATCGAGGTTAACCAAAAAAATCCTTTCGTCTTCAGAGGAGGCCAATGAATTATCAATTCCAGTGAGAGCTTATTTCATGTTCAACAGGTTCGGGGTTTGTTAAATTTTTGCGATTTTTCTCCAATTCCAAGTTGTTTCTGTTTTATTTAATTGAGTGATTTGCACTTGGCAGGATTGATTTGAAAGGATTAATGGCTGAGAATCAAGCCAATTTGATCCAACATACCTCTGGAAAGACCAACTATGCTGTTCTCAAGTTCGGAAATGCCACTTCTGAAACTCCTTCTCCAGTGAGTTCCTGTTATTCTTAGCTTGTAGTTTTTGCTAATTTGAATTCAGTTCAGTACATTGTATACATGCAAGGGCTCTTTTGCTACTGTAAAAGAACCCCAAAGGATTCCAGCTTGACTTGATTAGTATCATTATAATAAGCTTAATTGTTCATTTCAGGATTCAGAGGCTACTTTAAGTGATAGTAGTCACTCTTACATGGTGGTTTTCCCATATGGATCCACTGTAACGTTTAATATGCTTGACGACGAAGTTGACGGGTATTTGGAGATTATCAAAAGACATGCTTCTGGGTTACTGGATACGAAAGGATGGGGGGTCTTTCCAGAATTACCACATCAGTAAGATATAAGTTCCAGTCCTACCAACTTCATATTTTACTGGGCGAAACCTTTGCCGTTTAGCGCGGGCATACAGACAATCCCTCGTCGTGATTAATCTCAAATATCAATTGGAAATACTATGAAACTGTTGATTAAGTGGTTTTATGCTCCCTTTTTCTATTTTTTTTTTGGTGAAGTTAGGTTACCTAGGGGTAGAAAATGAATTCAATGATGCAAATGCATAAAAAATGGTGTATTTTTTGTTACCTTACTGTTTGGAGTCAAAATTTGATGCATGACTTAGAAGGTGGAACTATGGTTTATCCACACGCACATTCTTGTCATTATATTGTCAGCAAGATTTTGATTATAGTTGTTCTTGTAGGCTTCTGGTATAGCAAGACTGTATCTCTTAGTATTATCCTTGGCCAATTTATTGGAACCTTGATCTTCAACTGTTTTGAAACTGCAGAGTATGAGGTGAGAGAAAATTCGAATCTACCTATGTGGATGCAAGGTGGCCAAGGTTATGTGATGTTGCAGCATTTGGATATAGATGGGATTCGTGTGATTAGTAGTGTTCTTGGTCAAAGTATAGCTCTTGACTACTACGTTTGCAAGGTACCTCTTTAAATTTGCAAATGCCTTTTCTTTTCCTCTGATCAGGATAATTTTTCTCACCACTTGGTTTCGGTATTAGGCTGATGGAGTAATTGCAGCATTTACAGAATTACCTCGGGCAAAGTGGACAATAAGGTCTAACATAATGCGGAAAAAAAGAATGAATCAACTAGTTGGGAGTGCGAACTCTACTCTTGCTGAACTTATTGTCAAGGTTGGGCTTTTTGATAGGTACGTGACATTTCAACTCCCAGCATTAACAAACCTTTCCATATATATTCAAAAGTCTTTAATATTGCACTGGTCATATTTCAGCAATAACCAAATATCAATGTGATCTCACATATCCAATTGTCGCTGACATTTTCTGATTTTCTACCTTTTCAGATCAGAAATTACTTTTAGGGAAGACCCCAACTACTCCCAGATGTTTGAGTATCTTAAGGATCAGTTTGAATTTAATCAAAAATTTGTAGGCCTTGATTTTTACTTAAGGTTGATGGAGGTATGACCTTTTTCTTATTGCAGTATTTCGTAAAAGACTTTTTACAGCAACATTTGTCCCTTCATAAAGGTGGCCTTTTCCTTTGGTACTTAAAATGTGTTTTATTGTTCTTTCTTGCAGACGTATATGATGTTTATAGGAGCTGAAACGAACCGGAGATATTTTGTTCTAAGTCACCGTTTAATCAGTTTATATGGATGGCTGGTGTATTTCTTTTCACCATTTATTCCCGCGCTGAGCAGTTTGGTACACACTATTATTGTCAAAACAGGAGTTAATATAACTTAAAGATCGGTACCCTATCAGAAGAAGATTGCCTTTTATTATGTGTTTTTACATTGAGTGTTACCTCTGCTTTAAAAAAAAGTTTACACTTGGTGGGATAATGTCCAAGGTATGTTTGGTACTGGGTTATGATCTGACCGTGTCCCGTGTCCGACTATGAATGTTTCATTTTACATGCATAATGATTCTATTACCATGACTTCAATTTGATTCCGCCTTCAAGGCTACAGAAGCAGTGAAAAACAACCATCATACTATGGTCATCCAAATTCTCAGATTTGAATCATGTTTACCATGCTGACATAACATTCACCATCTGGTTAGGCTTTATTAGCCCAGTGGTGAATTTTTTCTTTTTCTCTAATACTGACAGTCACTGTCTGGCATTTTGTTATTAATTGCCAGGCTTTTTATTTATATATTTGCTTTTTTATTTTTTTTATTACACTGAGAGCTGGGTTGCACAGACTCGTAGACGCGGACGCGGACAATACAAAATTCTCAAAAAACTAGGACGTGGACACGTATATACATATTTTATTTATATATTATTTATATATATACAATTATGTATTTACACAGCAAAGTCAAGTTTTTTCGATTTTAAAAATTAGAAAATAATGCTACATGTGTATAAATTTCAAAAGAAAAAGAAAGATCGTTTGTTTATACACGCCAAAGGTCAAGCAATCAATCGCTATTAAACACATGACACAATCAAATTGCATTCTTAGAACAACACATGCCCAACCAAGGTATATGTGATGTATTTCCAATTACAAAACCCTAATAAAGAACGCGTAATTGGGGGATATGAAAACTAATTGGAGGATATAGCTAAATGACAAAATAGGGATCCAAATATCCTAGTTGGGTTACCCTTTATATAATTAAATTATTAATTCTTAATCTAACCCTCACTAATCATAATTAGTTACTAATTATGATTAGTAAAATGTTAATGATTTGGGGATATAATTTGTGTATTTATGTTTATTTGAATTTGTGTGAGTTAGTTGAGAGTAGAAGGAGGGGAAAAAAATTTGAGTAGATTTTTTTTTTTTTGAAAATGGAAGATGATTGTGATGAGAGACTTGCAGCTGCTGAATCTTTAGCTCAATTACAACAACAACCAAATCTTCAATCTTCGGTTAATGATAACAACTCACAATTTTTGTATGATGAACCAACACCTTTGAATCGTGATTTTCGAGACCATGAAGGGTTTTGTGAAGAACCAACTCAAGAAAGTAAACATGTTCAGCATACAAGCAACCCCAACACACAGGTAATGCTTCAAAGAGGTCGAATTTTATTTTATTTTTGAAACCGCCATTTCTGTCTGAAAAACCTTAGTACCGGCATGCTCGTTTTATGAATACCACGCCGGAACCTATATAACCGGCATTGTATTCATACAAATTTATATGCCGGGACAAAATTCCCCAACTGTTCAAGAACAAACCGGCGCGGTATTCAAACCAAGATTGCATGCCGGTACACATTTATACTTTTTACCTACCACCGAATATTCTATGGAATATTAAAACCGGTAGAGTGAGTACATGACAGACAATGCCGGTTTATGATACCAGCATAGAAACTTAAATGTCGAAGATGCCGGTATTACACTTGAAATATTCAGAAGTTAAAGATATTTTGAACTTACATACCGGCATAGAAACTTAAATGTATAGGATGCCGGTTTTACATGAAAAACATACAGAAGTTAGTGATATGTTGAACTTAACTACCGGCATGCTTATCTTTCAACCAATCTCCAAACCGCCCCATCGGGATACGTCGGAATACTATAAAATGCCTCGGGTATGTTACCAAACAATAATTTCACCTAGTTTTTACAATTTTATGTTGGGATTTGCTTGTAATCTCCCATTGTTGTCCTTATGTAGGGAATAAAATATGAAAATGAAGCAATTTCTTGGGAAAAAGCGACGGCTCTTAAGAACATGTGTGTCTTAGTGAGGAATAGCCAACGTTCAAATGTTCGTTTTGAGATGGTTTGCGAGAGAAGTGGAAAATACAATGAGAAAAATAGCCATAAGAGAAAGGGTTATGTATATGAAAAGAAGACTAAGAGGGTATAGAATACATTTACGAGGAAGGATGAGTGTCCCTTTAAGCTTGTATTCTATCTAAGAGGAGAAAAAGAAGAAGAAAAAGAATGGGAATGTAAGGTGTGGTTTGGCCGTCATAACCACCCCGATCCGAAATATTTTGAAGGTCACTCCCTAGTTGCGAAGCTAAAACCTGATCAATTCGAGGATGTCAAGATGATAAAAAAAGCATGTATCAAACCAAGAGTGATTCTCAGAACCTTCAAGGAAAAGGATAAGACAAACGTTTCTTCACTCACTACAATTTATAGCGCACAAGCAACCATTAAAAGGTTGGAATGGGAAGGGAGGAGTGTTATGCAAGAATTTGAGAAGATAGTTTGGGATCACAACTACACATGTATCATTAAAAGAGGTCCGGATGATAATCCGCTTCAAATATTCATTTCGCATCCTTTGATTTCACAATTGGCTCATACGTGTTGTGATGTTCTTATGATGGACTGCACCTACAAGACAAATAAATACAACATGTCGTTGTTCAACATCGTGGGGCAAACTTCGGACAAGGTAACATTCACATTGGCTTGGTGTTTAATGGAAAACGAGAGGGATTTCAATTATCATTGGGCATTGCGAAAATTGAAATTATTGTTCCAGGAAAATCGTGTTCCGAAGGTCATCATAACCAATCAATTCGACGCACTAATAAATGCCATATCCGACGTATATCCGGATGCTCAAAATTTCCTATGTACATATCATATAGGTGAAATGTGGAAAAACATTGTCATGCTTTGTTTGAACCCTCTAAGGATGATATTAAGAAGAGAATGGTCGCTCAACTGGAGGAAGATGTTCGCAAAGAGAAACTATCACCCGAAGAAGAAGAAAATGAAAGAGGAAAGATTAAATAGCGAGTCGACAAAGAACATGATGAAAATCATAAAAGGTGGTTGGAATTTCTAAAGGATTGGGAGAAAGTTTATTGGTCTCTTACCGACATGTATGAAAAGAGATTGAACATGTTTATTGCCAAATATAACGAAGTGTATCCAAGTGCCGCCTCATATTGTCGGGATAATTTGTTGGATAAGTACAAGGAAAAATTTGTGCATGCGTGGAAAAATCGTTATAGACATTACGGGAATGAAGAAACTAGTATAGTGGAGTCCTCACATGGGAGATTTAAAGATCTCATCCAGTCCGGCCAGGGAAACGTGGTTACGGTCACCGAGGCAATGGAGCAACACTTTAAGGCCGATATCGATAGGATCAAGAAGGCTTTTGAGAAAAGCTCAATGGAAAGGATGACTCAATTTCTTCCACATACTAAGTTGCTCCAAGGAATAGAGTTTAACGTCTCCCGTTGGGAAATAAAACATATGATGAGACAAATGCAATATGAGAAAAATTACGGAAAACCGGGTGATATGTGTATTTGTCCCGACATGTCTTCATTGGGGATTCTGTGTCGTCATATGCTTGTGAAGTATGAAGAATTGATACCTATTGATGTTATTGATCCGTTTTGGAAGCAACTAACTTTCGACCTCCCCCCTACGGAAGCTCCTGGAAAATCGCCATGGGATACAAAGGAGGCCAAGGAATTATACGAAGCTTACTCACGTGGAAACTCGGCTAGCCTACAAGTATTGTTGATCCAACTAAGACTGATTACACGGTCATGGATAGCACAAAGTGAAGAGCCAACAAATGGAGATTCTCCGGGTAGACCACAAACTAAAATTGCAAGGAAGAAACAAAGAAAAGAACTAAAACAAATGACTCGACGTGAAGAGGAACTCTCGGCAAATAAAAAACGAGATATATGTGCAAGTGAGATTTCAGAAGCAAGATTCGCGGAAGCGCCCGTTCCAAACAAAAGGGGTAGGCCTAGGAAGGAACCGATATCAAGTCAACAACAATCGACGAGTTCCGAACCTGCACCAATAGTCGATGTATCGGAGATTCAAAGGAAAAGGGGAAGGCCGCCAAATGTACCAACATTAAGCTACCAAGGACAACAAGGTGAGAATTCTGAAGGTACACCCATGGTTGATGTACCCGAGGTTCAAAGGAAAAGGGGAAGGCCACCGAAGGTACCTACATTAAGCTACCAAGGGCAACAAGGTGAACATTCCGTAAGGTACACCAATAGTAGATGTATCCGATGTTCAAAGGAAAAGGGGAAGGCCGCCGAAGGTACCAACATTAAGCAACCAAGGGCAACAAGGTGAGAATTACGAACCTACACCAATAGTCGATGTATCGGAGGTTCAAGGGAAAAGGGGAAGTCCTCCGAAGGTACCCACATTAAGCTACCAAGGACTACAAGGTGAGCATTCCGAAGGTACACCAATAGTTGATGTATCCGAGGTTCAAGGGAAAATGGGAAGGCCGCCGAAGGTACCAACATTAAGCGGCCAAGGACAACAAGGTGAGCATTCCGAGGCTACACCCGTATTCGATGTATCCGAGGTTCAAAGGAAAAGGGGAAGTCCGCTTAAGGTACCAACATTAAGCTACCAAGGACAACAAGGTGAGCATTCCGAGGCTACAACCGTAGTCGATGTATCCGAGGTTCAAAGGAAAAGGGGAAGGCTACTTAAGGTACCAATATTAAGCTACCAAGGACAACAAGGTGAGCATTCCGAGGCTACACCCATAGTCGATGTATTCGACGTTCAAAGGAAAATAGGTAGGGGTAGGCCAAGGAAGAATATTCTCCCGTATAATACCAAAGACATTTGGAGTGTAGGGATTGCAGATGATGGTTTGGATATAATAAAGCAGAAAGTTAGTAATATGAAGATGTATAAGGATCCCAGAACAGGTAGGACAATTAGAACTTATCATACGAAGATAGAGTCTTACATAGACCAACTTCCTAAGGTTATTCGTGAGTTTATTGTGTACATGGATGATGTCGATGGAGAGGGAAATTGTGGCTATCATGCCGTGACCGAACAACTAGGAATCTTCGAGACGGCTATTAGTAAAGGAATGATACCATGCCGATATGTTAGAATGAGGATGGCCGATCAACTATTGAAGAAGAGGAGCTTTTATGAGCAATTGGTTGGTCACGACGAGGTGTTTGATGATATGTGTGCTCAAGTGTTAGGACCCGAGAAGGAGATGGCATTTCTTCCTACTCAATATTGGATGAGGATGCCGCTTTGTGGGCATCTAGTAGCGGATACATTTAATTGTGTTGTTCATTATTTTACCCCCACCGCAGTCACAACATTTACACCAAAGTGGCAAAAATGCGAGGGATCCCTTAAGACGAGAAGAGTTGTTTTGGCATACGTGAACGGAAATCATTTCGTTATTCTAAAACTCAAGGACAATTGTCCATTGCCACCTGTTTGTAGGATGGTTAAAAACAAGGAACTAGATCCAAATATATGGAAGGGATGGATGGCATTGAATGAGGAGAATCACCAATTATGGGACGCTTTGGCCTTATCAAAGAAACCTCTTGAAGAGGAGGAGTTGAAACTTCATATGTGTGGAAGCGATGATGAGTAATTTGGATATATGTGGTTTACTAATACGCCACCTTTTGTTTTTTTGGAAGTTTGAATTGTAATCATTAAACCATATGCCATGTACGTGCCAATGTGATTTGATTCAAACTTTACTATGCCGGTAATAGTACCGGCGTTGCAATATATGTTCTCTTTTGTGCCGGAATAAGACCACAAATACACAGATATAATTTTGCCATTTCCGGCATTGTTAAAAAATGCATAACACTGCCGGAACTCTAATGGTAACAAGGGAGATTTTTAGTACCGGCATGATTGTGGCGCTTTCAACTATGCCGGAACTCTATATCGACTATGCCGGTTTTGGAAAATAAAAACTTAGAAATAGCATATTTCAAGATGCATAAAATAACATAACCAAAGTTTAAACAAACCAAATGTGAAGTTAAGATGTTCCAAACCGAAAACAAATGAAACAGAGATGTTCAAAGTTTACCAAGCCACACAAACCAACATAAACCAAACTAATACTATAAAACAAACAAACAATCACTCAGTTCTTGGATTCTTGTGTGCCCTCTTCTTCTTTTCGCCCCACAAGTCTTTTGCCTTTGGATCTTCGATTTTGTCTATCTTTTCATTCAGTTTCTCCATTTCTTTCAGGGTCAGCACCACTCCTTTCTTGGTCTTCTTCTTAATGAATTTGACAGATTTCCAAGCCGCTGACGCTGTGAAGGAATTTTTAAACATGTATTTAGTATGAACAATTTTATAAGTTGATAGATAAAGAGAATAGTAATGAACTCACCAACAACATAACGAGCTTTAGAAGTCCGGGTACAATATCCGGAGTTGTGGAGGGACGTGCTGGTGGTGGAGGGACCTCTACCGTATCCGGGCGTACAACATAAGGATGCGAGTACTGTAGATGTCCGCTTAGGAATGTTGGTTCACTATCAAAACCGTTCTCAGCCAATTCCCAATCATCCCTATCCATCACAAGTTCTTCTTCTTCCCATTCTATCCAATGTGCAAGAATAGGTTCTGGGTCGTAGCATACCAGAGTATGACTCTCATATGATTGGCATTTAGTAAAGTCATGAGAATATTTATGATAAGATGTATCCGTGAGATCTTTATGCTTGTAACTGAGTTGGCGTATCACGCGGAGAGGGTTATGCATAACAAATCCTTTTGGATGAAATAACGGTCCATTGTAAAATGAAACATTTTCATGTCTCTGAAGGTGAACTCCTATGACATTCCTATAAGGGTCAAACACAACATCTTCCACAGAAAACGAGTCAAAAGCCAATCTCATTTCTAAAATCCGTTTCTTGTTAGGCGAATGGGTATTGCGGAAGAAGTATTTCTGAGTTAGAGCCATATTCGGTTCATAATCACGCCAAATCTCCAATCCTTTATATCCTATGAATAAATATCTGAAGTGTTCATAAGCTCACACCTATGCCCATAAAATGTATAAGAAAATAAATAGTTGGAAACTAACAAATGTAATGATAACAATCACAAAGTAAGTATTTCACTATAACTGAATCACAATGAAATTCCCATTAAATTGACGGCCTTTCGCTTTAGAAGCTCGACGCATTTCTGCCAAAAAATGTGCCAAGAAAGCAGTGCCCCATGAATAGTTATGAACGTCTTCCAATGGATCCAAGTACTGCAGGTTGTTCATATGCACCCTGTTACCATTAGAGTCAGGGAATATAGCGGTTCCCAAAATGAACAACATATATGCAGCGGCAGTTTGTTGAGCTTCTGCGGGAGTCAATTCCTTGTTCTTCGTATTCCCAAAAAGTTGATTGAGTTTGACGAATGTTATAGTCTTTATCTGAGACGTTTGTTTCTTGTACAAATTTTCCAACGTGGTTTTCTTGTTCCATCCAAACAACTTTTCAGTGAGCTCATAGATCTTTTCCCACCCTAGGTCCTTCGAGTTGTCTCCAACCCTGACCGGTTTCCCAAGAACCTCTAGTCCTATTATCCTTTGGACATCTTCAGGGATAATGGTCATCTCGCCAAAATTAAAATGCATGGTGTCAGTTTCACCATAAAACCTCTCCAAAAAGAAGTTTGCCGTGACGGTATCAGTGGCCACATAATTTTCTATCGCAGGATACAACCCAGATGCTCTGACTATTTCTTGAACAGCCGGACATTCATCCTCCAAAAGCCACACATCCGATTGTTGATGGCGGCTAACACGCCAGGCTTTCATGTGGTCCTATAAAAACACAACCAACTTAATTAAATTGATCACAAATAAATAATATAATAACAAGATACAAACGTCTTACATAAGTTTGATAGATCCAACGAGCCCAAGAGTCTTTATACGAAAATAAAAGTTGCGGGTTTATCGGTTGACCCCAATGTTTGCCATCATTGCTGTCAGGAATCAAGTCGTACTTATCAGGGAAGTGAGGTGGGGGTGCCTTTTCATCATCAGTTTGTCCTAAGCCACCTGCTTGTGAGGATGAGCCACCCGCTAGTTACGGTTCTGGTGGAGTTTCCCTCTCATCATCATCATCAGTGCTGGTTGAGTCTCTTATAGGATGATCCCGAATTTTCACCTTAGCAGTAGACGGATTTTGACGTTTACGTCGAGAAGACTTATGTTTAGATTCTTCAACAGCTTTTCCTTTTCCTTTGTCCTTTGATGGGGCGAGAGACCTATGTTCCAACACGTTAAACTGAGTTATATATTGGATTCCCGCATACAATAGGAACACACAGAAAACCGGCATACTCCATAGACATATAAACTACGCCGGAATACATACCGGCATTATCGACAATAAATATGTCTATACCGGTTATATTGAATTCTATACAGAAAATTCTAAGCCGTATGAAACAAAAACCGGTATAATTTGTTACCATACCTATAGTGCCGAAACATATACCGGCATAGAAAAGAATAATAAGGTGAATGCCAGTTTTTGTTGAATTAAATCCAGGGATTTAAAAAAATTAGGGATCGAAAACCGGCATCGTATGTTACCAAGAAGTATACTTTGAACATTAACCGGCATTGCCAACGAAAATTCGATAGTGCCGGTATTGAATCCGGCATCCCAAAATTATAATTCTATGCCAGTTTTCTGGATTTTTTTACAGAATTCTTAGCAATCTTAGTTCAGCAAAACAATCATAGTTGGTAAACCCTAAACAGAGGCATGGTATTGATCAATAATGATTTTCAAATTGACTAGAAGAATTTTCAATCCGTCATGAACCCTAGCAAGTTTGACTTTGTGTTACATACTATGGGATAAACCCTAAAAGTACTTCAATTCAACAGGAGACTTTGTGTTATACATCACTTACCGAATCAAATCTGTTACGTCCGCTTCACCAGGAGACTCTTCAGGACTATGTTGCGCATCATCAACAGGTATTTCTGGATTGGGTTTATCACGAGATTTGCGACGAGCCATTGCTTTGGTATAGAAGATGAAAAAATAGGGAGAGATTGAATAGATTGAATATTTTTCTTTCCAAAAACCGTCACTTATATAGCATTAGTAGTTTGTAACCGACAAGCCATTAAAGAAACCGACGATTTTGTAACCTTCCAATGACTCATTAAAGATTTTGTAACCGTCAAATTAGTGGAATGAAATTGTAACCGTCAAACAAGTTGAATGAAATTGTAACCGTCAAATAAGTTGAATGAAATTTTAACCGTCAGAATTCCGGCATAGACAATTACATTCCTATTACGCCGGTATTTAAAGTTAATGATTTTTTTAACTTCTTAGTGTGGGAAACCGGCATAGGGTGTAAACATATCCAGTATGCCGGATTTTGTAGATCGGCATCGTATGTAACTCATCGGGAGTGCCGGTTTGTGAAAGAAACTTGACGAAATAAACATCATTAAGCACAAAAATAAGATCTCAAGCAAATTCAAACTAACATCATTTAAGGGAATAAATTTCAAACACATAAACAACGTTACACATATAATGAAATCTATCAAGCCAAATACACCGAACATCATTTATTGGAACGAGATTCAACAAGCAAAGCAGCTTCGAAATGCCTAAAAGGCTCTTTTCTCCACTTCGTATATGCATCCTGAGCTTCATACCTATCACCACTGTATCTTGCAAGAAACTCGTTGTATTTGAGACATGATTTGATGAGTGCAGTTGTTCGAATGTGTACTATTTGATCAGCATATTCAATTTTTCGTTTCTTGCCGTCAAACATGTTATGCTTGTAAGAACCAGTCCTTACAAGACCCCAAAAAACATCTGAAGGTCGTTGATCCTCCGAAAAATACGATACTATATAGTAATTTCTAATCCACTCTGTTTCCTCCTCAACATCCGCTTCAATCTTAGTTTTTTTTTGACGTTTAACCGCTCCCTCGGCTTCCACTTTTATCTTATCTAATTTTTGACGATAACGTTCAAGCTTTGCTTCCTCTTTTTCTTCTCTTTTCATCTTAATTATCTCTTCTTCCGTTACGGAAATTGATTTTTTGGTTTCTTCCTTCCTTCTTAGTTTTTCTAGTATTGCGACAACATAATTGGTCGTGGTTGATGATTGATTTCATGTCGGTGTGGACAATATGTTCCTCATACGTTTTTCTTTTTCGAGGTAATTGATGAACTTGGCAGCTGGTGATTGATAATCCATCGTAGATATATCTTTGGGGTATCAAGTGCAATGGGTGTATCCATTCCTTTAAATAGATGTGGACATACCGGCTCTTGTCCACTTTAGTGACGACACTCTAAGTAACTTAGATCCCACGCCGGAACTAATGTTTTCTAGTGTATGGTTTAAAAAAGAGCCGCTGGGCATTCAATTTCGGGTACCGGAATACGTACAAGGAAGTACTACTATGCCGGTAGTATGTTCCGGCACTAAATGTTATAAAACGAAGATGCCGGTAATGCGGAATTTCTTTACAGGAAACGACCCAAATATGCCTACAATACCGGCATTCAATGCATAAGAACCTCTATGCCGGAATGGGTTAAATTCGAAATAAAAACGGCTAGTTTTTTGAAAAATATGACCGTTGGAGCTTCATTTCTATATAACATCCCCCATTACTTTGGCAAAAACTACACAAACCAAGCACCAAATAACAAAAATCATTCTCTCAAGAAAGCAAGCATGGTTCAAAGAATGGGGGATTCATCATCTACCTCTATTTGCAAAGTAAGTATAGTCACTAACAACATACTCTTCAATACTATGACGGATAACTAATATAATTTTCTCTTACAGAGTCATCATTGCAAGTGTCAAGTTTGCAAGTCACCTTCTCACCTAGCCATGGACTGTCCATTTATTTATTCAAAGTGTAGAAGCTATGATGGGACACGCCGGTTTTGGATTGCAAAAACTGATGATGCTGAAAATGGAAGAATGTTTCTAAGGTGTTTGAATCACCCAAAGTGCGATGAGTTTCAATGGTTTGACAAAGCTGTTGAACTAGCAGAGTCAAGAGAAAACCACAAGGGCCAATGCAAGCCTATCGATGGGTATTATGGGTGTTATATGAAGGGGAAGGAATATGTTGAAAAAGAATAAGAGCCAATGAGGATGATCCTTGACACCCCCATCCCGGAAGATGTCTTTGAACAGATTAGGGAAATGCTCAAAGGCTCCGCAATTGTTGAAAAGGGATGGAAATAGATTATCTCTAACTAAGTGCAATCCATTCACTGTTTTTTTAATTTAAAGTTTCCAATCCAATGTAATCGATTACTTCGGACCGAAATAAAATAGAATTTGAAATGAATTAAGCAGAGTGTCGGCATTGAGGAAATCAATACAACTATGCCGGTTTTATGTCAACACTGTAAGAGTATTTGGATGCTTTAGATACCGGCATTATCAAAATGAATCTTACTATGCCGGTTTTCTGTCACATATTTAAGAGTATTTAGAATTTTCAATACCGGCATCAACCTTGCCAAAAACCACAATGCCGGTACAAGTCAGTTTCTTTACAGGAACCAAATATTTTAAACTGATTGTTCCGGCATAGAAATTTCTATGCTGGGACAAGGTACCGGCAGTGTTTTGATCATTCCGTAAATGCCGGTTTGTGTACCGGTATTTCTAAAACTGAGCTTTACTATGCCGGAACAATCATAACTTTCAAACTAGAAATCTAAACATGTTCAACATAAACCAAATAACTAAAATTATTTGACTATGGTATATTACTTTTGACTTTGAAATTGTTTTTGACGTAACAAAAGAACTAAAGAGTTAACCATAACTAATTGTCATCAATTCTCTTCCACTAGATTGGTTTTTCGTTTCTTTTGGGTCGGCGCCTTCCTTGTTTCCCCATACATAGCTTTTACAGTAGGGTCGGTTTCTTCAATTCTATGAAGCTTTTCCTCGAGTTCCTTGATTTCTTGAAGAGATAGCACCACTCCGTCCTTGTGCTTGCAACCTAACATCTTCGTAACCTTGCCAAGCCGACGTCGCTAGTTTAATACATCAAACACATAATCAGTATATATGTTAATATATGATTATGTTTACATTTAATGACTATAATCAATTAATAAAACTTACCACCATTCCGAAAGTCTTAAGAAGTTGGTCCATCGTAGGTTGTGGAGGTGGAGGAATTTCAACATGAGGGTTTTCTTGGTGTGGAGCTTCGACGGAGGGAGGGCGCACGACATAAGGATGTGACCATTCCAGGTAATCCCTCATGTAGATGTCATCAACTTCATAACCATTCTCCGCAATCACCCACTTACTAATATCAACCAAACGACGTGGCTCTCTTTCACTCCAATGCGATGGTTCCGGTTCTGGATCATACACTACATGCAACTTGTTGGGAGTTGAATTGCACCGAGAAAAGGAAAGACGATAATTATCAACAGAGCCCGACATAAAATGGGATAATTGCTTAAATCCATGTTGGCGCATCACACGTCTTGGATCGGCCATAATGTATCCTTTTGGGTGGTACAACGGCCCTTTGTAAAATGCAACATCTCTTGGAATTTGACGGTATCCTCTAATCTCCTTATAAGTGTCGAACATAACGTCTTCCTTCCTCATAGCATCCAGAGCCAATCTCATATCGATGACTCGACCTTTGTTACCGGGCTTCGGATTACTGTTAAACTCGAACCTCTGAGCTCTAGGGGATTCGGGTTCAGGAAGGTCTTTGATCTTCAAGAATTGGCAGTCCTTGAACAAGGTTGGGAAGTGTTCATAACACCATACATAATACAATGTGAACAATATACATGTGAACATAAGTTAAAAGAATACATGTGAACAATATACATGTAAACATAGATTAAAGAAATTTGTACCTGGAGTAGAGTGAAATTCCCGACAAATTGGTTTGTTTTAGCCAATGAAGCCCTTCTCATCTCCTCCATAAAATGTTCCATGACCGCGATGCCCCAAGAATAGCCATAGACACCTTCCAACGGGTCAAGCTACTGGAGAAAATTTGCACTTACTTTGTTGCCATTAGTATCTGGGAATGCCCTAGTCCCCAAGATGTATAACAGGTACGCGGCGGCTGTATACCGAATATGTGCAGGGTCCCATCCATCCTCCAAGCATCTAGCCTTTGTATTTTCAAAAAACTTCTTAAGCATCGTCAGCTTGAATGTCTTCGTCTTACTTCCGTTCGATGCTACATAAAAGCTATCCGAAGAAGTTTTGAAGTCCCAACCAAAAATCTTTTTAGTCAAATCGTGCAACTTCAGCCAATCTAGGTCCCGAGACTCAACTCCTTCTGAAATTGATTTGCCGATAACATTCAAGCCTAGAATGGCATGAGCATCTTCAGGAATCAAGGTCATCTCTCCAAACGGGAAGTGCATTGTATCAGTTTCACCATGATACCTTTCGACGAAGCAATTGACGGTCACAATATCTGGATTCACGTAATTTTCAACCAAAGAATACAGACCAGAGTTCTTTACTAATGTTTGGACATCTTCATGCTCCAACGATAATTTCCACTCAGCCGCGGTTTGGTTTCGGCAAACACACACAACCTTAGTATGATCCTACAAATAAGAGATAATACGATTAAGAGATGATGTAAAAAGATAAAACAATGCACATGCACAAAATAAAAAATGCTTACATAGGTTTGAAAAATAGTACGAGCCCAAGAGTGCTTGTATCCAAAGAGTACTTTCGGTTCCGGATCTTGACCCCAAAGTTTACCATCATCATTATCGGGTATCATGTCATCAATTTGAGGAAGGTGACAACCTTTAACTTTGTGTTTGCCCTTGCCCTTGCCTTGTATTGGTTGTTGACTCGTCCCACCAACTTCGCTTTGGCTTGCTAATTGACTTGGATGAGCCTCATAATCTTCCTCCTCACTTTCCCCTTCATCATGCTCATCTTCCTCAACTGTTCCAGTACCTTCACGGATTGCAAGTGCACTACGTTCACCGCCACTCTCCCAAACTGACCCTCTTGTTTGAAACCCCAAACGCTTCTTGCGACCTGCGTCTTTTCCCCGTGGAGGCAGGGACTTAGGAGTATCAAGACCGTCCTTCCTCCTTTTCTTAGTGAGAATAGGACCATTATTTTTCTTCGCTTCTTTGGATTTTAACCTATAAGATAAGCAAACAAAGCAAACATAAGAAAATTCAGGGAAGTTTAGGAACCGGCATCAAAACCCTTAAACATACCAATGCCGGTAACTTGTACCGGCATAATCCTTTAAATATCGAGCATGCCGATATCTATGTACCGGAATTCTGCGCAACTTAAATTGTGTGCCAGTATCGATCACAATTTCATTGATGTTCCTGAATGTTTTAAGTGTACTACCAGCATTTCCTAATTGAACTAATGCATGCCGGTTTTTAAGTATCGGCGTCCTACGCAACAAAAATTGTGCGCCGGTATTAAGCACAATTTTGAGTGAAGTTCCTGAATGTTTCAAGTGTAATACCGGCATTGACTAATTGAACTAATGCATGCCGGTACAAATAAAATTGTTCTTGTGTGTTTTTAGATGGCTACCGGAATAGTCTTCAACCCAATTTGTATGCCGGTACAAGAAATTAATTTTCAGGAATCAAACCGGTATGGTATTCAACCCTAATTCTGTGCCGGTATAAAAAAATCAGTTTCAGGAATTCAAACAGGTATGGTATTCAACCAAAATGCTATGCCGGTACCTAAACCGGCTTGGTATTCAAACACAGATCCTATGCCGGTACTCTCTGTAACTCGACAGTTTCAGCTATTGTTGGCGATTCTAACCTAAACCCATGGCTACAAATCGATTCAAACAATCATAAATGAGTTCAAAAATCACTTACCTTCTCAGAGAATCCATGAGTGGTTGATCATCCGAGCTCGCTGATGCGTCCTCTTCTAGTTGGTGAGCAATGTTCTCGATTCTTTGTTCATGTGTTTGTTGAGCAATCGATTTAGTGTTCCGTTTTGCTTTTGATTTCTTTCGTGGAGGCATGGTTATGGTAGGTTAGTCAACGAAGAAATTTTTGATTCAACGATTAATCGTCGATGAAGAATGAACGAGGAGGAAGAAGATGAAGGAATTTTTTTTCTTTCAAAACCTAACCCTAACTGTGCCGGTACAAATGGAATTGGGGGATATATGAATTTGGTTATTTGAATTTTATGTTTTAGGGGAAAGGGCATAACAGTCATTTTATAAAGTTTTAAATTAATCTAAGGGTGTTTTAGTATTTTCGTACCCAAAAAACACCCCTTAACAGCCACCTTTGGTTGGGGGAAGTAATTCATATCCCCTAATTAGTTTCCATATCCCCAATTACGCGTTCCTAATAAAGACTTAAATGATTGATCTAAATGTTTGTCTTTCTTCATTTAGTTAATAATAGTAAAAATAAAGGAAGAAGTTTAAATGAAAATGGAAAAAAAATACTTAAAACCCGAGTCATCGGTGCGTCCAAATAAGACGCGTGCGGGACGTGCATATTGGTGTGTCGGACACGCGTCGTGTCAGCGTCAAACGCGCATCCTGCATCCGACGTGAATCGGACGCAGACACAACTCCAAAAATGGAGCGTCCGTGCAACCCAGACTGAGAGCAAATATTTATATATTTGTTTTATTTTATTCATTACACTGAGAGCAAAAAATAATCCTAGAAAAGGCTTAAATCATAGCCAGGCTAACAAAAACATAGCCAACTCGCTTATATTTCTCTGATTCGGACCAGTACGCCCCCATAAAATTCGCCCCCAAATAGTCGGGCTGGGTCTGCACGGTCTGGCACGTTTTTGCAGGTTCGATCCTAATGTCCGTTTAAAAAACTGTATATATGACGGAAACCCGCGTGAACTGTCAGCTCTGAGAACACAACTACCCCGTCAGTGAATTGAAGACGGAGGAGTGACAATGTCGAAGATTTCCAAGTCGCTGATCAACAATAAGCAGTTGAAAAGCACCATTGTTTCTCTATTTCGTTCTTCTTCGTCATCAGTAAAGCAGCTATTCAGTTACAGTAAAACCCTAACTTCAAAACAGAGTCTTTTCTCCGATTCGTTTTCCGATACCAGACTTATCAATTCAACTCATGGTGGCGGTGTTGGCAACCTTAGCTCTATTCCAGCCTTCTCTTCACCTTCAGAGGTCAATGGCGGTACCACACATAACATAAAAAGGATGGATCTTTGGACTTCAATTCCAGTTAGGGCTTATTGTTTATCCCATAGGTCTGTTATTTTGCCTTTCTTTTTTGTTTGTCGTATTTTTCCACAATCTTAATGTATTTATTTTTGTTTCTTGGGTGGTTGTAGAATCGATTTGATGGGATTAATGTCTGAGAATCAAGCCAATTTGATCCCACATACTCCAGGAATTGGCAATTACATTGTTCTTAGATTTGATAACCTTACCGGCTCTCCTACTCCTCCTCAAGTAAGTTCGTATGTCGCATTGACTCTTTACATAATCAGCTGGGAGTTGACATGAATTTGGTGGCAATGCACTCATTAAAACATGTTTAATTCTTCATATCAGGAATTGGATGTTGAGTTAAGTGGGAGAAGTCACTCTTCTTACATGGTGGTTTTCAAATATGGATCCACCGTAATGTTTAATATGCTCGATCACCAAGTTGATGGATATCTCAAGATTATTAAAAAACATGCTTCGGGGACGTCCAAGGACCGTGGAGATTCTTCACAGAATTACATCGGTATGAAATCCATTCTTTGGTGCTGAGTTCGAGTTTTCTTAAATGTACGCAGCTATGGGTTCAGTAGAATGCTGAAATGAACTTGCAATCTTGCATTCAACGAGGATGTTGAATCGAATGGGTGGGGAGGTTTGTTAGCCCCTTGCACTAACTAACTGTTGAAGTTAAAAATGTTAAACCAAGTTATGTTCTTAATACTGAAACTAAAATAGTTTGAGTTGATACCAATCAGAGATAAGCCAGAGAACTAATTTTTTGAAAAGGCCATACCCCTCCTTTCTCTGCATTCTACATATAGACCATCCCATTTGTCCGCCAACAATCCAAACCAGACACTTGGAATGTCACTTCGGGGTTTTAAACATGCAGTTTTATCCTTGATGGCTTTGTTCACTACTAACAAAAGGTCCTGTAGTGGATTGTGAAATTTTCTGTTGTTTGTTTGAGCAGTAGGGTATGCAAACACCTCATTTAGGGATGGCTGTCCCTGGAAGAATTTTTCAACAGACATGATATCTACGTTCTTTTAACATATACATGATTGTAGGAGGTTGTACTGTGTGATGTATCACCAGGCCGATAGGATGGATTATGGATATGATCGTTCAATTATTCTGTTGTTGCAGATTACAAGGTGAGTGAAAAGCTGAAGTTGCCCCCTTGTGTGCAAGATGTGTCAAACCATATGATGTTGCAGAACTTTAACATTGATGGGATTTGTACAATCGCTAGTGTTCTTGGTCAAAGTGTTGCTCTTGACTACTACTCTCGCCTGGTATTTATTTCCTTAAAATTGCACACACACAACAATTTTTACTTCTTTTTCCTGGTCAGATTGAGCGCTCTGACAAAAAAAAAATCTCTATTTCAGGTTGATGAATTGATATCTGCATATACAGATGTAAATATTGGATTGAAAGAAAGTGGCACAACATACAATTTCGAAAATGTACTCAACAAAGATTTAATTAATGAAAATTTACTCAAACTGCTGCGAAGAACGCGTGCTGGAGCAGATATTGTTAGATGGTTTGGGCTATATGAGAGGTAACTGGGGGGCTATCTATTTGTGAAAGCTTAAATGATACTACCTCCGTTTCAGGAAAAGTGTTACTTTCACTTTTTCATTTTATGGTTTGGTGCTAAAAATAAGCCATTTTTACAATCGCTCAAAGTGTTTCAAAGTGTTGCTGGAAAAGCTAAATTTGGACTAGTTGGCATGAGGATTATGCTCAAGATGATGCTCTATGGGCTAACATCCAAATATTTTAAGAATGGTATTTATTTCCATATATTTGGAATGGAATTATCAAAATTCAGGTGGTCAAGCAAACTACTTCATGGAGATTAACAATGGTAAGAAAACTTAATTTTTTAATGGACTTTTCCTGAGTCGTAGATTGAGCATATGGAATGCTCTGACAAAAAAATTCTACTTTTCAGGTTGATGAATTGATATCTGCATATGAAACAGATGTAAATATTGGATTGAAAGAAAGTGGCACAACATACAATTTCAATGGAAAATGTACTCAACAAAGATTTAATTAATGAAAATTTACAAGAATCAAATGATCTGAAGAGCGGCTTTTTCGTGTGAGTTTCTTAAAAAGTTACTTTCACTTTTTCATTTTAGCCTAAAAATAAGCCAAATTGAAAAAGTGAAAGTAACACTTTTCCTGAAACGGAGGGAGTATTGAGCAGTTAAATTTCAGAGTCCAGCTCAGACATTCATATATTTGTTGTTTCTTGAACCAATCACATTACATGCAAGTAAGCCGCGCACTCTGATTTTTTTTTTTTACTTTCAGATCAGATGTTGCTTGGAAAGAAGATTCCGAGTACGCACGTATGCTTGACCACCTTCGTGATGAATTGAAGTTGACACATAGGTTTTCAGATTTAGATCGTAAGTTCAAGATGGCTGAGGTAAGGGCATATATCTCTTACAAAAAGCTTTTCTAATGCTAGTAGTTTATTTGGCACAAGGAATGGAGAATTATGCCTTCTCATACTTATATTTGTTGTATACTTGTGTCTCTCTTGCAGCTCAATATCTGGTTCGTTGGAGACGAAATGAATGTACCTCGGCTTAGTGTGATTTTATTTGCATGTATAAGCTGTTTTATGTTGATATTCTTTACACCAATAGTAATCTTACCAATCAGTACATTAGACACTTTCCTCATGTCCCTATGAATAAGAAATTTGGTTGTGCATATCAAGTATTAAATTTTGTCATAATAATGAAGCAGAAAACTCTTAACCCATATATCAGTACTCCTAAATTTGTATGTTATGGTTCTGACCAATCTATCGTCCTAAATAAATTGAACCGTCGACCAAATTTAAGGCTGGTTCAAAGCTGCTGCATAAAGAGTGGACCATTTTATGCTGGGAGGCACGCTGACAACATAAGGGCCGATGATAAGGCTTGCTTGAGGCAACACCCCACCGCCCACTTGAATCTTGATGCAACATATAACGAACTCATCTACTCGTGGAGACTGAAATGGAGTTTGTTTGACAATTGATGCGCCAACCAACCAGTTCCCTATCCAAAATCTTGACTTTGTAATGCTATATTTCCCATTTCAAATTTATTGCAAGAAACCAAGTACGTAAGTAGATACTTAAACAGAGAAAAAGAGAGAGAAATTAAGTAGAGATTTAGAAAGAAACTACGTAGCTGGACTGCTGGAGATACTAAGTAAGAAATAAATGAGATACACGAGTATCCTCACCTACACTGCTGCACTTATATATAATATATCTGGCTGGTCAATAACTCATTTTTCAAAAGTGTATGTATATTATTAGTATTACCAACCCAATTGCACTCTTTGATCGCATCCCCTCCAATGCATGTACAACAGCTAAGTGATGATGATACTATTCAATTCATGCGTCAAACTTAATAACTCTGATCTCTACTTTGCCAGCATATCCATTAGCTGGATGATGCATAATATCTGAGACTGTAGTAGTACTGCAACTTACTACTCACGAGCCCATTTAAGTCTCCTCAAACCGTCCCCAAAATCATCAACTGCACTCTATATAATTGCGCAATCCATTTGATTTTGTTTCCATCAAAACATTAAAACTTAATAGCAACTAAAAACTTCAAAAAATACCTCCAATGTCTAAGGTTACATTCATCTATACTTCTATCCTCATCTTTGTTTTACTGTTATCCCCTATAGAGATGGCATCGGTGCATCGCCAAAAGATATCGTCCTCCTTGGGTAAGGTATTGCTAGTGGAAGCAGCAAGACCGGCTCCCATCTTGAAAAACACCCCGGAAGTCGCAATCCTTGAAAATCCGTCAGTGGCAATTGTGACCGAATCTAATAATCAGGAAAAACAAAAATTTAACACTTACGATGAGAAAGGAGGTAACAAGCACGAATTTGGGAGTTGCATGCCTAAAGGAATTCGTCGGTCTTCGGCTCCAAGTAGATATGGAAATATTCACACTCTTGGTTTTCCATCGTCTACAACAGAATGTGCTACTACATCTCCAAAGCCATGATGTGCAGTTGATTTAGTGATGCAATTAAATGATGGGAGAATGGAGTGTAAGTCTCCATTCATCATATTATCTGTCATATTGATAAATTTTAAAAAGAAAAAGAAAGTATAAATTGAATATATACATTCATACATACATGAATATAAATGTCACTGTATATGTCATACTCAGTGTTTACCTTAATGGTAAAGCATTATTAAGATTGTATATGTGCTCAAATGTGTGCAAATCGATTGTTTTAGTGAACGAAAAGAAGTTTGTTCTTTCAATATATCGTGTTGCATTGAATGTTCCACTATCCATGTTTACACTTTACATCGATAGGTCCCTATTTAAGAGTTATGTAGAAACCAAGGATAAAAAAGTGTTGTTGGGAGACTCCCACAACATTATTGTGAAAGGTTCTGGTACGGTGGAATTGAAGTTTACTTCTGGGAAGGCACTTATGCTGAAAGATGTTCTCCACACTCCAGAAATGAGAAAGAACATTGTTTCCTGCTACCTTCTCAACAAGGCTGGATTGTATCAAATTATTGGATCTGATCTTTATACAGTTACTAAAAAAAGAATATTTGTAGGAAAAGGTTATGCTACTGATGGAATGTTTAAGCTTAATGTTGAAATGAATAAAATTGCATCTTCTTCTTATATGGTGTGTACTTTTAATGTTTGACATGCTAAACTTTGTCATGTGAACGGTAGATCAGTAGATACCATGAGCAAGTTAGGTCTTATTCCTAAACTAACCCTGCATGATTTTGCAAAGTGTGAATTATGTAGTCAAGCAAAGATAACCAAGAGTTCTCATAAATTTGTTATTAGAGAATCTGAACCATTAGAGTTAGTGCATTATGATTTGTATGAATTTGAAGGTATATTAACAAGAAATGGAAAAAGTTATATCATGACTTTGAATATGATTCTAAACCATTCACTGAAATTTATGAATCTTCTGGAATTATACATGAAAAAATTGCTCCATATAATGTTTGGCTTATGTTCGTATTCCTGATCCTAAAAGATCGAAGTTAGCTAGTAAAGCTTGTGACACATTTTGGGTATGCTCAAAATAGTAAAGCTTATAGATTTTTTGATCTTAATAGTAAAGTTATTATTGAATCTGAGAAAGTGGAGGTACAACAATCTCACCCAATAATTCTCTTTGCAATCTGTATGGACTAACTCCAATATACTTTTAAGAGAATCAACTAGACATTCAGACTCAATCTTAATAAAAAGTATATCAAAGAGTTATATCTCAATTTCTCGATTCAATCCTTACTCAAGCAAATAGAAATCTGCGAGTCTAATTGAATACAAGAGAAATTAACTTGAACGGTACTAAAGACCAATGTTCAAGTATCAATCAATTTCAATCAACAACCAAATGTCGAATTTCCTAATTGATTGATTCAGCGCACAACCTGTGATATTTCAATTATATAACAAAAGATAATGCGAAAAAGAAATAACACAGACACCAGAAGTTTTGTTAACGAGAAAACCGCAAATGCATAAAAACCCCTGGACCTAGTCTAGATTGAACACACACTGTATTAAGACGCTATAGACACTAGCCTACTACAAACTAACTTCGGTCTGGACTGTAGTTGAACCCCAATAAATCTCACACTGATCAAAGGCACAGTTGTTCTCCTTGCATCTATGATACCAGCAGGATACTACGCACTTGATTCCCTTAGTTGTTCTCACCCACAACTAAGAGTTGCTACGACCCAAAGTCGAAGGCTTCAATAAACAAATCTGTATCACACTGAAAAGTCTACAAGAATAGATAAATCCGTCTCCCATATAAATACCTACAAGTTTTTGTTCTGTTTTTTGATAAATCAAGGTGAACAAAAACCAATCGATAACCCGGACTTATATTCCCAAAGAACAACAAAGAATTATCAATCACAAACGATGATACGAAGATGTTTGTGATTACTTTTCTATCTTGCCTATCGGAGAAATTAATCTCGAGCCAATTTTATAAATGTACTCATTAAGGGTAGAAAAAGAAAGATCAGATCACGCAACTACATATAAAATAGTTAGGTCTGGTTTCACAATCCTAATGAAGTCTTCAAGTCGTTAACCTACATGGTCTCGGTAGAAACCTAAGGTTAAATGAGAATCGACTCTAGCTTATACAACTAGTATCACACAGGAGGTGTGGGGATTAACTTTCCAAGTTTCTAGAGTTCTCCTTTATATAGTCTCAAAATCAGGGTTTGCAATCTAAGTTACCTTGGTAAAAAAAAAATCAATATTCACCATTAGATGAAAACCTGATTAGATTCAAGCGAATATATGTCAACCGTTAGATCAAACTTAGCTTGTTATACACAAATAAAATATACGTCATTTAGGTTTGTGTAACCGTACCTAAACATCTACAAGTCGTTGGTTCAATAGTAGTTAACCAAATGGTTAGACATATGAGCATTTTCATATCAACCTTATTCATCTTCATCATAACTAGTTCAAATGACTCAAATGAACAAGTTCAAGAGTTGTTCAAATGCTTAGATCTTATAGAAGTATACAAGAAACAAACGAAGAAAAATCGGTTTTGATTCACTCGAATCGATTCATGAACTTTATAGCCACGGATTGCAAATATGCATTCCTTAGTTTATATAAATTTAATTTCACGAATAAACAAATTTTAGAAAGTAATGCACTTAAGTATGCATACGGTTATGCGTACTTAAGTAACCGGATTTGAGTTTGTTTTGGTTTCCAAACTCTGCAGAAATTCACGGACGTGAACTTTCTGCCAGTATGCGTACTGGTACGCATACTTACCCAGTCTCCATCAACCATTTAGTACACACACAAGTATGCATACATTTAGTTCCCGGTTTTGGACTTATACACTAATGCACGAACACATTATATTTTTATATCCAAAGATGGTTACATGTTCTAAACTCTTCATTTCAATCATTGAAACATTCTTAGAGGATGTTAAATAGAGGTTATTCACACACTATTTTTCATCAAAGTAATTTTCAAGATATTGAAATAATCAACATGACTTTCGTCACTTGTAAAGATGAACTTGGCCAAAGCAAAATCTTACCAACACATATTTTGAGAAAAACATAAGCGAGATAAATTCAGCTCGAAATACCAATTGTGTATAATCGAAGTCTATATAGCAATACGATTTTTGTCTCAATATAAGAGATAGAGTAGATAGACTTTTTGATTTATAGATAATTTCAAGTCTCCACATACCTTTTATTCGATGAAGTTCCACCAATTCCTTGAGTTGTTCTTTGTCTTTGTATGATGAACGTCTTGGAGTCTAGAGCTCAACTACACTTTTTATCTTAGTACGGGACTTAGCTATAAGTAGACTAGAAATCAAGACTTATAGTTTTGACAACTAAACTTAAAACAAGCTTGAGATAGCAACGCTTGCAAGTTTGACCAAGCAGTGCTCTAACAGAATCTATTGATGTTGATTTATTTGAAGATAGATTTCCTTTTAAATCTAGAAATAATGGGAATTCTTTACCTAGTTTTGTACCTAGTATAAGTTCTAAACTTATATTAGAAGAAACTAAAGACGTTGAAATTGAACCTAGGCATAGAAAAAGGGCTAGCACTTCGATGAACTTCGGTTCTGACTTTGAAATTTAAACACTATAGAGGAAAATCCTTCTATCCTTTAAGAGGCACTTAATTCTACTAAAACTAGTTTTTGGAAAAAAGCCATAGATAATGAAATAGACTCCCATAATTTTAATAAAATTTGGCACCTAGCAGATTTACCCCTTGGTTGCAAAGCAATATGTTTTAAATGGGTACTTAAAAGGAAGTTGAACCCTGATGGTTCAGTAGACAAAATAAAAAGCTAGGTTGGTAGCTAAATGATTTATACAAAGAGAAGATGTAGATTTCTTTGATACTTATTCTCATGTTACAAGATTGACTTATATTCGTGTTTTGATTGTTGTTGCTGTTGTGCATAGTCTTGTTGTTCATCAAATGGATGTTAAAACAAAAAGTATGTAAGTTATATAAGTCACTTTATTGTCTGAAACAAGATCCTAAGCAATGACATGAAATTTTTGATATTTTATTGGTTTCACATGGATAAAGTCGAGATAATATAACAACAAGGTATACACTTGATAATAGTTACGGTATAAAATCAATATATTATAGGATCATTATCAAGTGCCTTGGATTAACGTACTAGTGGATTTAATTTTAATTATAATAAATAATTATAATTTTGGTTAATAAATGTAAATCACACAACAAGATTTTATTAACGAGGAAACCGCAAATTCGGAAAAACCTCGGGACTTATTCCAGTATTGGATACTTTCAGAATTAAGCCACTATACAAAAATCAAAGCCAACTTCGTATAGATGAGACCAAGTAATATACCCTTAGTTGCTTAGTTCTCTCATTATCCCTGCGCATATAACTTACTGGCCAATGCATGTGAATCCCAAGATAGAAACCACTTTCTTGAGTTGGTTTACCGATGAAAAGTCTTAAGTACTCAACTCCTTTTGATCTTCATCCAAATAGTAAAGGAACAAAGTTGTTTGGTAACCACTCTATCAATATTTGAATAAATATATGTTGAGTATTGACAAAGGTTCTTATATTTAACAAGTAAACTACTTTGTTAGGTAAGATCAATCAAGATCTGAAATAATCATATCTAGATTCACAAGCTATCAGATTCAGATATTGAAGAATACCACGAAATGATAGTCGCTGATCTATACGACTACTTAATCTAATATACCAAAGATAAATAAGATATTAGCCGGATCCCGGCCGATCAAGGTGTGTGCAAAAATATCACAAGATGCGAAACCAATAAGAAAAATCATCTTGTCTTCAAATCTTCAATTGTACCTGCACACAAACACTTGATTTTACTTATGATCGATCGCACACAAAATGGAATCTGTTAACAATGGATGTTTACAAGTTTTCTTCAGATCAAAAAATAATTTTGAATATCCTATCAATCCTTTGATATAGTTTGAGTGACCTGATGTCAGAAGAGAAGGTTCTCAAGAATAATCAAGATAATCAAAGGTTCAACAATCGTAAGTCAATAAAATCTAAATACTAAAAGAACAATGTTTTTATCTATTTCCCTCCAAAGGTACTTTCTAAAGCTTCTTCATCCCACAGAAGTCTTTAAACGAGCATACATAAGAGATTTCACTTAATTAGGGTACTATAATCCTCTCTGGAATAATATTACAAGTAATACTATTAGTCGACTCCACCAGAAACAACAAAAAGATGAAGTTTACCTGGATAATGATATTATGAGAAGAAAAAACTTCATTATTTATAGACCAAGGATGTTTGGAAAACAAGGAAATTTCAAAATCGAAAAGATTCTCAAGATATACAACGAAGTACCTAATTTCGGTTTTCCTGTAATTTCGAAATATTTCATAAAAAAATATCTAATATTAGTTTGATACTTGACTAATATAACTTTTCTAGAGATATGTTTTGATTGCTGAAAAATCAAAAATATATAATTCGAAAATCTTATTTAAAAGATTCTCCTATATTTCAGTTTGGGATCACGTTGACTATCAAGGAATATCTTTAAACAATCAACAATAAGAATTATGCACATGTTCAAATTATGTCGACATTTATAACTTTCCTATATAGAAAACCCTAAGGCTAAGTCATATGGGCTAGATATCTAGCAGCTAGATTGGCCATCCACGTTAGCCTGGGAAACCTCCTAAGTCCTATGGGATGATGTATCTAGCAGCGGAATGCTGAATAGTTTAGCATCCAATGCTTAACACTACAACATCCAGATGGACGCCGAACCGAACATCATTTGACTTGGTCATCTAGGTTTGATAACGCTTAACCGTTCAATTTCTGAGAATCGGGTTTTTTCCAGCGCAGAAACCCTTTTCCCACAGTTCTTACACATTTGTTTTTTCATCCCTCACACCAAAATCAATTGATTATCTTCTTCTTCTTCACATAATTTTGTTCATACAAAATTATGACACACTTTATTACAAAAGAAGAAGAGGCACTAATTTATGGTTGGGTTATATCAAGCAACGATCCAATTTGTGGAAAAGATAAAAAAAAGGTGCAGTATTTTGGAGGAAGATTATTGAAGAGTACAACAAAATAAAAGGCCCTAATGGTGTCGAAAGAGATAAAAAGGCATTGCAAACAAAGTACAACACATTGAGAGCCGAAGTGAAAATATATCTTTCACATGTTAGGCCCTACTTTAGAAACAAACCTACGGGGTTGAAAAAGGCGGATTATGTAAGTACCTCAAAAAAAATTAATGTTTTCTTTCTTCCATTTTGATCTCTTTCTTTCTTTCTCTAAATTATTCCTTTCATTTTTTTTCCCAGTATCATTGTGGAAAACAGAATTATAAAGCAGAGTCTGGAAAATTTTAGAGGCATGATTCGGTTTTCCAGATCCTGAAGACCTATCAACCCGCTTACAACCTAGAGGTGAATAATGATGATGGAGCCGGTACTTCCACTCAACCTACTCAACAGACTCAAGATACTCAAGAAAATGAAGCTGATAATATGGATGAAGGTTTCGAAAATATGGCAAGGTTTGATGGCTCTTCATCTACTCATAATTCTGAAACCTCGGACATATCAAAGAGAAGACGATATTTCGAACAAATAGATGACGTTAGAAGTGAATGGAAATATGAAGCAAAGAAAAGGGCTCGTGAGGCTAAAGCATCGCATAAATCAGATGAAAAAATGGATAAACTCATTGAACTTCTTGAAAACGCACAAGCACAAAGATTGGCCAAGTATGAAACAGAGGAAGAGTATCTGAAGAAGAACATGGAAAGCTCTTTAATATTGGCACAAACGCAACAAAGAGAATCGGACATGAAGATCCTACGACAACGCTTGGATGAATTACAGTAATGGGAGAAACCCATCTATAAAATATGGAAGAACGAGATTTTGGCCCGTCATGGATTGCCACTTATCCCCTAAATTAAATTAAAGTGATATATTAGTAATAATTTAAGTTATTTAGAAGTATGATTTCAATGTACTTTTATATGTTTTAAATTAGTTAGAAGTAGGATTTCAACTTCAATATAGTTTTTTATGTTTTAAGTTATTTAGAAGTAGGATTTCAATTTCAATGTACTTTTTTTTTTATGTTTTAAGTTATTTAGAAGTAAGATTTCAATTTCAATGTATTTTTTTATGTTTTAAGTTATTTTAATTTTAATGTATTTTTTTAATTTCTTTAAAAAACATTGTAACCTTGTTTTGCAATGTAATGGAAGATTTCCCTTACATTGGTAAATTCTCAAATTTTGAAACAAACAACCATTGGAACAAATTATCAAACATTTAATCAAGTTCTGGAGAAAAAAAATAGTTGTTATGAAAAAAAAGGTCAAGCGCTGGATGGTGTAGCGTCAACAGAAAACGCTGAATGGAACAGCGTCCAAGGAAGTGCAGAACAGTTTAGCGTTGATGCCCTGGAATATTCTCAAAACGCTGAATTGTTCAGCGTTTAGACAACTTTTTGGACGCTGAACCATTCAGCGTTTCAATCTCACTGCTAGTTAAACTGCGAGAAAATGCTAGGAGAGAGAAGTAGACAGAAGCAATGTTAACTTTTTTCCCACACTTTTTTATTGATTTGCAACACTTTTTGGCCAATCTAGTAGCTCAATATAGCCCATATGACTTAGCCTAACATAGGCTAGGATCTGTTTTACCATAACTACCAATATAGGTAGGGATCGGTTCTATGATGACTCCCAAAAAAATCTAGGATCGGTTCTACCATGACTCTCAATATAGGTAGGGATTGGTTCCACCTTGACTCTCAACAAACACTAGGATCTTTTCTACCATGACTCCCAATATAGCTTGTGACCGATTACAACTTGTTACATACTATATGCTATGAACGGTTATACCTCAATTCTCACCATAAGTTATGATAGGCTCTACCTTGTCATCTTGTATTGGTCATTCAAAAGATATTCAATAAAGAATCGGACCAATCATGATTTCTTTAAGATTAGGAAACAAGTTCGTATATATACTTCCTTTAAACAAATATTATAATACATTGTTTCCTAGGATGAAAACAACACCTATATATTACACATAATCAAGTAACTAAATACAAAGATTATGTCGATGTCATATTTACGAAGTCCCAAAATATAAGCGTTTACTTCGTAACTCAATAGATTCCTTGACACTTTGATCATAATGATAAGACCAAGTCTAATCACTAGAGTATTATATATATACATCTTCACATGTTATGTTTTCAAAATATTACGACTTGAAAGATATGTTAGGAATGGAAACAAGTCAAGTTAGTATTACTAACCTCAAGTGAAAGGATGATGTCCTCGTTGTAGTCGTTACTTCTTCTCATTTTTCATGTATTCAGAGTAATACTTGTACGTCTCAATATTATTAGACTTTCTAGTCTAACCTAAACGAAGTTTACTCTGGTATTAAATCAAGCGACTCTAGATGAGTATTGATACTAAAATATGACAACCAAACTTGACATACCAACGCTTGGTGGGTTCAACCGATATATTCTCTAACAATCCTCCCCCACCCCCACCCCCCTTTGTCAATTTTATTGACAAAACTCGATTGCATATGGATAAATGAATTACAAAATATCTCATTTTTCATACGCTTGATTCCAAGTTTCAACATCACAATAACTTGCATATATTCAAAAAATAAATTCGGTTGTTGATATTTGAATAACAAAAGCTTTACTCCCCCTAACGCAAAGATAGGTAAATATTTAATCCAAACATCATTGTTATTCTCCTTTTATAGTATGAAATACTACACTGCATGATGATATGTTTCTCCCCCTTAGTCTATGCTTTACTCTATCATTAGATATAACGTTTAAGCACATACGTCCTTTCCTAGTAATTAAAAATTACTTGTTTACTCCGTATATTCCTCCCCCTTTTTTCCCCAAAAATGACAAAGAAACTAACAAATAAAAGAGAAAACTGAAAGGATCTTACAGTCGACTTGTACAACCTATAAGAGTTATGCACGAAGGTTTCACATACTATTTTAGATAACCAATACTAAAACCAAAACTACAAAAGTAATCTAGCTTTAATATGTTATCAAGGAAACAATTGCCCAAATAAATTTCCCCTTAGACCGACAAATAAACTAAGATAACTTAGTTATTAACCGGGTTGATTGTGTATGTACAATCGCTTGTTTCGACAATATACCAATAGAGATCAGAATTGACTCAATTTCTCTCAGACTCTAATTATCCCATAAAATAACTTAGTCATTTCTTTTAGACAAGACAAACACTAGGTTAGTTAACTAGTTTTTCTTGTCAAGGATTTCGATTAGACTTGAATAATCGAATATTACATTTGATAAATGTAACTAAGATCAGAATTAACTTAGTTTCTCTTATCTGGAATCAAATAGATTAAACGAAAGACCCCCGTAATTTTTGTTAAGCAAAAATAATAGATATAAATCAAAAAAATGACTTTTCATAGTTTTTCTCAACCGGAAGCAATTGAAAAAAATATAATCAGTGTAAACACCGTAATTGCACCGAATTTCTTTAAGAAAAAACAATTGATACCAAACAATAAAGAAGATACCAACACATAAGTCAATAGAATTGACACAGTTTTTCTTAACCAGAAACAATTGAATCACAATAATCAATCCATACATAATAATGAAACATATCAATTGTACCGAAATTTTGTCAAGCAAAAGAAAAATATATGAAATGAAATCAAGATTTTCTTGAACAGGAAAAACGATTAACTAACATGTAAAATCGTTACCTCAAATTCCGCAGCCACTTCTCCCAGAAAGATATATAATTTAAGCGCAAGTTCAATAATAACTCTCCTTCTGTTTGTTTTAATCCTCTCGCAAGAACAAAAGAACAACAACAAGAGAAACCTTTACCATAAAAAGGTTGAATCGGTTTTAACTAATGTGTGCCAATAGCAAAAGTTTAAACCCGAAACCAATATATTATGCTAAACAAAACTTATGTAAATGTAAATTGATTATCAATATATTGTGACTTTTCACACATGAGTTTCAATCGGAACACCTTATGATCCTTTAATGAAGCCTACCAACAAGGTCTAGAATATAATCCCGCTAAATAAAAAATCCACACAAATTATAAGGGTTACCACAATATGAGATCGAATATTTAGGTTAATAAAAACTTAAACTAAAATCTTATAAACCGGAAGCAATAACATAAATTATAATCAATCAAAGCAGGTTATGCAATCGAAACTATCAAATAATGAAACAAAATTTATAATAAAATAAAATTTTATTCATAAATAAACGATAGTTTATTCAAATAGACCTTATACAAAATATCGAAATAAATCAACAAATTGAATAGTCTATTTTCCGGATCAAGTATCTCAGCATAGGACTTAATCCTCAGTGGTGCTTAGATTAAAAACTGAGGTTTTTTCAGTGTTCAAACTCTTGAAGCACATCTCGAGAGACTTTTCAGCAACCACTTCTTGTTTTTCAAGTTTTTCAACTTGTTTTTTCATGTATGCAAGATTAGATATTGTCTTTTCAGTTCTATCCTTCAGCCAATCTTGATCTCGAACATTTATTATGAGATTGGTTCTTAGTTCATCAAAACTATTGATAAAGTTTACCATACTATCAGTAGGTGTCCACTTTGTTTATTTCGGATCTTGAAAATTCGAATCCAAAAGACATGACTCATCTTGATATCCAGTAGAACTATCAGATTCATAATCAAACATGATTTTTGAAATTATCTTATTCTTCCTTTCTATATTGATTCCTAGACAATTCTCAATTTTAAGAGCTTCCTTCTTGTTAGCCTTTGTAATACTGCGAGTAATTGGAGGCATGCTCTGTTAGAGCATAGCTCGGTTGAACTCACCAAGCATTAGTATGTCAAGTTTGGTTGTCATATTTTAGTATCAAAACTCATCTAGAGTCACTTGATTAAATACTAGAGTCAACTTCGTTTAAGTTAGCTAGACTAGAAAGTATAGGAATGTTGAGACATACAAGTATTACTCTGAAAACATGAAAAATGTGAAGAAGTAACGAATTACAATGACGACATCATCCTTCCACTTGAGGTTAGTAATATTGACTTGAATTGTTTCATTCTTAACATATCTTTCAAGTCGTGTTATATTGAAAACATAACTACGATGCTGTATAACTATACATATTATATATTACTCTAGTTATGTGACATGATCATAATAGTATGATCATAGTATTAAGGAATTAGACTACGAAGTATAACGCTTATCTTTTGAAATTCGTAGATATGACATTGACATAATCTTATATATATTGTTATGATTATGTGAATGGGTTATGGTGAAGATTTCATCCCATGAAATAATGTTTTAAATTTGTTTAAACAAGTATATTCACGAACTTTTTTCGTGAATCAAAATGGAAATCAATAGGATTATTGTCCGGTTATTCATTGCAAATCTTTGGATGACCAATATGTATGAGTTAGTGGAACCGATCTTAACTCAGGTTATGTATCTTGGTATGAATAATCACAATGCCTAGACTTATGATTTGGTATGACTGATTTTGATAATTGGTGTAACCGATCCTAAGTAATCACCATGTGATGGTATGATTGATCCTTGTAATTGGTATGACCGATCCTAGTAATTTGTGTGACTAATCATAAGTGTTGTGTACCGATACTTGTAATTGGTGTAACCTGTCCTAGTAACTGGTGTAACTGATCACAAGAATACTATGTGTAGATGGAACCGATCCTTGTAAATGGTGTAGCCGATCCTAGTAACTGGTGTGACCGATCACAAGTGTTTCCATATTTAGGTATAACTGATCCTAGTGATTGGTAGAACCGATTGAACCCATGTATGTGATTTAGTATTTGATCAATCAATAGTAGTCTTGGAAAACAGGTGAACCAATTCTAAACTTTTTTGGAAGTGTGGGATTCCAAGAATGTAAATCCATGTGTTTATGGGGTGAAAACTATTTCTCCCGGTTTTGGTAATTTGGGGTGTGTGGATGAGAAATGAGTCTAAACCTTAAACAAATGCACTGCATATGGGAGTACTTGTAGATTCGAGAAATCAATCTGTGCAAGTACGACCTAAACCAAGAAATGGTCGTTCTAGACTTGTTTCGGTCACAAAGTGAAGGAGATAGGGTTGATCTTAGGGAGGGAAGCGAAGAATGTGTTGAGATTGTGAAGGTGTTGGCTATGTATGACTTTTATCAGAAAGCAGAACTGGCTTTCAGGATGTAAGCTATCAGTTCCGGTGTTTGAATACGATTATATCAACACTTGCCTCTGTTGTCTTGTCTTGCCTTGCTCCTGTTTGGAAATAGGGAGGAGAACCAATTTATACAAGTCTTTAATCCTAACCCTCGTATCTCGTGGGAAGTGGAGAAATTGGAGTGATGAATTCATGTGTTAGTGTCACACGACCAGTCTTTCCCACTTCTCCCATCATCACTAACTGTCCATGACTTCCTGACACGTTATTATGATGGCACGTTGCACGCTGTAAACCTCCAGACCAATACCACAATATGTATCCCCCAGATTGTGACATGATTGATGTCTCGAGTGTGTGGATCGTAGGACCCACAGAAAGTAGCATGTAATGCTAGGTTAAATAACTAAGTTATTTAGGAAGTCGATACTTGTGAAGTATCTGTGTATTCTATGCAGGTACTGCATCGAGTATATTCATCATGTATGAAGTATCGCTGTTTGAGTGTCTCAAAATAGCCTCATGTCTAGCCTACTTCATGTGATGGTTTGGAGGTTGCACAAGAAAGTCCTCCCTTGTCCGACCAAATGGTGTAGTAGAGTGACGGGTGATGATCACCATGACGCCTGACTGACCAATTAACTCCTGACCAGGGATGTATAACCAATCCGGTGAAGTTGGACGGACGAGATGATCTTTGAGACACTCATCTGTGACCGTTATTGGAATTAGGGTTTTAGAAGAGGTGTGCAAGCACCACTTTTCAGCTTGGTCCAATCCAAACTTGGGACACGATTTTGGCATGGAATATCGGGCATGCGTGTAGACGGCATGCTGGTATACATGCCCATACCTCATTGTCCTATGAAAGTGTGATCTGGACCGCTCAATTAGTCCGGCAAAGAGAAGCGGTCATGATTGATTTACAACAGAAGTTTGGTGTCGCAAATGCCGCGTGTCATGCCTTCTTCTGGTGCGCGTTTCGGGACAACCAAGCTTGGTAAGTCCTGGTCGATTGGTTTGGTGTGTAGGTGGCAGGATGGTCTACATTCCTATACCTTACTTTCCCATAGGAACGTAATTTAAGCCACTCAATTCGTCCGGCGAAGTTGAGTGGTCGAGATCAGTTTGCGATTTGGAAATGTGATCGCACTAGTTTGGGCGTGTGAATTGGAACGACCAGGCATGGTATGCCTTGGAAGATCAGGTGCGAAGATAGATGGGTCCATGTTGATGATCACTGGACCTGCTCAGTCGACTCCTAAACCCTCCATTCTATCAGGAAAAAATGGACGTTTGCGATCAACGCAAACCCTAATTAGGGTTTTGCCGGCCGTGCGGCATTCCCATTTTGGGCGCACAATCTGGAACGACCAGCCATGGGTGGTCTTGACCGATCGGTCATGTTTGTAGGCGGGTGTACACTGAGCGTGTTGACATGCTCTAGGCCCTTTGAATCTACATCTACACCCTCCATCTATGCCTGCGAAGATGGATGGTTGACACTTTTTTGCGACACATGTAATGTTCCACAAACCCTAATTTAGGGTTTTTCGTCCATACTGCTTTGGCTTGGACGGCTTGGAAAGCTATTCCACCATTTTAGGGAGGCCGACCATGCGGGGCCCACTTTGGGTCAGTATTAAACATTCCAATACCTTCTTGGGGTCATGGATTCTATCTAAGCCATCCAATCATGTTGGTGAATTTGGATGGTCGTGATCGTTTCTGAGACTGATATGGACAGTCCAGATTCAAATATGCTCAATCGGGCTAGTATAACATACCGAGAGATGTATGATCAATCGGGCTAGTATAACACACTGAGAGTTGCAACCTGTACGGGTATTTCGTACATGCTTCATTGTTAATGCTTGGAGGTTCGTGAGACAGATTTGTTTATTAAATCGAAGACTTTGGTTCGTAGCAACTCTTAGTTGTGGGTGAGATCAGCTAAGGGAATCAAGTGCTAGAGTCCTACTGGGATTCAGAGGCGTAAGGAAAATGACTGTACCTTGATCAGTGTGAGATTGGTTATGTGTCAACTACATTCTAGTCCGAAGTTAACTTGTAGTAAGCAAGTGTCTGCAGCGGCTTAATACAATGTGGTGCTCAAATTTGGACTAGGTCCAGGGTTTTTATGCATTTGCGGTTTCCTCATTAACGAAATTTCTGGTGTCTGTGTTATTTATTTTCAGCATTATATTTGTTTATATAATTGAAATATCACAGGTTATGCGTAGTTCAATCAATAAGATAATCCAACCTTTGGTTGTTGATATGAATTGATTGAAACTTGAACATTGGTCTTTGGTACCGTTCAAGTTGTTTCTCATAATAATAAGGATCACAGATTCTATCTGTTTGATTTTTTGATTACATTTAGAAACAAAGATATAACTCTTGGATATATTTCCATTGATTGAGTATGACTGTCTAGTTGATTCTCTTAGAATTATATTGGAGTTTGTCCATACAGATTTCCTAAATGAAATATTGGGTGTATTCGTTAGACCCCCGCTTTTACAATTGGTATCAGAGCAGGCAAACACGTTTAAGACCTCATAAGTTTGTGTTTGTAGCAATCTGACTCTATGGAAAGTTTTGCTATCTCTGACAAACGCATCACCAGAGACAAAAGTTCTGTTTTTATGAAGTTTATTAAAGAGATAGACTTGTCTATCTCACATATAGATGGACATTTTGTTCCTATGAAACAGACAAGTATTGATATGTCTTACCATGATTATGTAACTGACGAATATGATTCTGAAGTAGAAAGGGAAGAAGCCCGAGAGAGTACAACGATTTTAAAACTTGTTAGAATCTAGGCAGTTGAAATCAATAGGCTGAAACACAATATTAATACAATGGTTGGTATGGTAAAAGATCGTTATTCCTAACTAAGGGTTCTTCGTGAGGAAATTTCTATAGGTTATTCATCTCGAACCTTACTCGAGGCCAAAATCAAGGAATATGCATGTGAAATTGAACAACTATTAAATAATCTCTCTATTCAAGATAAAAGTCGTCCTGGGGAGTCTGCCATACCAACTACTTCTGACTCTGTTGTGAAATTGGAAAACATGACTAATTTTAATCATGTTCCTCTAATGAAAACATCTTTAGAAGCTAAATTGAAAACCCTTCCTTTTACTAAAGGAGTGCTTGGTTCTTCCACTGATCATATATTTACCACATCACATGGAAGGAAGAAACCTTCTAACGATGTTTCTAATGCTACACACTTTAATCACTCACGTGATCAGAAAGTATGTCTTTTTTATGATTTAAAAGGACTTGTTCAATGGAAGAGCAAACTGAAGCTGAATGACGATTACTTTGGTCGACTCCATCACACCATAGATTTAATGCTCAAAGGTGTAACTGACATTCGTATGTCCAAACCTATTGGTCTTAGTACTCACCCTGTGAATTGTTTCAGGAAAGTCAGTTCAATATGCTCTTCGAATGTTCGAACCAATTGTAGCATTAATACAAATCGTTCAAGAAGATTCCAGAAAGATTTTCTCAACCAAATGAAAAGAATGATGTACAAGATGTGAAAAAAGGTTCTAGTGGGTGGAAGCAATAGTAGAGATATAAAGTACAATCTTAATATGATAATTGAAGGATACAATGATCTTATCAATAGGCTGTCAAAATCCTCCATACAAACTTCTTCTGGTAAGGATTCAAACTTAGTCTCATACTTTGATGATAGTAAGTTTTGTGATACTTTTTCACATCACAAAGGGTTTCCTACAAAAATTAGAAGGAGAAAAAGGATTAACCATGAAGAATATTCATTTGATGAGTATAAATCTCATACTTGTGTTAATTAATCACAATGGTTGAATGTTTACTCATAAAAATCCCGTTGAGTAAGAGTTGCTAATAATCAGGTATACTTATTGGTAAAATGATTTCTTATTAGTCGAGTTATTTTCTTATCATCCATAGCTAAACTATTGTCTACAGAAAGCTTTGCCTAAGTATTTTTTGTGTCTCAAGAATCTCTTTATTTTGTTTTTGTTTTTGTTTTTAAAGAAGTTTTTGTTGCAACTATGTTGCCTGCTAATCTTGTGCTCTAGATTATTTTTTTGTGAAAATATAAAAATCTATTGAGAGATAATTTTGTAAAAGAAAATCTTCACGTAACAAAATTATACTGTTTTGTTTTACCTTGTAAAAGGGTACGCTACAGTGTTAGTTTATTTTTTTCTTTTGGGTTCGGGTTGTGTTCATACGGGTACCCATGACTTACTTGTCACGAACTGTCTTTAAAAACCCTAAAAGTTATCGTCCCTAAGAAACCATTTAAATACCAAACCTATTGAGTCACGTACGCGTACTCTAGGATTTCTTTTGTTTAAGAATGTCTTCACCTTCTCGCACTTGTGATTTTTCAAGAGGTTTTCTTGATAATTGTAATTGTTCCAAGTCCAAAGGGAGGAAGAAAATAACCTTAGTAGATGTTGATGGTCAAAATCCGGATGTCTCATGCTACCAAGCCTATTCTCATCAAGATGTTGAGAATGAGGAGATGCTTTCGGCCGAAGTGGTTCATGATTTTCTTAAATACTTTGAGGAACCAAAATTGCAACTCATTGATACTATGAAGGGTCTCGATGTGTTAAGAACTGAGTTAAAAAAATGTTAACTCTGACCTTGTTCTCATGAAGACACGTGTTAAAGATCTTCTCAATGAGGATATATCTTCTCTGAAGAAGTAGTGAATGTTGTCAATCACAATCTCAAAGGTATCAAGACTCGTGAGGGTTCCGAAAAAGCTCCTTGGTTTTAATTCATGATCTGTTTTGCTGGTTTATGAGTCGTCTTTGTTATTAGCTTGTTGATTTTTCTTATTTTCTAGGAAACTTCTTATGGGAATTTATTATTGTGTTTTAAGAAGGATAACTAGGGTTTGGTATAGCAATTATTATGAGTACACATAGTTATTTCCAACGATTTTCATCTTGTAATGTTTTTAGATTTATTTATTTAAATTCTAAAGTTTATTTGGAATATGATTTTGTAGTATTAATCTTTATTGGTTTTATATATTACAAAGGACATGAGTGTTTGCGTCCGTGAACTATGATTGTCCCATATATGTCAAAAGTTAAGTCTATTATATGTCTTTATGCAAATATTGATGTAAAATATAATGAACTTTTGATAACAAAGATTAAGTCTATGGTATCATTATGCAAATATTGATAAAATAGAATGAATCTCAGTATATTCCGCAGTATTGTTCTTTCACTGATCCACTTTTATGTGAAAGTATTGTAAGGCTTCGTAAGTTTTCTTATGGTATGCATTTCCGATTGAATTAATCATGGGTTCTCTTGTGGTTAATTTAATTTAATTTTCTAGATACAAGTTCATGTTTCATGTAATTTGTTAATGTCCAAAGAAATCCTTCTTTTCTTGTAAAAGTAAGGTTGCTCTTGTTGTTATTTCGGGAATGCCATTTTCTGAGGGAAAGTTCTTAATTGAACTTGTACTTAATTGCCAAATCTTTGTGAGGGTGCAGCTATGGAATATTGTAGGAGTTATCTTGTATATTTATAAACTCCTTGATGAATACACTAAGTTTCGACTATGTGAAATCATCAAAACAAAGTTGATATGTTCTCTATTAGTCATTAAGTATCTCTATGAAAATTTCATTATGATCCCTTTAATTTTCATACCTTTGCCAATTTATATTGACAAAAAGGAGGAAAATTATTGTGTAGTTCACACTACAAATGTAGTACCAGAATATCGCCACAGCAATATTCTGACGAGATTAACAATATTTCTGCGAGCGTCACAGCGAGTTCTCCAACAACACTTTCTGAGTGTCACAAAATAATGACATAACAGTTGACGATTGAAGAAACACAAAAAGAATATGGTTGACTGGCGATAGTTACAATGCTTGCGAGAAGGAATAATATAGCTACTGCGATAATATCGCGAGAGATATCCGAAATTATAGGAAAGCTTAGCTGTCACATCAATATGTAATTTCCTATAAATAGAGATCCAATAGATTCAGAAAGGGAGAGGTATTTTTGAGAGTTGAGAGAGTCTTGAGGAGAGATACAATTTTAGGAGAGAGAGAGAAATATTTTGCAGAGAGATTTTTAGAGAGAGAAAATGTATTTTTCTTTATCATCTTCTTCCCCAAAATTAGATTTAGAACTCCATTAATGGAGATTATCAATGTAAATCAAATGTAAATTTTAACAATCATAGTGAAGAATCATGGATATAGATCAAATTGATCGAACCATGTAAAAATCCGTGTGTCTATTTACAATTTTTAGAATTTTAATCATACTTTTAATATCAAATTAGTTTAGATCAAGAGATTATTATCAAGATATTACAAGAGGTGTGTTGTGGGAAATCCTGCAACTATATTTTGGCGCTAGAAACAGGGACTACTTGTCAAATTGAAGAAGGTTCAAAGAAATTGTCTATCATTAGAATTGGATCTCACTGGATTTAAAAACTTCAAGATCAAATATGGAAGCTACAACGAAAGATCATGATTATACAACAAATATAGAGAAGGAGATATATTAAGAGGCAGCTGAAGAAAAGACCAGCAAAAATTATGTCAACAAATCATCAAAAAGGACAAATTTCTTCTCACTTTTCTTATTCTTTGTTTCATTTTTCGGATCTGAGAATTTCAAAACAAAAACTGGAAAGTAGATTTTTTATAAAACCTAAACTTTGTTTTTTGTAGAAATTTGATTTATTGAGGAAGTCTTGAATCTAAAAATGTTTTTGTTACGAATTTGTAGTAACCAAACCTCATTTTACAAATTTGTTTAATGAATCTCTAAAAATGTCAAATTTCAAGATTTTCTGTTGATTAGAGATTTACATTTCGCAAGAAAGTTTTCATTCTTCGTAGGGAGAAATATAAGGAATTTGGATCAATTAATTGTTCAAACAGGACAAATTCTTCCTTATCTTATTAAATTATATGTTCATAGAATAGATCTGGGAGATTTTGAATTTTAGATTGTTAATCTTTGTTTTTCACAAAAATTGTTGTTTAGTTGATATTTGAATTCAAAAGAGTTTTGATCATAAATTTACGTCCATAAACCTTGAATTTAATCATAATTTTGACAACTAATGTGAACGTGATTTTTGTGATTGAAGTCAAAGATGAAGGAATCAAAAGCTCCAGTGAAATTTCTCTTTTGCGATAAGATGCGTTCACCAACTTATCAATACACAACGTCAGCGAATAAATGGATTAAACCAACACCAGCATTTTAACAGAAATTAAGATTCCAATGGAGGAGAAAGCACAAAGGACAAAAACAGCACAGTAAATAGAGGAAGAAGACTAATGATTTATTCACCAAGTACTTCATCAACAATCGCGAAGAAATCAAATGAAGTTACACCAACAAATAATAATACAGGACAAAATCTCTTCTCTTTTCTAATTTTATAATCAAAAATTATGTTTTAAAAAAAAAAATCGTACTTTTTATGTTATGTGATTTTAAAAATAAAATAAAATTGATGATTATCCTTGTTTTCAATTTTATGAAGTTGATATAAAACTTGCATTACTCATGGTGAATGCTCGCAGGGAATGAACTCTCGCAAGAAAGAAAGATAAAATTGCATGGCTAGAAAAGAAAATAGAAATAGACAAAGAGAAAGCTTATACAAAGGACAACTAAAAAGAATAAGTTATGAGAATCTCGCCACTCTTTTACAAGTTGAAGACAGTATAGTTGGTCAAACCAGAAGCGTACAAGTTTAAGGTCGCGGGATCAATTCTTGATTCTCGCAAGTTTATTTTTATTCTGCGAGATTTGCAAGTTATCCTTTGATTATTTCGCAGAGAAATCTCGCAAGCAATAGAACTAGCACAGTTGGTTGAGAGGCTTGAATGCAAGCAGCAGGTCACGGGATCAATTCTTGCTTCTCGCAAGTTTATTTTTGTTATGTGAAATTCGCAAGTCTGCCTTTGATTATTTTGCAGATAAATTTCGCAAGAAAGAGAACTAGCACAGTTGGTTGGGAAGCATGAATGCAAGCAGAAGATCGCGGGATCAAATCTTGTCTCTCGCAAGTTTATTTTTGTTATGCAAAATTTCTACATAATTGTCTCGTGAATAGTTAAACTTTGATTACTTCGCAAGATCTTTGATTAATTCGCAAGAGAGGATTAGCACAATTGGTTAGCGACGAGAAGAAGAAGCTTAATATCGCAAGATCGAGTCTCACCGCAGCAATATTTTTTCACGATTTTTCTAAAGTTGCCTGACGAGAGGATAATAATAGTAAGATGACGATAGTATAACTTTATGTCGCAAACAGAAGCTAGCACAAATGGTCAATAGCGAAGCTAAGAAGTTCAGTATCGCATGTTCGAGTCCCTCTCCAGGCATACTTTTTCTTTTTACTCATTTTTGAACTTCAAGGAGCGAAGAAATAGAGTAATATATCAGAACTAGGCCTTTCTTTCGCAAGCAACAAATAGCCCAGATGGTCATAAAAGAATTGCTGCAAACTAGAAGACTTGGGTTAGAATCTCCCTTCTCGCAAACAATTTTTTGCGATGTTTTCTTCTAATCTCGCAAGAAAAACATATACTTCACGAGAGACGGTAGCCACAAAAAATCACAAAAAAGCTAAATACCACTTCCTTGAATATTTTACTTACATAAAATGAAAAATTTTAATTTAATAGAAGCGATACAATCGCAAGATTTCAAAGAACATTTCTAAGATTTATAATATTTCAAAAAAAATCAAAAACTTTTGATTCAATTTGCCAAAAGCGATATAATCGCAAGATTTATAAAATTTCTAAGATTTCAAAATATTTTAAAAAAAAATTTTGATTTGATTGACAAACAACGATACAGTCGCAAGACTTCAAAAATTTCAAAAGATTACAAAAAATGAAATCATCGCAAAAGATTTACAAATCTCCAAAATTTTCGAAGATTTCCAAGATTACAGAAAACGAAATTATCGCAAAAATTTCTAAAAATTTCAAAATTTAAGATTCACAAAGAGCGATACAATCGCAAGATTTCTCTAGAATATTTCTTTTACAGAAATATTTTTGATTTAACAACGCGATACAATCGCAATATTTCAAAGAATATTTCTAAGATTTTAAAGAATATTTACTTCAAATATGATTATGAGAAATGAAAGAAGAAATTGACAGAAATGAAAGAATGAAGAACGCGAGCATCATCGCAAGAAAGGCGAATAAAATTTCGCAGAGACATAAGAATGGGACGAACCTTTATGGCGTGCACCCTAGTTCGCGAATAAAATTTAGCAAGAGGCAAATGTAAGACCTAATAGTGCGTCATATAAGGGGGTATCTCTTGACATGACTCAGTGAAAAGGTTATACCGCTGCTGGAACCTGAGTTATGCAGATGTTGGGGTTAAAGAAAACCTATCCAGGAGAGGGATCTTGGATTTCCAGTTATATAAGGTTATACCCTTATTGGACGACTAAGGACCTCTTCTAAGAAGTGCAAAGTATGACCAAGGCACCGAGGTACACGGTTGAGCCAAGAGTGCCCGGGGCGTACGAAACTCCTTTTCCATTCTTGGTAAGTCTTGGCTATGATGCACTTGGCCTGAAGAAAACCCCACTTAGGGTGGAGTCTTGTAACTATAAGCCATATAAGCATAAAGGACAAGAGGCTGCGAAAACAGCTGGTTGTTGGAAAATATGGATGGGAGGAGCTATTCTTGTATGGCCGATGTTCCCTCCTTGAAGGGGAAACCAGGGGGGAGATAAGGGCGGCACCCTCCATTAGGGAGCTGATAAGTGTCTTAAGACGGCAATGTCATGGGGATTTATGATCGTAAGAACATTTAGGCATGTCATATTGTCGCGTGACGTAAATTATACAGAGGCAACAAGCCACAAGAGAAAAAGTTAAGATGAGATCAATGGGTTTTTACATGAAAATGTAAAGACGTCCTGCGATTTCATCGCAAGACGGCAATGTCATGAGGCTTTGATCTCGCGAGGGAACTTAGACTTGTCATATTGTCACAATACACTCAAGGAATAATGATAAGGCAAGATCAATGGGTCAATACATGCAAATGTAAAGACGTCCTGTGATTTTGTCGCAAAAATAAAAATTGGAAAAATAAGACCTTTAACTAGGAAGGCAAAATAAGACCAATAGAATAATCTCAAACTTAACTATTTTCTTTTAAGAATGCAGGAAAGATTTGATCATCGCAAGAGAGATATCAAGTACTATTCAGAATTTCTCAGAAATATTATTCAGAGTTTCTCAAGAGGAGTATATACAATCTCGCAGCACTATTCATCAGCTCACAGAACTATTCATCAACTCGCAACACTATTCATCAGCTCGCAGTACTATTCATAGTACTATTTACGACACTATTAACAGCACTATTTCATGAACACTATTCATACTTTCGCAAGATTTTTAAGAAACTCGCAGATACATTTAGAATCTTGCAGACACATTCAGAAAATTGCGAACTCATCCAACACCTCGCAGACTCTTCCAGAATTTCGCAGGAAATGTGATTATTTCGCAGAATATGATTATTTTCTCAAGGAAGAAATGGTATTGCAAGTGCAGTTATTGGTGGATTTGAGAGAATGTAAAGCTGTTGGTGGTGGCTAGTGAAATGTGTCTGAGATGGTTAAGGATATGGGTTGATGATCAGTCGAGTTATGGTTTGAGCAAATGGGTTTGAAGTGTTTATAATTCTGGTGTTGTTGTATGAAATGATGCAGTTATGGTGATATGGGTCTTAGCTGGATTTGCAGGAGCAGATGGTGCAGTTACAACTGAGAGCTGGTGAAGAATGAATGGAGGAGAAGTTCTACAGGGTTTTGAGCAAGTGTTGGTGGGCTATTTCAATGAAGTGTTGTAGCTAGATAATGCAATAGCTGCAGTGGTTGCAAGGAAGCTACAGATGCAGGAATTACAGTGAACAAAAAAGTTTGAAGTTTGAACAACCATCATGGCTGGAGAGCAACTCAGATTTGAAGTGCAATGGCTTATGGCCTTGGCCAACTCCAACTCAGCCATCCAGCCAAGTCAGAGAGCTGACTCGGTACTCACTCAGACCTTGACCCGGTTTTGACTCAGTTGACTTTCCAATTTGATTCAGTTGACCCGAGTTGGATCGTTTGAATGGTGACCGGGTAGACTTTGCCGGTCACCTGAGCTACTTACCGGTACCTGGTTCCGGCCAAAAACCCAGTTTTCCGGTGAGCGTTTTTGGGACATATTTTCTACACGGGTTTCTCTCACTTGTGGGCTTGGTGAATTTTCATCTAATGGACTTTGAAGACAAAACCTAATTTTGGAATAAGAAGAGCTATAAAAAGGAAGTTTTCTACAACTTTTGGGATCACAATTTATTATTCTTTTTCTTGGAGTTTTGGAAAACTATTTTCTAGGGTTTGTTTTCTTTTATGTTTCATCTTCTTTCTTTGATTATTATGATGATGAACTCCATTAATATGAGTAACTAAATACAATTATTGGTTATGGGATAAAGTTGATTTCTTCAAGCATGTTATTTGATTCTATGAATTAGTTTTGTCTCAATTCTATCGTTTATGATTCATCGTTTTCGTTATCATATGATTTGAATGCTAGTTTGGTTGAGTCCGGAATCAATTGGATTTGTTTTCATCTCTATAGCTATATTAGGGTTTTCAATACATAAAAGTTGTTATCTCTGATTTCTAGTAGCATCTTGTGGTTAATACTTGTAGTGATACATCTTTTTAATCGCATATGAATCATAACCTTTGTTAAAACGAATTAGTGCTTTTACACGTTTGTTTGCATTGATTAGTATTGTTTCATAGAACTTATTGCTCTTAGGGAGTTAAACTTAATTGTGCTTTTACACTTTAGGTTGCTTTTTAAGTAGATTTCACAATAACATCTTTTAATGTTGTTTGTGATAAAATCAGGAAATAAACGGGATAATCTTGCGATCAAGATATCCTAGGGATTTTGATAATTGCGAGATTAAATTACCAATTCTAATCATTGATGAAAATACTTGTTTGTGAATGATACCATCCCGTGACCAATATCTTCTCCTTATTGATTATTCCAATTATTTTCTTTGCTTAATTACTTTTATTGCTTTGATAAAACAAAACACACCCTTGGTTAGTTTGGTTACTTAAGAATCTGAAAATTGCATAACAACAATCGCCTCTCTGTGGATACGAACTCTTTCTTATCGAATACTATATTTATATTTAGTTGAGTGAGGAAGTGAATTATTTTTGACGCATACGACACGCATCACTCGTTGTTTGTATCCTGAAGACGTTATCGCTCTATACTAGCAGAGCAAGTTGTCTAGGAGCCGTCCATCTTGTGATACTATATAGAAATAATTACTGAAATGTTCAGTATTCATGAGATATGTTGTTGTCTGGCCGTGATACTGCATATCTACATGTACTCTGATAGAAGGTATTCTCAGTCAGAGGTTCGATGAGAGATCAGTGTCTCAATACTCACGTCTGACAGCTGGATCAGAGGTTCATATAATTATGGTTTTACGATTTTAGCCTTTGTCGAAAATCCACCATCTATATTAAGTCCCCTGCTTAGTTGGAAGGTTGTGTTCCTCAGTCAGCATTGAATGGTGATTTTCCGGTCATAAACAATATCAGTAATTGAACTTAGTCGTAAGTTAAGATATTACCGAATTTCGATAGTACGAGCATACCATGACTTGAATGAAGGTCCCAGTGGCATGATAGAGCGTCATTTGGTGAGCATAGATTGGTGTTGAACCACTGATTTAGACGATGGGACCTTGGTCGTTTAGGATTCGCGGGCCGGGCCCTATAAGGAAATCCTTGTAAAATTAGGTTTTGGAAATAAACTTTGATATAAAATGAATTTATGCTTTTATTATTTTTTTATTTTTTCTTCACACAACCAGAGCTCCATGTTAAGTGCATGTTTTGCATATATTTTGTGTCGAATCCATGTTAGTAATTGCTTAGTTTCTTGCAAATTATTGTATATTACGTTTGTTTTCTCTTATTTGTGTTTTGCTAGGTGAATCATCCAAAAGAAGTGAAATTGCACGTAATTGTGCAATAAAAGAAGGTAGCAGCAAGCGGAGAAGGGTCAAAGACCAAGTGGAACTTATCCAAATTGAGGATTTCTTGCTATCATCTCGAAGAGAACGAAAATATGAAGCAACCGGCGAAAGAACGAACTCATTTCGACATCATATGAGGAAGCTAGGAGCAAAAGAAGAGTAAACTAAGAATTGCACTGTCAGTCTTGCAAGACTGACAGTTGAAAGGGTAAACTGTTAAAGGCACCAGCGATGCAGATCAGGGGCACCACCTTTCTTCTTTATGCACAAGCGATCAAAAACCAGGGTTCTTTTCATGAACAACAGAAATTGGTTCAGCTGTCGTTTCCATTAATGGCAGTGTTGGAGCTCGCGGAAAGTCGATGGTTAACTTATGGGTCATTGAATGAACTCGACTTGGAGTATGGGAGATGAATAGAAGCCGTGTTCATTGACGGAGAAGAACCCGAGTTCGACTGGCAGAGAAGTTGATGCTGTGGTGATCGAGTTGAAGTTATGACGCTGGTACTTTATGGCAGCAATGGCGATAGAAGGCGTTGCTGCTGTAACCAATGAGAATGGTGGTCTGTGGTTGCTGATATTGAATGGGAGATGAAGGTTGAGTTCGATGGAGAGTGAAGCTGCTATGAGTTTTACCGGCAACTTGATGGAGTTGATCGAGGTCATGGGAGCTGTTAACAGAGAGGTGCTGCAATTAACAAGGAACTGAGTTTGAGAAAGAGATGGAGGTACCGATGGAAGGCAGTACTGATGCAGCCAGTGTTGATTAATGATGTACCATGGAAGAGCTGATACACTACTTAATCATGGCATGCTTAGAAAGAACAATGTATTAGATTCAGCAACAATCTTAAAACCTTTTCCTAGTAAGATGGTTTCGAGATAAGGTTTTTGCATGTCCTGGGACGTAAAAACGTCATTCAATGTTTTTTCCTGGTTAATGGTGACCTTGCCTTTCCTTCCACTTTCGGTGGTAGAGTTTCCCATGAACAATTTCTCATCATCTCCTACGATTTGAATGCTTGGTGGCTCGAGAATCAAGCCACCAGTCTCTCACATTAGACTAGAGACAAAGACTTTTGACACCATGCCGTAGAAGTATCCAGGATCATCTACTAGGGTTTGCCTTATTTTTATGGCATATGTCCGGGTTTTCCGCTTTGATGGTGTGCTTAGTGACACCACCCTTAGGCTTAAAATTGTTACTCTGGGTTTGGTTTATTACTAATGGGAGTTTTCTTGCTTTATCATCCAAAACATTCAAGAACATGCTCTTGTCCTTGGCACATAAGCTCCAACCTCGGATCTTTTTACAAGCTCCACCATGGTGAAATTGGTTCAGCTGTCGTTTCCATTAATGGCAGTGTTGGAGTATTCTAAGAACTTAGGAAAGTCGATGGTTAACTTATGGGTCATTGAATGAACTCAATTGACTTGGAGTATGGGAGATGAATAGAAGCTTACAAAGACTTTACAATATTACAATATTACAATAAGGCAAGTTCATTGACGGAGAAGAACCCGAGTTCGACTGGCAGAGAAGTTGATGCTGTGGTGATCGAGTTGAAGTTATGACGCTGGTACTTTATGGCAGCAATGGCGATAGAAGGCGTTGCTGCTGTAAGAACCAATGAGAATGGTGGTCTGTGGTTGCTGTATTTATGATATTGAATGGGAGATGAAGGTTTAAAAATACGGTGAGTCTGTTTGCCAGTGTTGATTAATGATGTACCATGGAAGAGCTCGAGTCTGTTTGGCATGAAAGGAGGACCGAGCTAGATATTGTGGCTGTGATGCAGACGATATTGGCAGTGTATGCTGTGAAGATTGGAAACATGACAGAAATGGAGAGAGTTGGTATCGGGTATTGGAGCTTGCTGCCATGCATGGATTGAACGAGAAACTGACAGATGGAGTTGGCAGTGGTGTTCGAAGCTGTGGTTATCTTGGTGTCGGTCGAACTTTGGAAGTTGGTAGCAGTGATGACGAGAACATGAAAGAGCTTTACTGTTAAGGGAGGACGAGTCTGATGGAGGAGTCTGTAATGACAGAGAGCTCGAGTTAGGAGCATTGATAATGGATGGAGTGAGCTGTGTTGGTGTTTCTCGAGTCTGTGGTGCAAATAAGGAAGAGCTCGCTGGTAAGAAGAAAAAAAAGGAGCTGAGATGGGTTTCGCAATGAGGGAAAAGCTTGAGTATTGAGGTTGCTGTTAAGTTCAGGTGCAGAGAAGAACTGAAGTTGAATACGAATAAGATTTTTCACGTATAGCCTGGTATATGTGAGTTATGGCCAAGAGAAAGAAAACTCACGGCGACCAGAGTATAAGTGAGATATCCGGAGTAAAAGAAGAGCAATCCAGGGGGAAATATATTCACGGAGGGAGAAGTATCCGTGAGTTGGAATGGTCGGAAAATAAAATCCAGCAGAAATTTTCGCTCACGGAGAGTGGACTGTCCGCGAAAATTAAAGGTGAAGTTTATATTGTCAGTTCCACGAAACTGACAGGCTAACAAGGATTAAGAAAGATTATTTGGGCTGGACTTCTGCCACCTGCATGAGTCCATTAGGTGTGTGTGCGCATTCTTTACACAAACAGATTTTGGGGCGTGAGTTTGGTAAGCTCGACAAGTTTTGGCAACCTTCTTTGAACGGGATTTGGCGCACGGGTACAACAGCAACTTGGATACCTATTTAAGAGAACTTCTAATATTTTTGAAAAAGAATCATATAATCTTTTAATCAAGTTTTGGAGAGGAGAACTCAAGAGAAGAAAATCTAGGGTTTTGGAGCATTCTTCATCACCGTAACTATTTCTTTACAATTTTATTATATGAAACTCATGGGTTTCATTAATCCCATGAGTAGCTAAACGTATTAATGATTGGGGATGAATTCTAAGTTCTAATATATAGGATATCCGTAATTGTTGAATAATTCTCTACACAAGTAGAAATTGCGAAACCTTGCAGAGGGATTCTGTGGAGCAATCGCAAGTAAGAAAACAACACTAGAAAATGAACCTTGCGCTAAGAGTTCAAAATACAAAGCATTCGACCAAATTACACTTAGAGTGCGCTACTTCTAGGTGGTTTATAGAATAGAATCTGGCATTCAAGCGCTTCGGTGTCCAGTGACTTAAGGAATTTTGAGGATAGCACTGCGCTAGTTGTTTTCCTACGGTTGATAATAATCTGTGAATGATAAAGAATAGATGAATATGCTACTTTGATGAATATTTAGTAACGAAGAAGGATTCCCTGATCATATTTCTCTCCATTGCTTGCAACTTAATTAATTTTCATTGCTTTGTTATTTACTTTGTTCTACAATCTAAAACAAAACTCCCATTGTGACATTTTTGACAACTAAAACTCCCTGCTATTCATGGGAACGATCCTTACTTCTATTATATTACCAGTTAATTGTATGGAAATAATTAATTTAATTTGAGTGCACCTACGACATGCATCACTCCACCACGCCTTCATCACCTTCACGACAGGGAGGAGGAAGAATTTTGTCGGAGTTCCAGCGTCGCCGATCGTCCGTCCGGCGCCGACCAGGTACGCATGATTTTTTTCTGATGTTCATGAGTTCTATGAGTTTTTCATATCTTGATCATGCTAAAGTTATATGCATGTGCATATATGAGTGTGGGTTTCGTCGAAAACCCTCGTTTTTGAAAACGTATGTTCGTTTGATTGTTAGTTCTGAATACTAATAATAATTCCTGATCTAGAAGAGATTTTTTTTTTTTATACATGAAGATTTAGGTCTGATGATAAAATTATGTTTATGTAATTCAAGTTTTTGTCATGAAAAGATGAGTTTTTCGTAAAACCGAAATAAACCTTCGTTTTAAAGAATGACGATGATACGAAGAAAGATTTTCTTCTTTATATGTGAACTTGTGTCCAGTAATAAAATTTTGTTTATGAGCTTTCATTTGAATCAAAACTTTATCTTATAATTTGTGAGTTCTCACCAAATTGAAATAAACCTTCGTTTAAAAAACGTATGACGATACGAAGGAAAAGATTTTTTTTTGCAAAACCATGGTCTATTCATGATTTTTTTTTTTTGAAACCGTGGAGTGTCCACAAACTTGAATCTTGTTCACGTTAAAATTCATATATATTATTTATTTTTATTTACGTGATATATATATATATATATATATATGCAAATATATATCGTTTTCTTAAAAAATCAAAACTTGAGTTTTGTGTAATATTACTTAGAAGTAAACAATTATTTATGATGAAATAATGTTTTAGTTTTCATAATTCCATGGTGAATTTTCACATAATGGAAATATTCATGATTTTATGAAAAATCTGAGTTTTGTTCATCTTTTGTAGGTTTCGAAGAAACGAACGATCTTGAGGTGTTAACTCTAGCATTACTATCACTACTGTTAGTGGAAGCGTAAAAGGTAAGAGTTAAGAATTACCATTTTCGTCAATGGATCTATTTGCATGTTGGTAATGTTTTGTGCTTCTGATTCTAGAAAATGTCCGACAACAACGATTACGATTATTGGTATTCCTCTTCTTCTAGCTCTTCTGATGAGGATTCCAAAGCTCCTGTAGCGAAACCAAAGGCTAGAGATATTCGAGATGAAGGAGCGAAGCCTTGAATGAACGAAGGGTCACTTTTGCTGAGCTCAGGAAAAGAAAAGCCGAGGATGATGAAAAAGAGGCTCGTCAGCGTGAAAAGGATCGAATCCGACGCAAGATACAAAGGGTTGAGGAGAAGCGTCAGTTCTTGGACGGGAGGCCTTCTGACTCTGATGCTGATGCTTCTGAAGAAGATGTATGGGAGGTACCAGAGCACAAAATTAGGCCTGGTCGACATGAAAGAAAGTTCCAAAAGACCATGAAGCAAATTGAAGCCGAAATTAAAGTAGAGGACTCGGACTCAGATGATGATCTCGAAGCTTATCCGAAACCCATCGACACTGATGATGAGGAAGATCTTGATGACAACTCGGATGACAAGAAGGACATTGATGACGAATCAGATGATTCGGATGAGTCTGACGAGTAGCTTTATTTTCGTCTTCTTTTCCTCTTTGAAACATTTGAATATTCTTCAGGCTTCTGTTGATGGTGGATTTTAGTTCAAGGCTAAAATTGTAAAACCAAATTAATATATGCTGACATCCTGTAAGGGATAAAGCCGTTAATGAAGTGATGAGTACTTCTTCACTTTACTAATTCACCTAGAATGGAGCATGTGGAAACAATCTCAGTATTCTGTGAATTAAATACACGAAATTCATCCAGGTTGGAGCATACACCCTGTGAATTTACAACATTATTGATTAATGCATGGCCAGCCTTGTATTTCCTGGACTTCTCCACTATCGTTATATGTGCAGCATGACGATTGAGTGTTGGTATCAGTAGACCAACACGAATCTCCAAGCATTAATAAGGAGACATGTGCGAAATACACGTACAGACTGACACTCTCGGTGTTATACTAGCCCGATTGAGTAAAGCCTCACGGCAGGTTATACTAGCCCCATTGAGCGTCTCTCACGGCGGGTTATATTAGCCCAGTTGAGTATAAAAAATACTACCCATGCTAGTCATGAAAAGCTGTTCTGCAAAGACAAGATTAAAAAATAGATCTCAACCGCCCAACTTCGCAGACATAGTTGGACGGCCTATATCGCACGCGGGACCGAGTAGCTTGCATGCACATGCTCACCGCCATCCTACCTTCCTCCTGGATTGATTGGTTTCCCCAAGGGTGTCGTAGAAACCACAAAACCGTTAGAGAGAAGTGGCGGACCCACAAACCCTAAAATTAGGGTTTTCTAAACAAGTTGCGACCAAGCAACTTGCAACCGGCGTACACGAACGGTTTGGTGTCCCAACCACCGGATGGTAGTACCAACATGCTCACCGTGGGCTCGGATACACATCCAATCAATCGGCATTGAAGATTGCAGCCATCCATCTCGAAATTTGTGCCCAAAAGTAGCATGCGAGATCCCTTTTAATCTAAACCATCCGTCATCGTAGGCGTGTTTGGATGGCTTAGATCGCGCCTATGGTCGCAAACCAAACATGCACATGCTCTCCACCAACCCACATCCCTTCTGGTGCAAACGGATTCTTTATGGGAGTCACAGAAGTTGAGTGACGGTGGCGCAAAGGAAGCAAGCCCGCAAACCCTAAAACTAGGGTTTGCCGACAGTTGCGACCACGCAACTTGGAACCACCGTACATGAACGGTTTGGAGGCGTCGTCACCAACTGATGGTACCTATGTGACCACTGTGGGCCCACCTCCACGGTGAACCAATCGGCCGGTGCCCATGGTTGCTGTACGTCTCGATTTGCGTGCCCAAAGGTGGCATGTAAGGCCACTTCTAATCTCGGCCATCCGTCATCACAGGCTAGAACGGGCGACCCAGATCGCTCCAATGAGATTCAACTCTACATGGGCGTGTAGATTGGCGTCCTGCCTGCCTGCAGGACCAATCGGTCCTCCCTTGCACGCCTCCCAAGGCATAAAACCGTTAGGGTGAAAAAGGAAGCTCGCAAGCCTTCCAAACCCTAATCCAACGGTTATCTCTCCATCAATCTCGTCCGTCCAAGTTCACATGCTTGGATGAATAGCCTAGGAAGGGAGTTAGGTGGAAAACAAGGTATCACCGTGATCACCATCATCCACATTTCCCCATGGCATAATCTTCCAAGATGGGTCCCACTCATGCGGCCTCCAAAACACTACCTGAACATAGCTAGTTGAGGCACTTCAACTTGCAACTTTTTTTCATCAAAGTTTTAAGGCAACCATGCTTCCAGCATGTTGAGCACATTCAATGCAACGCATGCGTATAATGAACACTTGCAAATAATTCAGTTATTTCACCTAGCACCGTTTGCTATCACATGTGGGTCCCACGACTCACCCGAGACGTTAATCACGTCACAACTAGGGGATACAAACTGGGGTATTGGTTTGGCGGTTTACATCGTGCAGCGTGCAATACGCCATCATAAGATCTTATCAGGGAAGCATGGGAGGTTAGCGATGATAGGAGAAGTGGGCGAGTAACCGTGTCACACTAACACACAACTCCACTTCCTCCATCACTCCACTTCCTCCACTTTCCCACGAGAGACGTGATAAAGGCTTATCGACTTGTATAAATAGGCTCTCCTCCCTATTTCCAAGGACACATAAAACCAAGTGTTAATACCATCGTATTCAACACTCAGAGCCTGCCTGCAACATTTGCTAGCCTGCTCAACCTTTTGTTAACAAGTCATCAAATATCCTTCACCTTCACACTCTCAACACTTTCTTCGCTTCCCTCCCTAAGATCAACCTCATTTCCTTCACCTGTGACCGAAGCAAATCTGGAACGGCCATTTCTTGGTTTAGGCCACAATTGTATAGATTATCTCTCGAATCGAAAAGTGCTCCCGTGCAGCATATTTGTTGAAGGTTAAAACTCACTTCTCATTCACACACACCCAAATTACCTAAACCTGCAGAATTAGTTTTCTCCCACAAACAATTGGCGACCACAATGGGAGGATTAATCTCTCGGTTGTGAAGACAATTCCTTCAATACCAATTCAATTTCTCTGATTTAAAAATGGTGGATCATAGGTATGGATCAGCAACCAATCCTGACGGGACTAGCGCCGACATAACTCCTGGTGTTGATATCCCAATTAGTGGTGTTACCGTACAGCCTTTCAGTGCAATCAATGTATCTCGTGGAATTAATTCCTTTACTACCAGTACCAGCGGAGCAGGAGGAGATATTCCATTGGGCGCGACACCTCCTATCACAAGAAACAGAGCAGCCGCAAATCCCAGTATCTCCTCATGTGTAACGCCTCCATCGGTCACCATAGCAACAACTTCCACCCCTTCATCAGGACGAGGAACTGGAGGATCAAGTGGAGGACCATCTCCCATTACCAAGGCAGATTTGATGGAGAGGCAGGAAGTCCTTGCTAAGACTCAAACGGATATGGCTGCAACTCAGAAAGAGGTACTCACTTTTCTTAATATATTAACTCATTGATTGCCAGAAGAGCCTCGGTAGCCCCTGGAGCCAACAGGGAGCGCGTTCAACGTACCCAGAGAAGGTACTTCAACGACGCAGGCCTACATGGACCTGATAAAAGAAGCAACATCATATATGGGCGGTCTTATCATGGAGACTCCTACACTGGGGACTGGTCCTCACAACGATCATCCTCATTTAGACAACTTTACTACGAACCAGAGACCAATGGAGCAGGAAGTGGCATCTCCAGTGGAAAGCTTGTGTAAACTCTTACATCTCTCGATGAATTAGCAGGCGGAGACGTTTGATGCAATTAATCAGATGCACCTGACTCCTTCACGTCAAGGAATCTTAACCGCATCGGAAGCATATGTAAATGATGTTACATTTACAGAGGACACATGATGACGGAGGAAGGTGACAACCGGCCCATACATGTTGTTGTACGCATCAAGGGATCAGAGTTCAAGAAGGCCCTTATCGACACAAGAGCGTATTCAAATGTGATTACCCTCAAGGCTCTCAGGACATCCAAGATTCTCCCCTGCAAGATAATACGGAATACTACCACAATGACGGACTTCGAAGGAAACCAGACCAGCGCATATGGGGTTTTCCCTTCAACATATCATCAGTGCCTGAATACCATGATGGATAAAGAAGTTGTCTGTATTCCTGCATCACTGTCTCATTATGCATCGATGTATGGAGTGGAGTTATTCGAACCAAAAGAAGCTCCGCTGGAAGAACCATACAAAGTTCATTGCATCTCACTCCCTGTGTGGATGTCAATCCGGGAGGAGGACCGAATTGCATCATTAAGGGTTATTCCTACCAATGCATATTCGCTGGCAAGGCGTTTTCCTTCATCTAGTGAAGCAGCGAACCATGTTCACACCAAGAGGGAGACTGATGCACGTTCTCCCCTCCCAGTGGAATGCTGCAACAACAACGAACCACAAGAAAAAGTGCTAGATGTTCCACAACATCTGCAAGACGACACCAACCCCACAACTGATGAGATCGAAGATGAGGAATATCCTAGGCCTATCTCCATCATCTCTACCTTGTGTAAGCATTCATACAATCTCTGGTCCAAGCTGGTCAGACAATCTCTGAGGCAATTCAGGCGTGAGATCAGGTGTTGCAGACACTAAAGCAAATATTGCCCTAGGGACGACTCTCCTCTGCCTAACATCGACATGCTAGTAGGCGCCACCAGCGGACACGGCATGTTCTCATTCATGGATGGTAACAACGGCTACAACCAGATAAGGATGTACGAGCATGACGCAAGTAAGATAGCTTTTCGAACTTCTCTCGGAAATTTTTAGTATATTGTACTGCCATTGGGTTAAAAGAATTATGGTACAACATATCAACGCTATGGTGGCAATCTTCCACTAGAGTTGATACCTCAAGGGAGAAGACTCAAGAAGATAATGATTTCCACGCGTCATGTCGAACAAAATCGAGTCACTCTATCATACAATGGTGCATATATACCATGCTATGTTGGAGAATCTGCACTTTTGGTCATCCTCTGGAATTCGTGAAGTTATTGAACACTCATCAACGAAAGCATCCACCTTGCTGGAAAGCACCAGGCCTGCCAGTAATGAAGAGCCTCATGATGTTCGTGGAAGCATACATCCCACCAACAGGAAATACAATCTTCAGCCTTCCATAAGCAGTTTAGTTAAAGAAGCAAGAGGAAAGCCACCGAGATACAACGTCCTGCGCGTCCAACATCACCAACTCCAACTCCAGCACCCTATGCAAAACTTCCGCAATGGTGAAACAACGTCCAAGATATTCCATATCTGGATCGATGGTAAATACATCAGTGAGATAGCTTTCATAATTTGTCTCCCGTAGACGAAGTAGTTGCTTTACCAAAGGAGTGTGACTGGGAATGCTTAGCACCGCCCATCTCGAAGACATACTCATGAACCTAACGTGGAAATACCTATCAAGTCGAAAGCTCTGGATACTCGTGGGCAGGGGACTGTCTTCCCCTTCTCTATTTCATGAAAAAACATCAAGAAATCCATTGGTTCCAGCTTATCTTTCTAAACGAGACGATCTTTACCGAAGAGTGTCAAGTTCGTGCAAGTTTCTACCACACCTCTCCCTACCAGTTTCTAATCACTGTTGCTGCTAATAACCGGGAATGTAAGATGGAGACACATAGATCACGCTTGGGGACTGAGGCTCAGCATGAGATTTATTCGCCATCAGTCAAGGACTTCTCCAATAGATGGTCAATCAAGAAGCATGTAAAAGGAAAACCGAATCGAAGAAGAAGCCTCTCCAATGCTCTCTTCAGGAGTCGCCTCCTTCCTCAATGCTCTTCAGGAGCCTCCATCATGTTCGCTTCATAAGCCTTCTTCAACACTCTTCAGGAGCCTCCAGCATGTTTGCTTCAGAATCCTGCTTCAACGCTCTTCGGGAGCCTCCAGCATGTTCGCTTCAGAAGCCTGCTTCAACGCTTTTTAGGAGCCTCCAGCATGTTCGCTTCAGAAGCTTGCTTCAACGCTCACCAGGAGCCTCCTCCATGTTCGCTTCAGAAGCCTGCTTCAACACTCTCACCAGGAGCCTCCTCCATGTTCGCTTCAGAAGCCTGCTTCAACGCTCTCACCAGGAGCCTCCTCCACGTTCGCTCTTCCGGGAGACTCCTCCACGTTCGCTTCAACGCTCTCACGGTGAGCCGTCTCCACGCTCGCTTAAGAAGTTGTTTCAACGCTCTCTACATGACCTGTATTTACATTTGAGCACACAAAGTTCATCAAAGAAGGCACATCAAGCATGCAGGCGCAGGCAAAGTTGATCATGCAGGCGCAGGCAAAGTTGAGCATGCAGGCATAACATGAAGGCACTGGCAAGGTTGAGCATGCAGGCATAGCATGCAGGCGCAGGCAAGGTTGAGCATGCAGGCGCAGGAAAGGTTGAGAATGCAGGCATAACATGCAGGCGCAAGGTTGAGCATGCAAGCATAGCATGTAGGCGCAATCAAGGTTGAGCATGCAGGAATAGCATGTAGGTAGAATACAGGCGCATGCAAGTTTGAACATGCCTATCAAGCAGGCACAACAATCCCAGATTAAGAAGGCGCATGATTAGTCCCACAGTTAAGAGAATTAGGCGGGCCTACATGCATATCAATAAATCATAGGACATGGACAAAGTTTGAAAACATGCACACGATGGACCCATGTTCGATCGAAGCATGCACAACTTCCCATGTTTGAAGCAAACATGCCCATATCAGGTTCCACATTCGATCACGCAGGTGCAGTAGACCCATGAGCGAAGAAAGCGCAACAGTCCGTCGATTAGGAACAACCCCACGATTGAGCATATGCAGAAGTCCCTCGATCGAAGCAGTCATAACAAGTTCGACTGAAACAAGAAAGACCTACATCATTCTAGTGGAACGCTCGCCTGCACGCCTCTTAAACGTGACATCCTCCGAGGACAGGATAACCCGTCTCTCCTGGTAATATCTAACTTTGTCTTATAAGTTTTGTCTTTAAACTGTCACCATCTCATGCCTACCTCACAACAGTGTAACTGTTGTGTGCTAGGAAGGGGACTTAATGTTGATGGTGGATTTTAGTTCAGGGCTAAAATTGTAAAACCAAATAAATAGATGTTGACATCCTGTAAGGGATAAAGCCGTTAATGAAGTGATGAGTACTTCTTCACTTTATTAATTCACCTAGAATGGAGCATGTGTAAACAATCTCAGTATTCTGTGAATTAAATACACGAAATTCATCCAGGTTGGAGCATACACCCTGTGAATTTACAGCATTATTGATTAATGCATGGCCAGCCTTGTATTTCCTGTACTTATCCACTCTCGTTATTTGTGCGGCATGATGACTGAGTGTTGCTCTCAGCAGACTAACACGAATCTCCAAGCATTAATAAGGAGACATGTGCGAAATACACGTACAGACTGAAACTCTCGGTGTTATACTAGCCCGATTGAGTAAAGCCTCACGGTAGGTTATACTAGCCCCATTGAGCGTCTCTCACGGCGGGTTATATTAGCCCCATTGAGTATAAAAAATACTACCCATGCTAGTCATGAAAAGCTGTTCTGCAAAGACAAGCTTAAAAAATAGATCTCAACCGTCCAACTTTACAGGCATAGTTGGACGACCTAGATCACACGCGGGACCGAGTAGCATGCATGCACATGCTCACCGCCAGCCTACCTTCCTCCTGGATTGATTGGTTTCCCCAAGGGGGCCGTAGAAACCACAAAACCGTTAGAGAGAAGTGGCGGACCCACAAACCCTAAAATTAGGGTTTGCTAAACAAGTTACGACCAAGCAACTTGCAACCGGCGTACACGAACAGTTTGGTGTCCCAACCACCGGCCGGTAGTACCAACGTGCTCACCGTGGGCTCGGATACACATCGAATCAATCAGACATTGAAGATTGCAGCCAGCCGTCTCGAAATTTGTGCCCAAAAGTAGCATGCGAGATCCCTTTTAACCTAAGCCATCCGTCATCGCAGGCGTGTTTGGATGGCTTAGATCGCGCCTATGGTCGCAAACCAAGCATGCACATGCTCGCCACTAACCCACCTCCCTGCTGGTGCAAACGGCTTCTTTATGGGAGTCACAGACGTTGAGTTACGGTGGCGCAAAAGAAGCAGGCCCGTAAACCCTAAAACTAGGGTTTGCCGACAGTTGCGACCACGCAACTTGGAACCACCGTACATGAACGTTTTGGAGGCATCGTCACCAAATGATGGCACATATGTGACCACCGTGGGACCACCTCTATAGTGAACCAATCGGCCGGTGACCATGGTTGTTGTACGTTTCGATTTGCGTGCCCAAAGGTGGAATGTAAGGCCACTTTTAATCTCGTCCATCCGTCATCACAGGCTAGAACGGGCGACCCAGATCGCTGCAATGAGATTCAACTCTACATGGGCATGTATATTGGCATCCTGCCTGCCTACATGACCAATCGGTCCTCCCTTGCACGCCTCCCAAGGCATAAAACCGTTAGGGTGAAAAAGGAAGCTCGCAAGCCTTCCAAACCCTAATCCAACGGTTATCTCTCCATCAATATCGTCTGTCCAAGTTCGCATGATTGGATGAATAGCCTAGGAAGGGAGTTAGGTGGAAAACAAGGTATCACCGTGATCACCATCATCCACACTTTCCCATGGCATAATCGGCTAAGATGGGTCCCACTCATGCGGCCTCCAAAACACTGCCTGAACATAGCTAGTTGAGGCACTTCAACTTGCAACTTTTTTTCATCAAAGTTTTAAGGCAACCATGCTTCCAACATGTTGAGCACATTCAATGCAACGCATGCGTATAATGAACACTTGCAAATAATTCAGTTATTTCACCTAGCACCGTTTGCTATCACATGTGGGTCCCACGACTCACCCAAGACGTTAATCACGTCACAACTGGGGGATACAAATTGGGGTATTGGTCTTGCAGTTTACAGCGTACAGCGTGCAACACGCCATCACAAGATCGTGTCAGGGAAACATGGGCGGTTAGCGATGATAGGAGAAGTGGGCGAGTAACCGTGTGACACTAACACACAACTCCACTTCCTCCATCACTCCACTTCCTCCAATTTCCCACGAGAGACGTGATAAAGGCTTATCGACTTGTATAAATAGGCTCTCCTCTCTATTTCCAAGGACACAGAAAACCAAGTGTTAATACCATCGTATTCAACACCCAGAGCCTGCCTGCAACATTTGCTAGCTGATGAGCACGAAAGTGCGACGCATTTTCACCCATAAATACATTAACTAGGACTCATTTTATCACTAATAATCTTCTTTGTAGGTGTTTTTGTCAAATAAGCGCTTATGGAGAAAGTTACTCGAAAAGTGTTTTTGTACCCCGGAGGACACGTGTTATTCGGACTCTCAATATCAGTTAAGGGGCACCTCAATTACTAAGGGGTGTCTAATTGCTAAGGGCCAACTTCTTTGTTATTTGGAACCTGTGGTTATTCGCACCCCAAGAATTGCTTTTTACACCCAAATTACTAAAGGGACACCCGTACAGGATAAGGGGCACCTCATCTTCAACCTTTTGAAATCAAGTTTTGGCGGGAAAGTGTTTTTCAGAGGAACAGAATTAGGGTTGATGATTTGAGGGGGTTCCGACGAGATTAAAAGGCTGAAATTGTATGGGTATGATCTTCTCGGATAAAGAGAGCCGGTAAGGTTCTCTGTTTCGATTTAAATTGGCTAGAATCGTTGATGTGAAGCAAACCATTCACAGCGATTTAGGGTTTGATTTTAAGGCCTGTTAATGGCAGAGATTCAATCACTATTTTTGGATTTGTTGGACTTGTTTGAGGCAAACATGGTGGTTGGTATAGTTGTTTGTTTCTTCAAACTAGGGCTGCGTCGTTGGATTAACACGTAAAGAGATAAAAATGGAAGTAGTTGGTAAAACAGGGAAGTATGGAGTTATTCACGGGATTGCATGGGATTTAGACGTGTAATGGGTTTGTTTGGAGTGTGATAAGTCAACAGGATCGTGTAGAAGATAAATATCGAAACTTTATGGAAATAAAATCTCGTATCATGCATGAGAATATTACCGAGTTATGAATATATTATTATGGAGTTATTACAAGGATTCTGTCGACCTGTTGAGTATAAATATAGGGCTGGAATTCAAAAGAAGTATCGAGAGTAGGGGACAAGAATCAAGAGTTGCAGAGCAACTTCTCTGCTGCTGCAGAGAAGAAGAAGAAGAAGAACAGACTACACTTGTAGTTCCGTCGTTTTAAACCGTCATAGTTCTTTCCCATGAACGACAGTTTTCTCGCTACGCAGTAAAACATTTGTTTTCGTAGGGAAGCAACACTAGCAACAGTTTTGGAATTTCATTGTAACGGTGGCCTTTGTAACACCGTTGAAGCGTTGCAAACAAGTTGTATTATTAGTTTTCTTTAATAAAAACACCATTTGAGCCATAAATTATATTTTTGAGTGTGTTTTTATCATGAGAAGCTAGACCCCTACACCTCGGGTCGACGGAGAAGAAGTGAATTTTATACATGGGTGAATTTGTTTTATTTTCTATATGACTTTGCACTTGTTTTGAATTTATTTATGATTCGATTAAATTAGTTGTGATTCAATTAGATAGGTTATGCTTTGTTTAGATAATCTATGCTTAGGGGATACAATTAATATTTTGAGGATCTACTAAGCAAAAAAATAAGAGTCGGTGTTGTTTTGTTTAATGAGCTTAAATTGTTGAGAATAAGTAAATTGAACCCTATGTTATAAATTCGGTGAAATCCTAAACCCACTGACTCTCTCTTTTATTATTTTCGTTAAACCTTTTAATTTAATCTTAACAACTTCCGAGAGAACGAATCTCAATTACTACAACGAAAACATTGAGAAAAATCTTAAATCATTTTGGCGCCGTTGCGACGCGGAATTGTTTTTAGATTATTAAATTTTAGGTTTATTTTTATTTTGTACAGTTTTTTCTTTTAATTTTAGTTATTATTTTTTTTTTCCTTTTTATGCGTTTATTTTTCTATTTCTTTTCAGGATGATGACTTCTTTTGAGGAGACGTCACCTACGATGACGCCGCGGAATATATGCGTAGAAATTCAAATCATCATGCAACTTCATCAGAGATGACGCTTGGTGAATATATGCATAGGCAACAAGATGGAGTTTTTGCTCCACATGAGGTACGTGAAGAATCTCCGTTAGAGATTTATGAGAAGTATTATAAACACACACCACTTAGTTTGGAACAAAGACTGAGAATATTGGAATGCCAAAAATTATTTAATGACGACGATGATGAATCTGATAGTGACTCTTTGTCCCAGACTGAACATATATACGACCCTGTGGATGATTGTGTGGAGGATTCGCCTAGTTCCATAGATGAATCTACCTCACAAGATCATTCACCCGACTTAGCGGTTGTTTCTAGACCCCTAGACTTCCAAAAGTTGCCTAATTTAGGGTTAGAATTGTGTGCTTCTAAAATTTTATTGGAATACTTTTCATCTAAATACCCGGAGGACTTGCCTATTCGATATCGTGCATGAATCAATTAATATTTCCCAGTTTCAATAGAATCCCCATACTTTGTTCTTTACGCACTTCCATGTGCAGTAAAAACTTGGTTTAGGGGTAAATTTTGTTTTCTGACAGTTTTAGTGTCCCATTTTTTCCATAAAATAATTGTGAAGCTGTCATTTGTAAATATTGTATTTTGGGTCGATCCCCAAGTTTTCAGGTTATTAATTTATGGGGATCTGTTTTTGTACATTCCAAGAGGTATAATTATTTATTTTTGTTTAATTTTATTTTTATTTCCCATCTTAATTTTTACGTTGGATGACTCAATTTCATTGAGGACAATGTAATATTTAAGTGTGGGGAGTGGTTAACGTTTTATTTTTTGTTTTCAGGAATTTTCTTGCTTATCATGACCACTGTGGAGCGGGTCTCAAAAAAAAAAAAAAAAAAAAATATTATGAAAATTTTATTATGTGTAGCGGGTCTTTTTAAAAAAAAAAAAAAAATTTTGCATGATATGACCAGCTGTTGAGCGGGTCTAATTTTTATTTTATTTTTGCATCATATGACCAGTTGCTTAGCGGGTCTTTCTGTTAGCTGTTTAGCAGACATCTCTATCCACTGTTTAGTGGATTCGTCTCGCTATTTAGAGACATGTCTAGATCTCGTTGTTTAACAGATCGGTCCGGTATTTGCAGCGAGACATCTCTAGACCACTGTTTAGTGGTTCCGTCTAGCTGTTTAGCAGACGTCTCTCCATGACCAGCTGTGTAGCGGGTCAATTTTCAGTTTTGCTCGAGGACTAGCAAAATGTAAGTGTGGGGGAATTTGATGAGCACGAAAGTGCGACGCATTTTCACCCATAAATACATTAACTAGGACTCATTTTATCACTAATAATCTTCTTTGTAGGTGTTTTTGTCAAATAAGCGCTTATGGAGAAAGTTACTCGAAAAGTGTTTTTGTACCAGGAGGACACGTGTTATTCGGACTCTCAATATCGCTTAAGGGGCACCTCAATTACTAAGGGGTGTCTAATTGCTAAGGGCCAACTTCTTTGTTATTTGGAACCTGTGGTTATTCGCACCCCAAGAATTGCTTTTTACACCCAAATTACTAAAGGGACACCCGTACAGGATAAGGGGCACCTCATCTTCAACCTTTTGAAATCAAGTTTTGGCGGGAAAGTGTTTTTCAGAGGAACAGAATTAGGGTTGATGATTTGAGGGGGTTCCGACGAGATTAAAAGGCTGAAATTGTATGGGTATGATCTTCTCGGATAAACAGAGCCGGTAAGGTTCTCTGTTTCGATTTAAATTGGCTAGAATCGTTGATGTGAAGCAAACCATTCACAGGCAGATTTAGGGTTTGATTTTAAGGCCTGTTCGGCAGAGATTCAATCACTATTTTTGGATTTGTTGGACTTGTTTGAGGCAAACAGGGTTGGTATAGTTGTTTGTTTCTTCAAACTAGGGCTGCGTCGTTGGATTAACACGTAAAGAGATAAAAATGGAAGTAGTTGGTAAAACAGGGAAGTATGGAGTTATTCACGGGATTGCATGGGATTTAGACGTGTAATGGGTTTGTTTGGAGTGTGATAAGCTGCAACAGGATCGTGTAGAAGATAAATATCGAAACTTTATGGAAATAAAATCTCGTATCATGCATGAGAATATTACCGAGTTATGAATATATTATTATGGAGTTATTACAAGGATTTTGTCGACCTGTTGAGTATAAATATAGGGCTGGAATTCAAAAGAAGTATCGAGAGTAGGGGGACAAGAATCAAGAGTTGCAGAGCAACTTCTCTGCTGCTGCAGAGAAGAAGAAGAAGAAGAAGAACAGACTACACTTGTAGTCTGTCGTTTTAAACTGTCATAGTTCTTTCCCATGAACGGCAGTTTTTCATGACAGAGTAAAACATTTGTTTTCTCGTAATGCAACACTAGCAATGTTTTTGGAATTTCATTGTAACGGTGGCCTTTGTAACACCGTTGAAGCGTTGCAAACAAGTTGTATTATTAGTTTTCTTTAATAAAAACACCATTTGAGCCATAAATTATATTTTTGAGTGTGTTTTTATCATGAGAAGCTAGACCCCTACACTGGGTCGACGGAGGAAAGTTTGAATTTTATACATGGGTGAATTTGTTTTATTTTCTATATGACTTTGCACTTGTTTTGAATTTATTTATGATTCGATTAAATTAGTTGTGATTCAATTAGATAGGTTATGCTTTTTAGATAATCTATGCTTAGGGGATACAATTAATATTTTGAGGATCTACTCCGCAAAAAAATAAGAGTCGGTGTTGTTTTGTTTAATGAGCTTAAATTGTTGAGAATAAGTAAATTGAACCCTATGTTATAAATTCGGTGAAATCCTAAACCCACTGACTCTCTCTTTTATTATTTTCGTTAAACCTTTTAATTTAATCTTAACAACTTCCGAGAGAACGAATCTCAATTACTACAACGAAAACATTTAGAAAAATCTTAAATCACTAGCCTGCTCAACCTTCTGTTAACAAGTCATCAAATAGCCTTCACCTTCACACTCTCAACACTTTCTTCGCTTCCCTCCCTAAGATAAACCTCATTTCCTTCACCTGTGACCGAAGCAAATCTGGAACAACCATTTCTTGGTTTAGGCCAGAATTGTATAGATTATCTCTCGAATCAAAAAGTGCTCCCGTGAAGAACATTTGTTGAAGGTTAAAACTCACTTTTCATTCACACACACACAAATTACCTAAACCTGCAGAATTAGTTTTCTCCCACAAACAACTTCGTAGTAGATATTTCTTTGATGATTTAAACAAGTTTCCTTCTGATCTGGAATTTTCTTTGAATGAGGAAACCCTTTTATTAACGTCGATTCTTCCTGAATAGAATAAAACGAACCAATGTTCGCGCCTCGTAATTCACCATGGCCTTCGATTCGCCTCAGTGATTTCCATTTGCAGATAATACTGAGATACGTGTTGCGTGGGTTGAGAAAACATGTGTTACACATGAATCCGTGTAACCTTGACCGTATGCAGTCCCCAGTTGATTTTTTCTCCACATCTTCAGTGTTTCCCTTGTTAGTATCTTAGGGTTTCAGTAAAACCCGCAACTGAATTGGCCATTCACGGAAGATAAACCTCCACCGTGTCTAACATATATCTTCAAGACTTTGAGTTTATCGTCTGCGCAAATATTTCTTCCATTCCTGAGTTAGTTTCATCGTGCAGAGACTTTTTGATCATACCTTGTTGCCGCCATGTCAAGCAACAATATTTCTTCTCAAGATGATACTCATTTAAAGCGTGAAATAGCAGCGTCCACTTCAGTAAGTTGCATCTGTTTTTCATCTTTGTCTGATCAAGATAATTGATCATAAGCAAACGATTTATTGCAGGATCATCAGATGAATGCTTCTTCTCGACCCAAGAGAACTGTTAGAGTTCCTGTCTGATATAGGTCATCTCGTGATGAGGCTGGATCATCTGTATTTTATCTTATAACTCTTAAGATTCCATTGTTCTCTATCGAAATTAAATACTCCTTCATTCTGTTAGGAAAATGTTCACGTCGTCGTAGATGCCAAACGAAGAAGGAGCGGAAAGTCTGTGAATGTCGAGGTCAAAGATAGCAACGACCGGGTCGATGAAGATTCTGCAGAATCTATGGGGATAAGAGACAGTGTTCATGCTCATGAATATCCCACAACTGGAATCCCATTTGAAGCTCCTTTGACTAATACTTTCCCGGACAATGAAGTGGTTGGCGGGTTCATCGTTCCCAAATGACATGCGCTTCTGTATACTAATATCTGGAAGAAATATGGCCACATTTCCACTACAGAGGTATGGAAAGGCTTTCTTCCAACTCTCTTAACCACGGTAGCTGGGTTATTGCCAATTATTGAGGAAATGAACCATATACGCTTGCGATATGTCAAAAAACATGAGATGCGTGAATGGGATGAGATGATCTCAAACTGTGAGACATTGCGATTCAATGTGAGTTGGCTTCGTCGTTGACTCGAGATAATCAAGATTCATAAGGCGGCAGAGGCTGCTGATGCAATTTCTGTAACCACTACTTTATTGGAGGAGAAAATACTGGCTCTGGAATCTGCCTGGGTTGAGAAGGCAGTTGAGGATTTGAAGGTAAAGACTAGGATCTTTCAGAAGAAACTTGACAAAGTTGCTTATAGGGATTATCCACTGCTGGATGGTTTTCTCTGAGTGAGCATCTATGATTGTTGTTTTTGAATCGGTTTAAATTTCTGGTGGAATAATTGATCATGGTATAATGAATTTTGCTCATTTATGAAATATTTAATGAACAAAGGAGAATTTTAATTCTCTTTGGAGGAACCAAAATTACATTTATGAAAATGTTTGCAATGATAAGATGATGAAAAGGTAATCGTTTTCTATGGATCAGGCGTAATATGCTTTGAGCCATTTTCCATTGATTATATTTCCTTCCACTCCTCCATCAACCTTTAAGATTTTGTAGTATCCGCTGGATATTGCCTTGATGACTACATATGTTTATTTCCATTTCGGAGAAAACTTGTGAACAGACATGTCTTGTTGAATGTGCTTTGCTATCTTTAATACCAGATCCCCTACTTGAAATGTTCGAGGTCTTACCATTTGTTATAGGCCTTGGAGATTCTTTGCTTATAGGCTTCTACATATTTCTACACCTTATCCCGTTTCGACTCGAGCATGTCCAATTCAGCAATTCTCGAGTTGGACATTTCAGCTTCGTCCCATTGTACACCACTGGATGTTGCAATCTGTGCTGAAGGAATTTTGATTTCCTCCGGTAGTATGGCATCAGCTCCATAGACGAGAGAATATGGAGAAGTTCCGATTGAGATTCTTGGCGCGGTTCGATAAGCCCACAAAGACATAGGCAACTGTTCATGACAGGTTCGAGGATTATCATGAACTCTTCGGCTGAGAATCCGGACCAAAGTTTTGTTAGTGGTCTCTGCTTGCCCGTTTCCTTGAGGATAGTACGGTGTGGAGAAAATTTGTTTGATGCCGTATTCCTAGAGCAATTTTGTCACGTGCTTATTGGAAAAATGAGTTTCATTATCAGTGACAATGTGTTTTGGAACAACGAATCTGCATATTATATATTCTTTGATGAAGGATGCAATCGTGACTCCGGTGGTGCTTCTAAGAGGAATAGCTTCAACCTATTTGGTAAAATACTTAGTTGCAGTGATGATATATTCATGCTGCTTCGAAGATGCTGGATTGATTTTCCCGATGATATCCAGTCCCCATCTATAGAAAAGCCACGGACTATTCACAGAATTCAATGGAAGACAAGGAGTGTGAATGAGGTTACCATGGACTTGGGATTGATGACACTTTTGAACGTGTGCAGCTGCATCGTCTTCTATGGTCATCCAATAATATTTCTCATGAATCTGTAGAAATAATTTCCTTTTCCCTTGATGTTCTCTGTCATGCATTTCCTTTAAAATCATTGGGATTTCATGCTCAGCTAATCACCTCAGCAAGTTTCCACCAAAGCTTTTGCGGTATAAGATTCCATCAAGAAATACAAATCTCTTAGATCTCTGAATGAGTTTGATTGTTTCTTTCTTTTCTGACGGAAATTCATTGTCCCAGAGATATTTGATGTAAGGTTCCCTCCAGTCCCCAGTGTGATGGGCTGTCAGAGCTTCTAAGTGATGAGGGGGCGTCTGACAATTAATACATGACTTCTGCTGCATTCTTGATTGAGCCTCCATGGAAGGCCAATAGTATCCCATTCTTTGAAGCTTTCTGTAAAGTGTTATCACCAGTGTTTGTCCGCATGTTTCTTCATATACGCGCTTGAGTTGTTCATCCGCTTCGTCACTTCCAAGGCACCGCGCTAATGACCTATCATAGTTCCGATAGTATAACACTTGATGAAGTAAGAAATAATTCTTTAGTTCTTTAAGAATGATTTTCCCTTCTGAAATAGAACTGTTCAGTTCATGAATGATAGGTTCCCTCCAATCGTCTGTTTGAACGTCTTTGGTTTGAGCAAGCCATGTGGAAGACACCGTATGCCTTTGTACAATGATTGTTTTCTTTGCTTCTTCAAATTGCAGCTTTGAATTAAGAGTTTCTAGGCAGTCGGCACCTATTGTTGGTTCGTCCAGTATGGACAAGCATCGCATCAGCGAAGTAAGTTAACAGCCGTTGAGCTTCAGTTCTGAATGGAGCAAGTGTGATTTCTTTAAGGGAGTATGTCCCATTCATTTGATTGACTAGTAGCTTTGAATCTCCCCTTATATCGAGGTGCATTGATCCTGCTTGCTTGGCCAGAGACAATCCCAGCAAGAAAGCTTCATAGGTGCAATGAAAATCCAGTTTAAATGAATGTGAGAAAACCTCACCAGATAGAGAGACTAGAATTATGCATGCTCCTCCAGTGTTGCTGCTTGGGGTGGAGGAACCATCAAAGTATAGAATCCATGTCTCTTCTTTGATGATTAAGATGTCTGGAAATTCACCAGGTACATCTTCCTGTAACACTATTACATCGTCTCCTGGAAAAGAAGTGAGTAAGTCAGCCACTGCTTGGCCTTTGATTGCTTTGGTGGTGTACATGCTATGTCAAATTCTGACATTTTGAGTAGCCACTTTGCTGGTCATCCTATCAAGGCTGGCTTTGACAGCAGAAACTTTATAGGGTCAGCCTTTGAAACGAGCACGACGCTGTTGGATAGTAAGTAGTGTCTGAATTTCTGAATTGCATGTACTAACGCCAAGCATTCTCTCTCAGCCTTTGGGTATCGGAGTTGAGCATCTCGCATTGTTCGACTGAAGTAGTAGGTCGGTCGGTCGATGCCTTCATCGTCTTCTTGAGCAAGGAGTGCTCCGATAGCAACATCACTAGAGGCCGTATACAGTATCAGCGGACGTCCTTGCAATGGAGATTTCATGACAAAATGTGATAATAGTATCTGCTGTATTTTCTGGAATGCTTCTTGTTGAATGGTTGTCCATGTAAAGCTTGATCCTTTCTTCAGTAGAGGGTTGAACGAAGCAACGAGTTGAGCTAACCCAGGAATGAAGCGTCGAATATAATTTACCTTAGCCATTAAACTTTGGATTTCTTTCACAGTGCGTAGAGGAGGCATGGTGGTGATAGCTTTCGTATTGTCTGGATCGACTTTGATTCCTTCTGCCGTGACCAGAAATCCTAAAAACTTTCTGGAAAAGACACCAAAAGCGCACTTCAGAGGGTTCATATTTCAAAGACTTTCCTTAGAACTTGAAAGTGAGATGCTCGAGTCTTCGACTTCACCACTACGTTATCAACATGGTCCTCCACTTGCTTGTGCATCATGTCGTGGAATATGGCAGTTATGGATCGTTGATAGGTAGCACCAGCATTCTTTAATCCGAAGGGCATCACAGTGTAGTGGAAATTCCCAATAGGAGTACGAAATGCGGTTTTGTTGGCATCATGATCATATATTTTGATTTGGTTGTATCCACTGTAGCCATCCATGAATGATAACATACTGTGACCACTGGTTGCATATACGAGCATATCGATATTGGGTAGAGAAAAGTCATCTTTCAGACATCATTTGTTCAAATTCCTAAAATCAACACAGCATCTGATTTGGCAATTTTTATTTTTGACAGGAACAACGTTCACCAGCCATGTGGGGTGTTGAATAGGTTTGATGAACCCTGCTACTAATAGTTTCTGAATCTCAACCTTGATTTTCTCTTCAACTTCGTTTCTGAACTGCCTAGGCGGTTGTTTGACATCTTTGGTGCCAGGTGTGATGTGCAGATGGTGAGTAACCAATTTATCATCTAGACCAGGCATTTCTTCGTACATCCAGGCGAAAACATCTTGATATTCTTTCAGTAGTGCTATTAATTCCGTCTGTTCCTCTGGTGACAGTGTTGAGCTGATTAGAATCGACCTTGGATCATCCTCTGTTCCGACATTGATCGTTTCGAGATCATCAGTAGTGGAGTCACTGCCATCTTGTAATTGTCGAGGAGCATCCTGAACCTCTTCTTCGAGTGATGATTCACTCTGACATGATTCTTTGGGGAGGGGAGACTCTTCGTCGTTCTACCATGCTAATTGCTAATCTTTGCGTCGGTAAATGATTCTTCCTTCCGCATTGTGGCTGGTGATGAAATTATATTCCCGAGTCAAAATCCGATCCTTGCGACGCTTAATTGGTATAGCAGATAACTTAGCTGCCTTGATGCCTGAAGATGTCGGCTTGTATGCAACCTTTTCGATGAACTCCCAGCTCGGGAGTGGAGCACTGTGAATCTTGCTTTGAGGTCTGGGGATGTTCTTCTGAGTTTCAAGGTCAGCGTCATAGACCGGGGCGTAAGGAGATGATGAAACCACAATACGAACACTTTTTTTATTGATTAGAGCCTTCATGCATTGATGGTATGTTGAAGGAACCACCTTGTTGTAATGGAGCCACGGTTGTCCAAGTATCATGTGATAATCAGGTTTTTATTCGATCACGTGGAATTTGGCTTTTGACTGAATAGGCCCCACCTTCAGATCTATGTACGCATATCCATATGTATGGATCTGGCTTCCCTCAAAACCTTTCATCAAGATGGGATGACGAACGATCTTGTTTTGTGGGAACTTGGCTGCCTTGAGAGTCTTCATAGTGAAAATAATTGTAGAAGTTCTTATATCAACGAGAGCTCTCTTGAATTCGGAGTCCTTGATAAAACCGGTTATGTACAAGGCTCGGTTATGTCCTTCATCTTCCATACGGTCCTCTTCTCCAAATGTGATGTTGTGGATCGAATGCTCATACATCATGGACGTCTCTTCTGTTGGAGATAAGGAAGTTAATGGTACCTCAGATGATATCTGGTTGAGTGCAACGAACGTGTATGTTCGCTTCTTCGTAGAAAAGTGTAAGAGTTCACACAAGTTTTCAACTAACTGTGTAATCTCCTGGTCCACCGACTTCTCATAAGTAGTGAAACTGTTGCTTTGAGAGTCACCGTGTGGCAAGTCAGTCCCCGGTGCTGGGACTTCTGGAGCGGAGATTCTACCTAACTCGGATGTCAGTTTGATGAGAAAATCGATTATGTTATTCATTGTATCTTTCATCAGATCCATGTTCCTAGTGTGGATCTCTAAGACTCGTGCCAACTCAGTTAGAGTTGGGGATTCTCTATCTTCCGTGTTGTCAGACATAGCGTTCGAAGGAGGAATATCGTCGTTTGAAATATTCTGGATTGGGCTTGGATTAGTTGAATTAGCCCTAAGACCAACCATCCTGTGAAAATTTGAGGTATTGCAACCGAGAGAATGATCTCCCACTGTGGTCGCCAATATGTAGATGGGGAAAACGATTTGATGGTTTTTACGGAATTGAGGAGATGACTATACGGAGGATACTCCTTGAACCGAGCGAAACGTTCAACCTCACACAGATGCACCGCTGCAAAGGGGGTGATTTGAATTCGAGAGATCAATCTGTAGTACCACGGTCATGACAATGGCCGTTGCAGAGTAAATTCGGGCACAAGATAGGATGGGTTGATCTGTAGGAGGGAAGCTAAGAAATGTGTGGAATCAATGGTAATCAAAGATTGTAGGTGTGTTGTGAATTCTGAATATGATAAGTTCTGAATGATTGAAATTTCTCAGTTGAGAGTAATTGCTCAATTGATGAGTTGTTTATCTCGTATTGTCAGTAAGACGTGAGATTATTGTTTTTGTTGTCGTTTTTTCAATCATGATTCCGAGACTTATTTATATTGCTGGAATTATAGACACCATGATCCCATAAAGTGTGACAGTTGATGGAATCAAAGAGTGGGGAAGTGGAAATCGTGTTTGAAACCAGTTGCTCAACGTGCGGAGACTTGGTTGATTTTCCATCCACTACTTTGTTAATTCCTTCAACTGATTTCACAACTTGCTCACATTCCATCGTGTGTTTGAACACACATGACATAGACCGCCAGACCAAAACCCTATTTGATATCCCCCCAAATGACACGATTGACGTCTCGTGGTTAATTAGTCACTTGCTAACTTCATGATTTAATGGGATGCTGAGTCCATGTATTGAGTTGAACGTGATTTTGAAAAATGTTCTTAAACTCATGAATTGAACGTGTCTCTGAGACAGTGATGTAATTCTTACGTTGAGGTGAGCAAGTGTTTCTCATTATATGAATTGTTGAATATTAATAGTTGAATCAATATTCCTTGGTTTGAGCAAGTGTTGCTCGTTTGATGAATTATTGGTAGTGTGACCAAACTAAAATATTAATTAAAATACTGGTAGTTGAACCGAGCATAGTTAATAAGAATACTGATCATGAGATCGTCGTAAAGTTATTAGTGTTCGAATCTGGAATTATGATCCTTGGACTCAGAAACCCTAATTTGATCAATTGATGACCAATTGATGGTTTATTTGAAAATTAACCACGGAATGAAGGAGAACTGGCTTTATGGGACCGTGGGTCGACCATGAAACTCCCATATGCTCGTGTGAGCAAATACCAAGGTCTCTTGAAGAGTTGGTGATTTGTTGATGAAAGAATGATCAAATGCTGGTTTAATTATTTATTCGAAAAATGCTCGTCTGAGCCTTAGGTGATGAAACCTAATTAATTATAAAGAGGTAAGGAACCGACCAAGGGGTCATGAAACTGGCACTGGGTGGTCACGAGATCGAATGACGATCACTCCGCCAAATTCTGAAATTATTCGAAGAGTTTTTTGACCCAATACGTGCAATTGCGCAAATTAGGTCAAATCATGAAAATATGTGGGACCGGCTCATTGCAAGCAAAAAATTCAACCCTGGTCGATCAAGGTAACATGCTTTCATCGTTGAGACATCCGTGTCTCAGCCCTGAGAATTTTGATATTTTCTGGTGCGCGTTTGAGCGACCATTTGAGAAAATATGACAAAATTAGGGTTTTGCTGAAACTAGGAAAACTTCATGGCATGAAGGAAAATAATTATGAAATAAAGGAATGATGAAGCATGGGACCGCCGAGGCCAAGGCATGGCCGTCTGGCCAGTGACCACGGTCTCATGGTGTTTTTTCCTTATTTTTCCTTATTTTTTATGAATTTATGAAAATATCATGAATAAAGGAATTTGTTGAAATTAATGAGTTTTCCTTGAAGTGAAGGAGTTTCCATTGGATCAAGGAAGAAAATAATATTAAAATAATAAAAACATGGGCATGTGGGACCGTCTAGGGCATGGCCGGTCGGCTTGGGCCCAGTCCCACGAGTTTCCCTAATTTTTTATATTTCTTATATATTTTTCCATGATTTGAAGGAGTTTTCCTAATTTGAGAGAAATATCATGAAATCAAGGAGTTTCATGGGATGAAGGAAATCCTAAAAATAATAATAATAAAATAAAGGGACGTGTGGGTCCGCCTAGGGCATGGCTAGCCGGCTGGGGACCGATCCTACGGGTTTTCCTAATTTTATATTATTTTTCACGTATTTTTTGAAAAATATCATGAGATGAAGGGATTTTAATGAAACTAGTTAAATAATAATAAAATAATGAGGAATAACAAGGCATGGGGCCAGCCGGGATCAAGGCATGGCCGGTTGGCCAATGATCACGGCCCCACAATATCTTCCCTAATTTTATATTATTTCCTTCGTGCGAAGGAAGCACCACGGAATTGAGGAGTTTCCTCAAAACGAAGGATATTTGTTCAAATGAAAGGATTTTCATCAGATCAAGGAAAATAATAAAAATGTAATAAAATATAAAACTGGCGTGGGATTGGCCATGGCACAGTCGTCCATTCAATGAGACCATGCTCCCAGCGCCTTGGTCAATATTTTGATTATTTTTTATTTTTTTCCTATTTTGCATAGGTACATCGTTACGTCGTATTTTGAAATACTCGTTCGTGTGGTGATTGTTTATGCATCGTTGCTGAATACACTTACACCTTTTGAGACATGGCTTACTTAGAGTTAGCTCCAATGCCCGTGCGTTGAATATTTATTACTAACCCATGGATTTCTGCTGGTAAGAACCATGGTTTGCAGTAATGAAATATCTGCGAAAATATTTGAATATTTTCGGAAATTATGTGGATGAATCCAAGAATTTAGGAATAATTAACTTATGGCTCTATACTAGAAGATCAAGCTGTCTAGGAGCATTAATTATTCCGATATGAGCTTGCTGGAGCTTCATATCCTTTATATAGTCAGGGTAAACTCGTTGTTTGTATCCTGAAGACGTTATCGCTCTATACTAGCAGAGAAAACTGTCTAGGAGCCATCCATCTTGTGATACTATATACAAATAATTACTGAAGTGTTCAGTATTCATGAGATATGTTGTTGTCTAGACGTGAGACTGCATATCTACATGTACTCTGAGAGAAGGTATTCTCAGTCAGAAGATTCGATGAGAGATCCATGTCTTAATACTCACGTCTGACTGCTGGATCAAAGGTTCGTATAATTATGGGTTTACGATTTTAGCCTTTGTTGAAAATCCACTATCTACATCCTTTAACCTAGGTTTTTCCTAAACCCATTATAGGTTAACGACTTAAAAACTTCGCTGGGATTATGAAGCTAGGCCCAACTATTTTCTCTGTTGTTGAGTGTTCTGATCTTGTTTTGTTATATCGTATTGAGTATTATCTTCTCTAAGATTTGCTCGAGATTTAATCTCCGATAGGCAAGATAAAAAGTAGTCATAAACATCTTAGTCTCATCATTTGTGATTCCACAATATCTTGTTTCGCTACCATACGATCAAGATTATTGTGAGGTGATTGATATTACTATGTTGTTTTTCGGGAATATAAGTTTGGTATATCAATTGGTTCATGTTCATCTTTATTTATCAAAAGACAAAGCAAAAACTCATAGGTATTTTTGTGGGAGACAAATTTATCTATTCAGTAGAATTTTTTGTGTGAGACAAATTTGTTTATCAAGTCTTCGTCTTTGGGTCGTAGCAACTCTTAGTTGTGGGTGAGATCAGCTAAGGGAATCAAGTGCGTAGAGTCCTGCTAGGATTCAGAGGCATATGGAACGCGACTGTACCTTGATTAATGTGAGATTGGTTAGGGCTCAACTACATTCTAGTCCGAAGTTAACTTGTAGTAGGCTAGTGTCTGTAGCGGTTTAATACAGTGTGGCGTTCAAATCTTGACTAGGTCCCGGGGTTTTTATGCATTTGCGGTTTCCTCGTTAATAATATTTCTGGTGTCTGTGTTATTTCTTTTCCGCATTATATTTGTTTATATAATTGAAATATCACAGGTTGTGCGTAGTTCAATCAATTCGATAATCCAACCTTTGGTTGTTGATATAAATTGATTGACACTTGAACATTGTTCTTTGGTACCGTTTAAGTTGTTTCTCATAATAATCAGGCTCACCTATTATATCTGTTTGATGTGCTGATTACATTGAGAAACAGAGATATAACTCTTGAATATATTTCCATTGATTGAGTCTGACTGTCTAGTTGATTCTCTTGGAATTATATTCGAGTTTGTCCATATGGATTGCCTAAATGAAATATTGGGTGTGGTTGTTAGACCCCCGCTTTTTCAGTTTTATATCTCTCTAATAATCAATTCAAAAAATTCCTGAATAAAATCAATGACACATATCACTGTTCCAAGCTGTTTTCAAATGATTAAATCTTGAATCACAATTTAGGCTATAAATTATAAATTGTTCTAAAACAAATTCATCAAGTATGAACAAATGTTCTTAAGCTTAGTTATATTTCGAGAACGTAATCAAGATAAACTTCACTCGAAATTTCTATTATGCATGTACAATATAATTTAGTCATGCAAAAATGTCTCATAGATAGAAAGGTGAAAACTTGAGAAATAGGTGGTTCAGTCTTCACTTACCTTTTGTTGATGAAGTTCTCCAAAAGCTTCGGTTGATCTTATCCTTCAAACGACAGAACCCAGTGATGTTCGATACTCAACTACATACTTGTATCCTAATCCGGCACTTTACTAAATGTAGACTAGAAATCAATATATAATTTTGGTCCACTAAATTTGAAAGCTTGAGATAACAAAACTTGTGAGTTTGACCGAGCAATGCTCTAACAGATAGCCTACTCATTTCAAAAGGATATTGAGATTCATAATCGATTTTACCCCAAAAGATCAATCCATAATATATGAGTCTTGTGGGATTATAGATTTTGAGACGAATAGAACTTTGTAATTTCTGTCAATCTTATAACATGATCGATAGTTCTTGAATGGTTATGTAACATAAGGGACAAACCTTTAGAATAAACAAGAACCACGATGATCAAGATAAAATCTGGATATGAAGGACTATCAAATAAAATATAGTATGACTGGGCCACGAATCGTTTAGCGATGACTTTAAAAGTCGTAACCTAATACTATTTCACAAGAAAACCTATGTATTAAGAGGTTGAATATAGACGTAACTAAGACATAGAAGTTCCATAACTAATATTCTAGTTTGCATAAAGTCCTCCATTTATAATGATGAACAAGGATATGAAGCTTATAATCAAATTAAGTTGATTTCGATCGTGAACTAGTTTCCATGTTTATGAATTACTCTTCACCAAGTAATTTTGACTGCTCAATATAGATTGATCACATAAGCATGTGGGAAGTTTTCCTTGAATTACAAGGGAGAATGTGCACTTTAAAAAAAAAAAAAAAAACCATGGACAATCGTCCACTTATAAAAAAAAAACAATCAATTTTTTTTTTTTTTTAAACCGTGATCAACTCACGTTAGAAAAGAAAAGTTTTTTTTTTTTTTTACTGTTGGACGGACATCCATTGAAAAACATATTACGTACCTGGTCGGTGCCGAAATCCGACCGGAAAATCACCAGCGGTGTCGTCGTCAGCATTTTTTTTCTTCCTCCCTATGCTCGGACGTGGAAAGATGGAAAGGGAGAGAGGAACTTGGCCGTTTGTGGAGCATTTTTTTTAAAAAAAAAAGGCTTTTCATCCCTTTTATACTAATTTTATTTCCTAAACCTAATTAGATAAGGATTTCCTTTCTTGGATCACGGTCCCACAAGTGCTAAACCCACCAAGTTGGTCATTCCACCACCAAAATTAGCAGTTCTTAATTGATTCACAATCTCGGACGATGCTCTATCATATTACCAGGATCATCATTCAAACAATTGCTCGTATGTGACATCATTGGAGCAAGTCGAAAATTCTAATAACATTTCTAACGACTAATGAAGGTACTTATTTTGTTTATGATCAGAATAATCACCATCCAATACAAACTACGGAATATGACTATCCCTCTCTATGCATGGGACTTTATGTTGACGGTGGATTTTTTGCAAAGGCTAAAATTGTAAAATTATAGTTTTGTATATTTCTGACCTAGCTTCTGACGAATATATGAGATTCACATTTTAGAATTTAGACATGAAATCTCATGTCATGAGGATATCTAATTGAATGTGTAGCCTCTTCATAACATACATGAATATATAATTATTGACATCTCTCGACTGAGATTTCAAATAGTATGCATATCTCATCATTTACGAGCAATTCCAGTAGACACTTTTATATAAAATCAAGAATGATTAGACGGATCCTAGATGGATTGGCTACTGGTATAAACTATAGAGCAATAACGTTTTTTTGGATGTCGCAAATGTTCCCTAACTATGCAAAATAAATGTTCAGAATGAGTATGATGCCTTTACATCTCATACCTCGATTCTCGAATAAATATAATACTCCTAGAAAAGTTTCATACTAGTATAAAACCATCAATTAATTAATCCTAGTGCAATATTCATCAATTGAATTCCTAGAAAATATTCCATTTTTACCACAATATTTTATTACTTCAATTCATGGATTTTCTCAACTGAATTCCATATTCACTTTTCGGGAATATGGGCCACCTCCTAGTAAGCCCCGAGAAAATATTGCAGGTGTACTTAGTAATAATGCACGAATGAGCACCCAAAAATATGGACGAATGAGGATATGGAGAGATATGCAAAATAGGAAAGAAAAAAAGGCGTGGGATCGGGCCACCGGCCATGGAATGGTAGGTCCAACACCTCTCAGTTTATTTTAATTCATGTTATTATTATTCCATAATCCTTGACTTCCACATTCGAGCAAACCCTTAGTTTTCCATATTTTGTCAATTTTTTCTCAATTCTCAAAAAGCTTACAAATCAAATGGTCCCGCGACTATTAGGTCTTTTTCAGCGATGAAGATTAAAATATTATTATTTTAATATTTTCAAATGTTTGACGTTTGAGAAAAACCCTAATTGCTCATTCATAAAAAATTGAGAGTTTCAGTCAAGATCAAACTCTTCTGAGAATACAAAATATTGCACAAACATCGGAAGAAAAATACCAAAATTCTCAGGAATGGACGGTCATCGACATGATATCCCGTGCACCACCATGGTTGGACCTGGTCGATGGCCACCATGACCGACCGATCCCACATTCCCTAATCCATATTTTGGATAATCCTCCACTCGGACCTTATATTACATATTCCTCCAATCCTATTTCCACCAATTGGGAAATCCTCCTTATAATGCATATCTGGTCTCTCTGCCACCAATGGATGGTCCTCATACTCATTGGTTGGTCCGGCTCGACCCATGTTACACAGTCTTGTATTTCTTGGATCCAGGGCTCTCTAAAATTAAGGTTTTAAACCTACGATAATTCTGATGAATAATTTTCATATTGATATAGATATCAGTATTTTAATTAATATTTAATATTCAATCCTGCTACCAACATTTTTGTTCCCCGATTTTCCAAGCAACATGACATTGGACATCCATCCACTTGGCCAATCATCCAATATTTCATTGGACGACCACTTGTCCAATACTCTAATTCCTATGTCATTCAATAACTCATGACATGGGTATTCTATAATAACTCAACAATATATGATTTCTTGTCAAATATTTGACATATCAGAATATGTCATGATCCAACAATCTCATCATACCGAAGTTCATTAATCAAAAACATCAGGGTATTATTGATTCCTCATCCAACATAATGATATGTCACAATTTATCAGACTCGACGTCTATGCATTAATGTTATCCCAGCAGACACCTTATGCTCAATCCATGAGTCACAGAGCATATCACATTCGTCAATTATGTTCGACCCATCCAGGCTAAAACTCATGGTCTAGCCAAGTCAATAATTGTCCAATTAACACGTCTACCTTGCAAACTCCACACACATGAGACATCAATCATGTCACATAGAGGTATATTTACTAGGGTCTTGGTCTGGCGGCCTACAACACGTGCGAAGTAACAGTACATCCATGATGAGAAATGTGAGTAAGTCGTCCTAGCAGTTGAAGGAGTTAGCAAAGTATTAGATGGACAATCAACCAAGTCTCCCGCGCAATGTGGAACTAGTTCAACCATGATTTCCTACTTCCCCATTCTTCCAATCATCTACAACCGTCACACTTACTGGAAATCAATGTGTTAACTACTTGTGTAATATAAATAGGCTCATCAACCCATGATAAGATAACTTAACTCAAGTTAATCAAACTTATCTAAACAGAATTCAATCAATTTGATCAGGATTTACAGGAAATCATCAAATTGCAAAAGTCTTCAACATGGAAAATTCAACACATCCACCGTTCATCAATCATTATTGATCTCACATAATTCTCATCTCCTGCCTACAGATCGACCCTTATCCCTCTTTTTGACCGAATTAATCCAAAATTACCATTATCTTGGTTTAGTCCGAAGTCATATATATTAATCTATCGAACTCAAAGCACTCTCGCGCAGTGCATCTTCTAAAGGTTTAGTTAATTTGGTCAATTGAGGATCCGCCTGTTGCACAACTCTCCACTTTTCCTCAAAAACCAGCAAATCGTTTTTATCCATCAACAAAAGTGTACAAAAACATGAAATATTTTGATATTGTTAGCAAAATGGTGTATAAACTTCAATAAGAATCAAAGAAAAGAGAAAAATACAATCCTAATTAGAATATTTGGAAATCGAAAAAAGGACTGAATCCTTTAGCTTTAAGACATACTTACCTTGCACCGGGGATTATGGATTATCGATGTCCGTCTCCTAGAATACAACGACTTACTTCATGATGTAATAGCACTCCAATCTTCAAGAAACAACAAACCAAAACTTTATGTGATGAACTCTCTTAACTGACACAAACTTAAATGATGATTTATATTAAATACAATATGATGATTATTAGTTTTCTAATTGATATTCATAGATTACTATTACCTCTTCATTAAAGCATCACGATGCTTCACAGAGACCTTTCAAGGGTTTCGTACATATGGACATCCTTTCATTAAAACTACTCAAACTAACTTGATAAGAAACTTAATTGGGCCAAAGTCAATTACCTCCAAAATTAACCCAATTCCATTAAGATAAATTTTATAACACTGTTTACCTCATGAGTTTAGTTTGGCAGAGAAGCAAACAAATCACTCCATCATCTTCATTTCTAATCAGTGACCAATTATGAAAAGATGAGGGTACCCAAATATACCTCAATCTAAAACTTTTCCACCTATAAGTCCTTTCTCCGAAAGTGATTATCTATGGACTAAGTCAAGACAATACAACGAATCGGTTCACACTTCGTGTGATCTTATATGGATATGAGATCGAGACAATACGACAACAAGATAACTTGCATGATTGACTACGGATACAAGATCGAGATAATACAACAACGAAGTATGATTAATTGATAATAGGTCCGGACTTAACCAAACACTATAGGATTGTTATCAAGTAATTAGGAATTAATATTTGTGTATTTTACTTCTAATTATAATAAAAACAATTATAATTGTCCAAAATTAAAAGTAAAAGACACATCAAGATTTTGTTAACGAGGAAATCATAAATGCAGAAAAACCCCGGGACCTTGTCCAGAATTGAATACTCTCAGAATTAAGCCGCTATACAAAATCTAAACCAACTTCGTATAGTTGAGACCAAGCAACTAAACCTATAGTTCACCTAGTTCCCTCAGTATCCATGCGCCTCCAACTTGTAATAAGTCACACACTTGGAACAATTCTTTTGGTTCGTATTCCAAACAGTAAAGGAACAACAAATATGTTCGATAACTACTCTTTTCAAACAACATGATATGAGTTTGACAAAAGGCTCTTCCGTTTATCCCAATAAACTCCTTTGTCGGGTTCTTAGATCAATCTATTCAACAACTACCAAAGTAATTGTTTAGACTATGCAATCAATACTATAAATCACAAAGAAATGTATTGATGACGATCTACACAACTAATCAATCCAATTTATCAAAAGATAAACCGATTGTAGTTGGATCCCCAGCCGATCAAGTTTTGTGCACACCAAAGATTATGAACTCAAATAAAAAATCTTTTTTGTCTTCAAATCTTATTAAATCTTCAATAAAACCTGCACACAAACAACTTGAATCTCTTGTGATCAATCACATACAGAACGGAGTCTGTTAACGATGGATTATCACAAAAAGTCTTTAGATCTACAAACAATCTAAAGATCCCAGTCGATACTTCGATCTAGTTTGAGTGAATCTTATATCAGAAGAGAAGATTCTCAAGCATAAACAAACTAGGTGCAATCAAAGTTCAACAACCGTTAGTCAATCAAATCAATCAAAAACTAATAATAAACTGCAATTATCTAGTTTCCCACCAACGGTACTCGTAGATCTTCTCAATCCCAAAGAAGTCTTTAAAACGAGCGGTCGTAAGAGATTTCGCCTAATTAGGTTACTTTCCTCTTCGAATAGATGGCTCCACCAGTAATAACACAACTAGGTAGTTTTGCTGGCTCTGAGGATTAGTTTGCTCGAAATGCAAACTTTAATATTTATAGACCAAGGAAGTTTGGACACCAAGGAATTTCCAAAACCGAATATTCTCAAAGATATGCAATAAAGCCAAAATCGGTTTTCAAAATTCTTGGAAATGCTCTGTCCAAATATTGACCGAAATCTATAGAAAATCTCCAATTAGTAAATGCGCATTGCCAACTTTTATTTTCAAAAGTTATGTATTTAATTGCTGGAAACTAAAAGTATATAAAATTAAAAACCTTAATTAAAAGATTCTGAATTTATTTCGATCCGGGATTCTCCTTTAGTTATTAAGGAATATATTTAAACAATAATAGATAAGAATTACTGCACATGTCCGTCGACATCTTTACTTTGGAAATCCTTTTTCATATTTACAATCTTGGAACCGATTTTTCACACTTCCAAACAAGTTTTAAATTGGTTCATCTGATTTCCAAGAACTATGTGATTAATTAAAAAATATTCAATCACCATGCATGGGTTTAACGGTTCTACCAAACACAAAGTTCGGTTCTACCTCCAAGTGGCTACTAGGATCGGTTACACTAGTTTCCATAAAATGGCTAACTAAGTACCAGGATCGGTTACCACTATTTATGGTACTTACTTGTGATCGGTTGCACAAGTTATAGGATCGGTTACACCAATTACTAAAACTTGTTAACCTACTACAAGGATCGATTTACACATCTTGTGATTAGTCCCACCAAGTTCTAGGATCGCTTACCCATTACTAGGAATGGTCACACCAATTACAAATATCGATCATACCATCTCAGGTGATTACTTAAGATTGGTTTTACTGATAAAAGTCATATCGTTACATAAGTCAGGCATTGTGAATAGTTTTACCAAGATACCTAAACAAGTTATGAGCGGTTATACTAAACACACATATTGATAATCCAAAGATTTGCAATGAATAACAATACCAATAAGCCTAGGATTTCCCTTTCGATTCACAAAACAAGTTTATGAATTGTACTTCCTTTAAACGAATGTAAAACATTGTTTCTTAGGACGAAATATTCACCCATACCCATACATAATCACAATAATATTCATCCGATTATGTCGATGTCTTACATACGAAGTTCAAAAAATAGGCGTTATACTTCGTATTATAGTTCCATAATACTACGTCTAACTAGAGTATAATCATTCACAGCTTCGCAATTATGTTTTCAATATAGCATGACTTGAAAGATACGTTAGGAATGAAACAGTTCAAGTTAAAATATTACTAACCTCAAGAGGAAGGATGATGTCGTCGTTGTAGCTCTTTACTTCTTCACATTCTCCAAGTCTTCGAGTAATACTTGTATGTCTCATATCCTAATAACTTTCTAGCTAACCTATACGAAGTTGACTCGAGTAAACAATCAAGCGACTCTTTAAATGAGTTTTGGTTCACTAAAATATGACAACCAAAATTGACATACCAATGCTTGGTGGGTTCAACCTAGCTATGCTCTAACAAATTCGAAGTTTCAACCACAACTTCTACATCGGATTCAAATACACCGAGAAGATCCAGAGCTGCTATATTTTATGTATGTGGTGTTGAGAAGATTTCTTTATCTCCTGTGTATGATTAGTATGTAAGGCTTTTATGTTGCCCCCCCCCCCTTTTTTATTTTATTTGCTTTAGGTGTAGTAGTGAAAACAAACACAAAATCAACTCGATCGAGTTCGTCATCCAGTTCATACACTAATTCTTCAACGCCGAGTCAGCCCGATACTTTTCGCTACAGACACTTAAAGACCGATTCAGAATTCCATTGATATTTGAGACACTTTGGTTACTGTTTGAGACACTTTGGTTACTATTTGAGACATCGTGGTTATGTTGTGGATACAGTTACTACTAGTTGAACCTAAAATTTAAAAACTCCAGATCGTGTTATTTACATGATTTGAGGAACATTGGGTTGGATTTGATCTGGTCATAGCTTTTTTATTTGACACATCCTGGTTTTGTTTTTAAAATCAGTTTGACCATATTCGTTTGGTCCTCTCCATTGCGAGGGAGAAGGTTTTCTGAAATTGTTTTTAGATTTGAAGGGATGGATTTGATAGGCAAGAATTGGTGGAGATACTATAACATGTATGACTATTTTATGATCCCGAAAACAATAGTGAAAACAATATATGTTTCGAGGGTAGCCTTTTTTCCCAAAATAAAATAAAATAAGAAGATACTTAATAAAGTCTCCGCCGGTCAAAGAGATTCCTCAATTCTCCGATCCATGACAACTACCTCATATGTCAATTGAAGACATCCAATGCCGAAGATTTTCCAAGCAGCTGAAAAGCACCATTATTTCTCTATTTCGTTCTTCGTCATCAGTAAAGCTGTTCAGTACCACCAATTTGTCTGTTAAGAAACCTAATTTATCAACTCCTCCTCTGTTGCAGCACCAACACCTTACTCTCTACTGCCTTATTTAGTATTTCCATGTTTAGTTATTACTTTCCTTAGTTAGACAGTTCCCTTTAATTCATCTAGTTTAGTTAGAAGTCTTTTAGTTTCCTTTAAATTACTACAACTTGGGTAACAAGTTATGCTACATATAAATATGCTAGCCATGTTTACGTAAGGATCATCAATTAATACAACAATTCAGTTAAACCTAGTTTTCTTTCATTGAGATGGTGGCTGACCCCCAATTCAAAGGGTTTATCCGGCTCTTTTCGTGTGTTTTAATTCATCTCTCCAGTGCTAAAGGTCTAGAACCCTAACACCTGGATCAGAGCAGGTTCAGTTCAATCTCAAAAAAATCCACCAATTTTTTTTTTTAGGGTTCTTATTTTCCTTCCAATGTCTTACACCGAAAATATGAAAACCGTGCACGAAAGTATTGAAGTCTTAGCAGAAAAGGTTGACAATCTTGTTGACGCTATTACTAACCTTCATGCCCGCGATGAAGAAACTCATAAGAAGAAGATGGCAGAGAAGTCGTTACTTCGGGAACAAGACCGTATTGCTCTCGCTACAACCATAGAAAACTATTTCCGCAATATGTTTCGAGAAATTGTCCCCCTACTCCGACAGCATCCTGAAACTTCAAACCCTCCACCACCTCCTCCACCACCGCCGCCGCCAAATCATGGTCAACAACAACAGCTACGCCCTAATATCAAGTTTCCTAACTTTTCTGGTGACGATCCCGATGGCTGGATTTTCAATGCTGATCAATATTTTGATGTTTACAATGCATCTGATGCTCTTAAACTTACTCTTGCCGCTGCACACCTTTAAGGTGAGGCAAACCAGTGGTTTAGATGGAGAAGAACTCAAACTGCGATTACTACATGGGACCAATTTTGTACTTTGGTTCGTGAAAGATTTTCTACAGCAAAATTCGTGGATGCTAGGTTGGCTATAAGCACTATTGAGCAGAAAGGTATTGTCCGTGAACATATCCCTGAGTTCGAACATTTATTGAACTTAGTTGATTTTCCTGAGGATTTCTTGATCAGCTGTTTTATCCATTCTTTGAAACCTCACATTGGCACTATGGTTAAATTATTGGCACCACAAACCTTAACTGAGGCCTTTACTAAAGCCATTCATCAAGAAGAAGCTTATGCAGCAGTTAATAAGGCTTCTACAAGGCAACCTTATCGTCCTCCTCAGTTCAGACCCGCTGCCACTTTACAACCCACCCCATACAATAAATCTTTTTTACCTCCAGGAGCTAAAAGGTTATCTATAGAAGAGCAAAGGGAAAAACGAGCAAAAGGCTTATGTTTTAATTGTGATAAACTCTATACACCGGGTCACTTATGTGATAAGCCAAGATTATTAATTTTGGATATGGCTTCTGACATGGATGAGATTACCAATATTTTTGAAGAGGAAGACAATCTCCAGGTTACAGAAGAAATTCACAATGACGTTGAGGTTCCTAAGGATTCTCAAATTTCTTTTCATTCTCTTCTAGGCTCTTCTTTTCCTAAAACTATGAGAGTCACGGGATATATTCAGGGAGAACCCCTTACAGTTCTCATTGACTCCGGATCAACTCATAATTTTTTACATCCATCAATTGCTAAGAAACATGGTTTTTCTCCTAAATCTAGTGGTGCTGCGTTACAAGTTATGGTTGGTAATGGTGGTTTTCTAGACACTTGTGGTTCTTGTACGGATATATCTCTTCAGATACAAGACTACAAATTCACTACTGATTTTTATATCTTGCCTGTTAGTGGCTGCGATGTTGTTCTTGGTGTTCAATGGCTTCAAAATTTGGGTCAAATTATGTGGGATTTTACCAAACTACATATGCGATTTCAGCTAAATAATACTGACTATTTGTTGGTTGGAAATTTTTCATCTTCCATTATGTTACTGGACAGCTCTCCACTGCAAAAATTTCTGGATTGTGCACCCAATGGATTTCTTCTTCAGCTTACTCCTACTTTGTCAACATCAACTTCTGATGAGGTACCTATCGCTGTTTTAGAATTACTTTTGCGTTATTCAGATATTTTTGAGTCTCCTACATCCTTATCACCCTGTCGATCTCATGATCATCGCATAACTTTGCTTCCTAACACAGCACCAATAAATGTTAGACCATATAGATATCCACACTTTCAAAAGGCTGAGATTGAGAAAATTGTATCTGAACTCAAACAAGCTGGTTTCATTCGTCAAAGCTCTAGTCCTTATTCTTCTCCTGTGTTATTAGTTCGAAAAAAGGATTCTAGTTGGCGTATGTGTGTTGACTACAGGGCACTTAACCAAGTTACTGTGAAGGACAGGTTTCCAATTCCTGTTGTTGATGAGTTAATTGATGAACTGAACGGAGCTACAATTTTTTCTAAAGTGGATATGCGTTTTGGTTTTCATCAAATCAGATTATTTGCTGCAGATATTCATAAAACGACTTTCAGAACACATGATGGTCACTACGAATTTTTAGTAATTCCCTTTGGATTATCTAATGCACCCGCAACATTTCAAAGTTTGATGAATGATGTGTTTCGTCCTTACCTTCGGAAATTTGTCTTGGTATTTTTTGATGACATATTGATTTATAGTAAATCCTTATCTGAACATCTTAAGCATCTGGAGATTGTGTTTGATTTACTACGCACACACAAGTTATTTCTAAAGAAATCTAAGTGTGACTTTGCAAAGTCATCCATTGGATATCTTGGTCATACAGTTTCAGCTGATGGTGTTGCTGTCGAAGAAGACAAGATTTCAAGTATTAAGAATTGGCCTATTCCTTCCACAATTAGAGATCTTAGAGGCTTCCTAGGGTTGGCAGGCTACTATCGCAAATTTGTGAAGGATTATAGCAAAATTTGTGTTCCACTCACTAAGTTGTTAAAAAAAGATTCTTTCAAATGGTCCGAAGAAGCTACAACAGCATTTAATCAGCTTAAGTCTGCTTTAACAAGCACTCCAGTTTTAGCATTACCAGACTTTACAAAAGAATTTTGTTTAGAATGTGATGCTTCTGGCAATGGATTAGGAGCAGTTTTGATGCAGTCTAACAAGCCTGTTGCTTATCACAGCAAACCTTTAACAAGTAAGAATTTGAATTTGTCGGTCTATGATAAGGAGATGCTTGCTATTGTCTCTGCAGTAAACAAATGGAGACCTTATTTTCTTGGGAGACATTTCAAAATCTACACTGATCATAGAAGTCTTAAATATTTCCTTGAGCAAAGATTGTCTTCTCTTGAACAACAAAAATGGTTGTCTAAATTGTTGGGGTATGATTATGAAATCATCTATAGATGTGGAGCTGTAAATAGGGCTGCAGATGCTTTATCGATAATGGTTCACACTCAATTATTGTCCATCTCAACTCCCATTTTTTCTGGAATCCATGAAATTACTCAAGAATGTCATGCAGATGCTGTATTGGGAGTTCTTATTCAACAATTACGTCAAGATCCAAGATATAAACGTAATTACTCATATGTTGATGGAGTTTTACGCTTTAAAAATCGTGTTGTTGTGGCATCTACTTCTGCGTGGTGTAATAAACTCCTTCATGAGTTCCATTCAACTCCAGTCGGTGGACACTCTGGCTATTTAAGAACATATAAACGTCTTCAGCAAAACTTTTATTGGAAGGGTATGAAATCTTCGGTTAAGACATTTATACAACACTGTGATATTTTCCAGCGCATTAAGTATGAAGCTTCAGCTCCTCCTGGACTACTACATCCATTATCTATCCCTACTGATGTCTGGATTGATATTTCTATGGATTTCATCGATGGTTTTCCATTATCAAATAGAAAGAACTCCGTATTAGTGGTGGTGGATCGTCTATCTAAGTATGCTCACTTTATAGCATTATCACACCCTTATTCTGCTTCCACCATTGCTGATGTCTTTGTACGAGAAGTTGTTCGCCTTCATGGTATGCCTAAAACAATAACTAGTGATCGAGATCCTATTTTCATGAGTAATTTTTGGGAGGCATTCTTTACTTTACAAGATACTCAACTTTGTAGAAGTTCAGCTTATCATCCTCAAACGGATGGCCAAACTGAGGTAACTAACCGAACTTTAGAATGTTATCTGCGATGCTTTACTGGAATCAGACAAACAGATTGGTTTAAATGGCTTCCATGGGCTGAATGGTGGTATAACACGAGTTATCATTCAGCCATAAAGATGACTCCTTATCAAGCTTTGTATTGTCGTGCTCCACCAACAATTTCAACTTATCAACCTGGCACAACTCTTGTGCATGCTGTGGATGATTTGTTAAGAGCAAGAGATCATATTCTGAAAATTCTACACTCTAATTTACATGATGCTCAAGCTAGGATGAAAAACTATGCAGACAAGCATATGACTGAACGTTCTTTTGATATTGGTGATTGAGTTTTCCTTCGCCTTCAACCTTATCGTCAGACAACAGTTCGTGACAAGTCTTTCTCTAAGATATCTCCAAAATTCTATGGACCATTTCGTATTATTAAAAAAATTGGCACGGTGGCATATAAGTTGGAACTGCCGGTATCTAGTCGCATACATCCAGTGTTCCATGTTTCTCAATTAAAGTTGAAACTTGGTTCTTCCATTATTGTCAACTCTGATCTACCAACTACTGTGGATTATGAAAAATGGGAACACGAGTTAATTCGGATCGAAAGATGTTCAAAAGAGGGAATATTCTTGGTACTAGATGGCTTATCAAGTGGAAAGATCATTCAAGTGATGAAGCAACTTGGGAAGATGCGGATGAGATTATCGATCGTTTTCAGACTTTGAGACTTGAGGACAAGTTGTTTTTCAAAGGGATGGGATGTTGCAGCACCAACACCTTACTCTCTACTGCCTTATTTAGTATTTCCATGTTTAGTTATTACTTTCCTTAGTTAGACATTTCCCTTTAATTCATCTAGTTTAGTTAGAAGTCTTTTAGTTTCCTTTAAATTACTACAATTTGGGTAACAAGTTATGCTACATATAAATATGCTAGCCATGTTTACGTAAGGATCATCAATTAATACAACAATTCAGTTAAACCTAGTTTTCTTTCATCAAGCTGGTGGCTGACCCCCAATTCAAAGGGTTTATCCGGCTCTTTTCGTGTGTTTTAATTCATCTCTCCAGTGCTAAAGGTCTAGAACCCTAACATCCTCCTAACTTCAAAACAGAGGCTTTTGTCCAATTCGTTTTTCCATACCGGAGTCACTCATGGTGGCGGCCCTCGTAACTTTTGCTCTATTTCCTCCTCCTTACTTCTCACAGAATGTGAGGTTGCCTCCTCTTCATCATCAGAGGTCAATGTAACCACACAGAACATACAAAGGAAGAACCTTTGTACTCTTTGGACATCAATTCCAGTTAGGGCTTATTGCTTATCCCATAAGTATGTTATTTTGATTTTATTTTAATGTAATTGTTTATGATCGTTGTCATAGATTTTTCCCAATTCTTAATGTTTTCTTTCTTCTTCCTGGGTGGTTACAGAATCGATTTGATGGGATTAATTTATGAAAATCAAGCCAATTTGATCCCACATACTCCTGGAATTGGCAATTACATTGTTCTTTGATTTGACGACCTTACCGATTCTCCAACTCCTCCTCGAGTAAGTTCGTATTTGAGAAAAACCTGATGACCATTCTCAAGGAAACTTTCATAATTTTCGTTTCAAGGAAATTGCAACAAACTTTCAGAATTTTTGTTCAAGGAAATCGCAATAGCGTGTTTAATTCTTCATTTTAGGACTCTTACATGGTGGTTTTCAAATATGGATCCACCGTAATGTTCAATATGCTTGATAAAGAAGTTGATGGGATGGCTATCTGAAGATTATCAAAAGACATGCTTCAGGGATGCTACCTGAAATGGCCAAGGACGGAGGTGACTCTTCACAGTTGTACATGATAAAATTTCCATTCCTAGGTGAGACTCACCTTTGTCATTTTCGCAATATATTACCTTTGTCATTTCGGTGTAGGTGTAAAATATGTTAAGATTAGCTGATAACTGTTTTCAAAATTACAAAAATAAACCAAACTGGTGGAGATGGAGAAGAAGATTTTGAACTCAGACTCATATATGCAGAACACAAAACAACACTTTAGCCACTTAGTATTCTTTTCATTGTAGCTAGCTACAGATAAGATCATGACAGTTCTATTCTTTATCTAAATTATGTTGGCTATTTTTCAGTGTAACTTTTCTCTTACCTGGTAATTATATTATGTTCTCGGTGATGGGTGTTAGAATTGTGCTTCCAACATTCCTAAATCCTAACTCATGTTCATATAAAGGCACATGTTCTTATTTTTTTCATCACGCACTTCCTTCCTGCTGTCTGTGTGACATACAAACCTAATGCTGTTTGCCTAGTACAACAAAAGTCCCTCTTTAAGTCGGGCACTATTACTTAAAAGCTTAGGTAACAAGGACTGATAGGAAGGGTAATGAAAACTTTACAATGATTGTTCAACTAGTCCTCATCGACTGGATCCTTTATTTAGATGTCTAAAAACCTCGTTAGTATTTGCTGTAACACGTAGTTTCATTTGTATTCTCCTCATCAGTTGTGTGTTAATAGCCTCAAATAGACTAAGATGAGAGTGTAGTGCGTGGCCTTGGAAAAGGTCAGAGCACTGACAGTTGGGTTGCTGTTTATGACAGCCGAACCCGAATATTGGAGAGGCCATGTGGGCCTTGGTGTTATGCAGCCAATGATGTATGACACATACTCAAGTGCAACTGACTTAGAAATGATAGCTTGAAGTGATTGTGGAGTTCTAGGGAATACTGGACCAAAGTAGGAATCGTTTTTGGTGGAACATGTTTAATTCATCAATTTTGTTGAACATCACTTTTATCTTAAGTTTGTATCCGGCCATCTTCGATTTAAATTATATTTGTTATGGAACTATCCCCAAATTTGACTTTATATGAGTGATGGGAAATCACAATGGTTATTACTAAATGTTGAAGTTGCAAAATTTAAACCTAGTTGGTAGTTATGTTCTTAATGCAAAAACTACAATTGTTGAAGAGTTGGTTCCAATTTAAGATGCGACGGTCGAAAATAAGCCAGCGAATCAATTTCTAAAAGGGTCATCCCCAAACCTTTATCTTCATTCTACATATAGATCTTCACGGTTGTCGGCTAACAACCCAATCCAGACACTTGGAAACATGCAGTTTTGTCAAATATTCTGTTGTTTGCTTATGTATTTAAGTATTGGCAACACCTCAACTAGGGTAGGCGGTCCCTGAAAGAATTTGTCAACAGACATAATATCTAAGTTCTTTTAACGTAAACATGATCATTGGAGGTTGTACTGTGTAATATATGGCGTAGCAGTAAGCAGATAGGATGGATCAACCCCGCATAGAATTTAGAATCTTTATGAACATAGTTTTGCTTATTTATTCTGGCAGAAGATGTGCTTTTTCAATTTCGGTCACATACTTGTAGCAGCACCTAGACTTTCTATTTTGTCTCTTGTTTAACGATCTGAGATAATCAATCTACAATTATTCTGTTATTGTAGATTGCAAGGTGAGAGAAAAGCTGAATTTCTACAATCGCTAGTGTTCTTGGTCAAAGTGCTGCTCTTGACTACTACTCTCACCTGGTATTTGTTTTGAATTGCAAAAGCGTTCCTTCTACTCCTTTAAATTGAGAACTTGTCTAGTACAATGTGAGTTCGCTACACCTCTCTTTTTCCTTGTGAGTAAGAGTGCGACAGTTTGTTTGAAATTAGTCACAATCTCCTCCCCTTTGGATAGGGTCCGAAGTGGATGCCCAATGTGGCATGTTGTAAAATTAAGTTGGTGTTTGGGCAGGTCCGGTGGTGTGGGTCTGCCTGGGTGGGTCTGCCCATGCCTATCCAGTACTGAAAAAAGGTTGTGCGCTTTTAGAACTCTATGTTTTTCTCTTCAGGTTGATAGAAGGATTTCTGAATATGCGAATGTAAATATTGGGTTGGAAGAAAGTGGTATTTTACGCCACGGCAAGAAATTAGTTGAACTGGCACGGAAAACGCGTGCGGATGCAGAAGTTGTTCATTGCTTTGGGCTATCTGAGAGGTAACTGGGGGAATCATATTTGTTAAAGCTTGGATGACTTTTGTCAATTAGATCTCAGCAATTTGGCTCAAAGATTCAAACTTCTGTTGTTTCTTGAACCACTGGCATCATATTCTGAGTTTCTTTAATAACAAGGAAGTAAGCACTTTGATTATTCATTTTTCAGATCAGATGTTACTTGGAATGAAGGTTCCAAGTACTCACATATGTTTGACTACCTTCGAGATGAATTTAAATTGACACAGAGGTTTGCGAATTTGGATCGTAAGTTCAAGATGGGGGAGGTAAGGACGTCATATATCTCTTACAATAAGTTTTTCTATTGCTAGTAGTTTATTAGACAAAAAGAAACGAAAAATGACTTTCTCATACTTGATATGTACTTTGTCTGTATTGCAGCTCATTATCTGGTTCACTATGGTGGAAATGGGTATACTTTGGGTAACTGCAGGTGTAGCTGCATATCTAATCGGTTTTACGTTGTTGTTGTGTTTACCAGTAGTCACGTTACGGATTCGGGCATTAGAGGCTTACCTCATGTCAATATGAATAGGAAATTTGTCGGCTGCATCAAATTGAGTAATTTGTGGTTTTAAAGGACTTATGTCAGTTTCCTGCCAGATATGGACTATTATTAGGGTTGCTTTGTAAATTTGTCCATATTTAAAGTTAGGTGTTTGCTAAATTAATTTGTTTTCCTTCCACCAGTAAGTAGGAGCATACCTGGTACTTATGTCAGTTTCCTGCCAGGTATGAGACTGTATATTAACAGGGTTGCCAGGTGATCATTAACTTCTTGGCTTGTTGGCTTTCACTGTAATTCTCTTGTAAGTCTTGACATTCTCAAGCTTGTTTGAAGATGTCAGTACCTATTCATCAGATCCTTCTTAAAGATTCGAGAAGATATCCGTTATTTTTCTAACTAAAATATCTGGGGGGTTTTGTTTTCTGACGAAGAAGCTGATTAAAAAGGGTGGATTTGAATCGTTGTTCCTATTAATTCTTCGTAACTTGGAACTTGTTGAATGAATCTGAGTTGAAAGGAATTTGCCAATGCAACCACTTAAATTTCAGTATAATTTGCTTTCCAACCCAATTGGTGCTCATTTTCAAAAGTGTATGTGATCGCATCCCCTCCAATGCATGTACAACAGCTAAGTGATGATGATATTATTCAATTCATGCGTCAAACTTAATAACTCTGATCTCTACTTTGCCAGCATCTTATAACTTTTTTTCCCCAAAAAAGTATCACAGGGATTAGAAGTCGAAACATCTAGGTGCCATAATGGGATTCACTCCTCTGAGCCATCAAGTTTTTGGTATCATGGTTACATATATTTTATATATACACATATTTGATCCAAAAATGAGACCCAACATGTTATCTCATAATATTTAATCTTTTTTTTGGCAGAAATACGTGCCGAATTTTCTGTGCCGATTTCATATCTCTAAAACAAATTATACACGTACGTATTTCGTTCCTAACTACTGTCGACTCGCAATCTATTGACCGGATTTTTGACCGAATTCAACATTTATAAATCCGAATAATACTCGTACTATTGCCATTCTGTACGTTTGATGAATCACGAATTGCTAACTAGGCCAACGACATTCATATTTTATGTTAAACCGAATCACCCATTTTACTGAGATGAAATTTCTTGGCAACTTCCCTGTGAGTTTCCCAAGGGAATTTAAAGGTTGCTTACTTGTGCTTCCTTCAAATGTTATCAAAGTTTGTGACTTGTACTCATTAATTTCCCCAGAACTTTAATGAACTGCTTGATCCCAGTTGATAATTAAACTAATTACGGTTTGATTAATGTTTAATTAAGTGTAACGTAAGCTGATTAATTTACTTTAACCAAATTGATTTCTTCATTTCATTACCGGAATCTTAAAAAATGTCATCTTGGTGTCAGACGCTTCCGATATAGCAGACTCCATCTTCAAGGTAGCTAAATATGCTAGCTACAAAGTCTAAACTTCATTAACAAAAAGTGGCATGGTAACTATCCCAATTTCATCGGAAAAAATTACCGGAGGATCTAGCCAATGTAACCAGTTAAAATTTTGATATAATTAGCTTTCCATCAGAGGGAAAAAATACAGAAAAAGAAAAATTGGAAATTAATAAAATTTCATTTTAACCTTACAGCTAAAACAAATATAGGATCAAAAATTGTAACAAACCTTGTCTCATAACAACTTGAGAGGGAAATAGAAAAATCTAAGTAACAAGAAACAAAAGAATCTTGATTTTGTAGTGTATTCACACAATTATATGATGTCTAACTAAGCTGGTGTTAGTCTATAGCGGCTATTGTTAATCGAATGCGATATGTAGAGCTAAGAGTCGCAGCGTTCGTTCCAGCATACGAGCATTGTGACGCACCGTCGAAGTATATAAAATTTTGCTCTTTGCTCTTTCACTAACCGATTACACTTCTGCCCAAACGATTTGCATGGGACTCGAATACTTCGTGAACAAAAGCTTCGATTATCTTCCTTAATCCCCATTTATTTTGATTAATCTTCTTCTTCTTTTTCTTTTTTCTTCTTTGCACTAGATTTTCGTATGTATTTTGTAAAGCTTGAGTTAGCTTTTGAGTATTGATGAGAAAGGAATGAAATGTGATGCTATTTATAGAAGTGTAGAATGGGAAGCAAGGGAATTTACTTGCTATTTAATTTTGGGAACGAGAGTTTAGAGCATAGAGAGGTAGCATATTAGTTTATTACTTTTATATTTACTTGGTTTTTTTTAGTAGATAATTGGTTTCGGTAAGTTTGAGTGTAACCAGGTGATGGATAGGAACCTGGCGAAGAGTGCTTGCATCTGATACCAAGTTAGAACTTGATATTAGGTATTGGGTAGAACAATGCCAGTATTCGATTTCTGAGTATTTTTACAGAGCTCTGCAAATCAAGCGATAATCCGAGTTAACCCGGTTTTGTTTTTTCTCATCCTTTGATTTCAATTTTTTCTTTCTTATGAATTACTAAGTTTCTGTATCTTCCTCCCTTTCATATTTCCACTCATCTAATTGTTTTCTTTTAATTATTTTACCTTTTACTGTTCTTCTTTGAATTATTCGTTTCTTCCTGTTTATTTTTAAATGGCTGCTTAATCCTTTGTTTCCCCTATATGTGTTTGCAGTTTATATTATCCCCTTATGGCTTTTGCTAATATTTATGTTGTGATCAAAGCTTTTGCTGAACTAGTCTTTAAGCTTTTGCTTTCAGGATTAGATGATATGGATTTCATTGCTTTTGCCAATGGTTCTTTGTGGAAGAAGTCTCGGTGCAAACTCAGTCCCTCTAGAATCGGTTCATCCCCATCCCGCCTCATCCAATTTTCAAAGAAATTCAAATTCAAAAGAGTCAGTGGTATGCGGATAATCAGCGGTCTAATTTTAGTAATCCTGCTCATAAACAGCTATTACACCTACCACATTTTGGTTGATTTTCACATATTCAGTTCCCATAATTATAGCTCGGAAAATATTCTGTATTCATCCAGTAGATACCATCTCAACCAATTTTACCCTCGTATACCTAATATTTTTCACCTTAATTACCCCCTAAAAAATATTTCATCTTTAAATACTCAGAAATCATTTTCTCCGATATACCTAAATCTAGATAGCCTGGAAAACTTTGGTCTGCAAATCTCAGAATCAATGGAGGAAGGTAATGCTAGCAATGTTATTGATTTAGATGACAAATTCAAGAAAGCTACTTTGGAACTGGGTAACATCAATGAAGTTGTTGTGGTGAATCAAAATTCTGCTAATGACAAAGATGAAGATTCAGAATGGGAAGCAAGTGCAATTGGAAAAGTAATTATAGAAGGTAGAATGTAATGACACTGTTGAGAAATACATCACCTACACCTGGCCTTTCTTAACTTTGGAAAATCTTAAAATCATTGAAGTTGAGCCAAATATGATGATTTTCAAATTTAATGATTGGGATCTGCTTAACAAAGTAATTGAACAGCGTCCGTGGATTATCAAAAAGCATCTTCTGGTTGTCCATGACTACATTCCTGGTATGATTTACACAGAGAAGCATTGGGGATTTTAGCAGTTCTGGATCCAACTTAAATATATCTTACCTGAACATATGAATGCTTTTTCAGTCACTAAAATTGGCGAAGTAATGGGAGAAGTCACTGCTATAGAACCTAAAGATGGTATACCAGTTGGTACTACCCATGTGAAGGTGTGTGTTAATGTCGACTTGTCAATGCCTATGAGAAGAGGTGTTAAGTGTACCACTATGGCAGGTGTCACTAAATGGCAAAAATTCTTCTATGAAAGGCAGCCAACCAACATATGTACTGAATGTTACATAATCAATCACTCTAAAAATGCTTGTAAAGCGACTGCTGATTACTTAAAGTTGGCTCATGAGAAACCACATTTTGTTGGCAAGGTTGACAATATTCGTAAAAACATCGTTGCTATTAAGTCTAATCAAGCTCCTGCAGTTAAGACAAACCAAAAGAAATTTGTCAAAACTGCAATCTTCGTTCCTCCTAAAGATGGTGATGTGATAAACTTGGATTTTATTCTCAAGGATGCTGATGTTAATGTAAAGGAAGATAGAAGATTAGGAAAGTTTTTTAGAGAAGATAATACTAAGAAAACACCCAGTTCTACCTCTGAGATTTCTTCAGAAAGCACCTTACTGATATCCAATACATCTTATCAGACTGTTCAAAGTATCACTTCTGGGGATAATCAAATTAATGATGCTAGCAAGGGGAATCAGGTAAACTACCTAATTTTAACTTATTTTCTTTATAAGCCACTTTTTCTTTATAAGCCACTTAATTCCTCGTTAATCATTATTTGCATCTGCTTTCATTTTTACTTTGCTTCTTTACAAATTCTTACTTTATTGGATTCCGTTTGTAGTGTCTTTAATTTACACTCAATATCAATCACTAGGTTCATTAGTACTCATTACATCTTGTCTAGTCGCATTAGTATTTTTAGTTCATACTTCTTTACTAATTACATCCTTGTAGTCCATCATAAATTATCATTTTACGTTAATGCTTTCAATTTTAAATCTAGGAATTTCATATTAGTATCTCTTTTCATCATGAAAGTTGTTTCTTGGAATGTTCAAGGGTTAAAGTCACCTTCTACCAAAGATCATCTAGGAGACATAATAAGAACTCAAAATCCATATATAATCTTTCTCTGTGAAACTAAATCAAATGAGGATAAAATGAGAACTTTATTGTCTCCTTTTAGATTCCCAAATATTAGATACCTTCAACCAGTTGGTCGATCAGGAGGATTAGTACTCATGTGGAAAAATGGATTTGTCTGTGATATAGTTGGAGCTGATGATAACATGTTTCATGCAATTGTTCAAAGTCACCCTAATGAGCAGGAATGGCTTCTCTCTTGTATGTATGGTTACTGTAACTATACGAAAAAAGGAAGAATCAATGGGAGTTCATCAAGGATATTGGTTCTAATATCAGTCGATCTTGGGTGCTACTAGGAGACCTTAACTTTCATCTTTAGGATAATACTTCTAATGCTTCTTCTTCTTCAGATGGTTTGGTTAATGCAATACTTCATGATATAGGCTTAGAGGACTTGGGTTTTGTCGGCAGAGATCATACTTGGACAAACAATAATCTTGGTACAGGTATTAAAAGATACAGAATTGATATGGCACTTTTTAATGCTACTTGGAATTCTCAGTTTGAGGACTCTAAACTTCTCCATCTATCTCAGCATGGTAGTGATCATTGCCCTATAATGCTTGTCACAGATTACTCTTTGCCTAATCTTTGGAAGCCTTTTAAATTCTTTTTCACTTGGTTAAATGATTCAAGTTGCTCTACTGAGATATCCAAAGCTTATGAGAAAGAGGTCATTGGTTCACCAGGTCATAAATTCATTAAGAGATTACAATTCACTAGAGTTGCTCTCTCAAAATGGAATAAACTTCATTTTGGTAATATTAATCATAATGTGGATAATCTGCAACAAGAATTAGCTGAGGTTCAGAAGCTGCCTTACTCCAATGAAAATTCCATCAAAGGTGAAGATATAAGTAAAGAGTTAAATAAATGGCATCAGATACAAAGTGAATTTAACAAGCATAAGTCTAGAGATAATTTTGTGAAATACATGGACTTCAATACAAAGTATTTCCACACTCTCACTAAAAGGAAAAGAGCAATAAATAATATTGACTCCCTGAGAGATATTAATGGAACATGGTTTCATTCAAGAGAAGACATCTCTGCTCTGCTTACTTCACATTTTAAGGATATAAGTAATTCCATTTAATCTGGCTTAGAGGAGCATCATTACACTATTCTGCCTACCCTCATTTCAGAAGAAGATAATAGAAGGATACTTTCTATTCCTACAGATGATGAAATCTTTAAAACTCTCAGAAGTATGGAAAACTGGTCTGCTCCTGGTCTTGAAGGCTTCCAAGATGGATTTTATAAATCTCAATGGAACATTGTGGGAATAGATATTTGTGATATGGTTAAACGGTTTTTTACTACTAAACATTTACCCAAACAGCTTAACAAGACTTACATCTCTCTCATTCCAAAGAAGAGTAAACCAAAAACTCCTTCAGAATTCAGACCAATTGGTTTATGGAACACTTCATATAAGATCATCTCCAAGATTTTGGTCAACAGGATGAAGCCTTTTATGGATTCAATCATTTCTCCATACCAAGCTGCTTATGTGTCTGGCAGATTGATAAATGACAACACCATCATTGATCATGAACTTATTCACTTCATGAAGAGAAAACAAGGTGAGGGTGGATGGATGGATATCAAGCTTTACATGTCAAAAGCTTTTGACAGACTGGAATGGCCTTTTCTCTTGAAAATCCTTACTAGTTTTGGCTTTTGTGCAGAATGGTGTCAGCTGATTCATCAATGCATAAGTACTACCACTCTATCTGTTCTTCTCAATGGATCTCCTTGTGAACCATTTAATTCTTCAAGAGGAATAAGATAAGGAGATCCACTTTCACCTTATTTATTCATTTTAGCAATGGAATGGTTTTCAAGAACTATGGTTGCTGCTCAACAAGATAAAAGTATCAAAGGTATTTCAGCTGCAAGAGGTGCTCCCCCAATCAATCATTTACTTTTTGAAGATGATTGTATTATATTCACCCATGCAAATTTAACCAGTGTGACTAATTTACTTCAAGTTTTGAATGACTTTAGCTCAGAATCTGGTCAGGTCATTAATTTTGACAAGTCCTCAGTTTACTTCGGTGGTAATATGGATCCTAGCTCTTGTGATACTTTAAGACAATTATTGGGTGTCAAGATAATGGATAATAAGGAGAAATACTTAGGCTCTCCCCTCATCATTGGTAAATCCAAGGTTCAAGCTTTTGAAGATATATAATTGGCCTTTGATAGAAGATTAGGTACATGGCAAGGTACCACTATGCATCAAGCTAGAAGAACCACAATGGTCAAGGCAGTTCTCAACTCTATACCTACTTATCAGATGAGCACCTTTAAAATGCCAAAAAAACTTCTAAAGAAATTAGACACTGCACAAAGAAAATTCTGGTGGGGATTCAAATCAGGCAATAGAACCAATCTTGTAGCTTGGCAAAACATGTGCATATCTAAATATCTTGGTGGGCTTGCCTTCAGAGATCTAGAGATGCTTAATCATGCACTTCTTACAAAGTTAGCATGGAGAATATATCATCAAGAAGATCATCTATTAAGTAAAATCCTTAAAGCCAAATATCATATAGATGAAGATTTTCTACATATTACTTCTGAGAAGAACAACACCTCCTGGATTTGGAAAGGGATTGAACAAGGCCTCACCATCCTGCAACAACATTGTTCAATGGAAGTAAACAATGGCAAAAAGACTAAGATTTGGAAGGACAAGTGGATTTTAGGACATAATGAACTAGTTGCTCCTGCAGATATCACTCATTATCAATACACTTTTGTCTCAGAACTTATTATCTCCAACACAAACAACTGAAATGTATCTTTACTCAACACATTGTTTTTTTCCAAAAATAGTAGACAAAATCAAGAAGATGCAACTTTCACATTCTGAAGATGATGTCCTGAGATGCTTGCCAGCTAAAGATGGAGTTTTTTCAGTTAAATGTGCTTACAAAAAGCTCACTGAAAGAAGAGTTCATAACCAAGTTAGTATTAGTTTTGTACCAAAAGTAATATGGAAATGCCTATGGAAGATGAAACTCCCACATAGGGTTATTATTTTTATATGGAAATGCCTAAAAAATGCTGTCCCAACAAGAGCAAGATTATCCCAGCACAATCACTCCATGGAATACCACTGCAGTATATGTCAAGATGAATAAGAATCTCTCTTTCACTTACTTCTTATTTGAAATCATGCTAGAGCTGTCTGGAGACTTCTTAACATCAATATTGATCAGGTCACCTTGAACTGTAGCAGTATTCAAGACTGGATTATATCTTGGTTCACTAATGTTACAAATTCAAACTCTGAGGAATTGGATTTCTGGAGAAAAACTCTAATGGTTGCCTGCTGGGTAATCTGGAAGGAAAGATGTGAATGTGTTTTTGAGGATAAAACCCTCAACCCAGTTAACACAGTGGCAAGAATCAGATACCAACTGATCAGTTTTTCCAGCCGGACATCACCCAATAAGGACTGTCATTCTGACAGAGTTCTTAGACATCAGCCTTTGCATACTCTTACTGTTACTAATACTTTAAATATTTATGTTGATGCATCTTTTGATTATGATACTAACACTTGTGGCACTAGAATGGTGCTGATTTCTTCTTCAGGTGAACTTGAAGGATTCAAAGGCTCCTATGAAAATAGAATAAGGGATCTAGAGGAAGGTGAATGCTCATCTATCTTAGAAGCAGTGAGATGTGTCAAAGCTCAAGGACACACAAGAATCAACATACTAGTTGATGCACAAAATGTAGTCAATTCGGTAAACTCTGAGGACCTCTTTGTCAGATGGGAATACAGGAAAATCATAAGAGACATAAAGTCTTTACTCAATTCTTTCAATTTTTGGAGTCTAAGTCATATTTTGAGAGATAATAAATTCTTGGCAAACAATATTGCTAAGAAGATTAGATTAGATGGTATTTCAGTTGAAGTTCTTCAAGATGTTTCAACTTGTCTTAACTCTTTATTGGGCAGGCATATTGCACCTTCCTCAGTTTAATAAAATTTCGTCTTTATCTAAAAAATAATAATATTTACTTGGTTTTTACCAAAATATCCTTACTGTAATTAGTGATTGATTTGTACAAATAACCTGAATGGAATACACTGCGAGCTCGCAGCTGAAAAATGTGCCGGCCCGACACAGCCCAGCCCAAGAAGTTACGTGTTTAGCGTCTTTGGTTTAAAATTTAAATGGAAGATTCAAACGTCTTTGTGTTGTGCCATAAAAATAAACGTATTGTGCCATGCTGTGCGGTGCTAGCACACTTATTTTATGTTCTTCAAAATAAATATTTTTGAGATATTTAGTTAATACATGTATTATTATAGAAATAAATTAGGATAATGAAAATAAAATGTCAGAAATTGGCTAAAACAATGATTTTTTTTGTGAAATATGCATCAAATGTAATGTATTGTGTAGTATTTTACGCATGACGTGGCGTGCATTCTTCGCGTGTTGTGTTGTGTTGTGCAACATGCTAACACGTGATGTGCTGTGTCGTGTGCCTATTTTGTCTGGCACAACACAACACATTAAACAAACGTGATGTGCATGTGCTGGTTGTTGTGTCGTGCTAGGCTCGAATTTTAACGTGTTGTGATGTGCCATAAACGTGCTGGCCCACCCCAATTTTCACCTTACGCATCTCGATGATATTATGAGTTCAATGATCGTGACATTCACAGCATAGATCAAGCTACATCTACAAAGGTTCTGCAGAAGAAATTTAACAGCGGGTATAGACTTTTTTTTTTTTTTTTTTTGGTAGGATCAATTGTAAACATGTGGGGTATGCAAAAGCTAGTGGTATTATTTCAGTTATTGGCGGTGGCCGGTGACGTGGTGTTTACTGTTAAAGCTATCACTGGTGCCACATTGGTACGGCCATGTTATTAAATCACCTAAATCTTTTTTAAGCCAAGTCTTTTCGAAAGCTGTTTCTGTCTTTTGTTTTTAGTCTTGGGAAAGAAAATAGGGCACAAATTCATGTGGTAGTCATCTCGATAATGAAACTTAATTTTTGTATATGTACCTTAAAGATCTTTTGCACTTTCCTACTGATCTTCCTAAATCAATTCTCACCATTTCTGAAGATTTTGGAAGCTTAGCTGCTCTATGATTTATGGATATTTAGTACTTAATACGCTTGGCGAGGAAGAAATACCCGGTTGTAGTTGGTCCTAATTCCGAAGTGCTTGTGATTCTAGTTGGCTTGTGATATAAGTTTGTCGTCATATAGTTTAGTAGAGTAGAATGGTTTGGGCTAAATGCTCACATAATTCCATGGACCACAATCTCTCCTCCTTTAAAAAGCTAAGTCATATGAGCTCCACGTTGCACGGTGAGCATGACACTCATCTCAAATTAAATTAGATAAAAGCTTTCAACTACAATAATCTAAAGAAGACAAGTGTCGTAACGTTATTGGTCGAAGATTTTTTTTTTTAAAACACCCCCTTAGTAGAGAATGCTATTGGTACAAGCCCCCTAATTTTAACGGTCTAATACTAAAACCGTTGGCAACCGTTAGTAGAAACGTGGGTGTACAAGACTTATGTGTTGATTTACACCTAATTTAAAAATTACACCGGGTTTACACCAAATACTTAACTGGACGTTAAGTAACACCATCAAGTTATTTTATTTTTGGTAAACGGAATATACATGGTGGATTATTTTGGTATCAAAAAAAAGAAACGTATGCAAAGGAAATCCCTTAAACCTAAACGTGCTTTTAATCAGCGGCACTCTTTTCCTTATCTTCTTCTCTCCCTTTTATTTTTTCTGTGATTTTAATGAAGATTCAAAGTTAGGGCATCTTTCAGCCGAAATCACCAAATTCCTAATTTCCGAGTTCAAAGGTTTACTAAATCTTGAGATTAAACATAGACCTCAAATACAACCTCGTATTTATGAACATCCTCCATCTGATGCTGGCATGCTGCGGGTATTGAATTGAGAGATAAAGGAAGAAGATGGTTCACTGTCATCATAAATTGATTATTTTAGTGGCTGATGTGGAATCATCCAAGGGTTTTGATTTATACATGGGAAAAGAAAGTTGTGGTCTAAGATTGAATTTCAGACAAAGATTAATGGGTTTGTGTTTCGAGGGTTCAGAAAATGGTTCTTGCTGTTAATCGAGATATGGATGAAACCGCTGCTATTGATGATGCAAAATAGATGAAATTTGAGGGTTTGGTGGTTGAAGTTGCTATCGTGGATTATGAGAAGAAGATTGTAAATGTGGTTTTATTGCCACTGATTTGCAATGATAACGGAAGGTATTGATGTTGTTGATGTGTTGAAATTGAGTCTAAGGGTTAAATTTCATTTCATAAAGGAGATGCATTCATAAGATTTTCTTAATTTATTTTTCTATTTTGTTTATAGGGTTTAAGTTCACATATTCATCTCCATATATCCAGAACAAGGATATTGGCTACTGATCATTCTAATCGAGTCAAATTGCTGCGGTACGCAACTAAAAATTGACACAATACTCTTTTTTGACTACTTCTCACTAAAAATTGAATGCTTTTTTCTGTTTGTATAAAGTTGAGTAATAAAACCTAATATAACTCTATTATTAACACAGTTGTAGCTGAATATATGTTTTGGCGCATGTGTAGCATTATCTATTTTCCAACATTTACCAGAATGTGTTAAAGAAAGGTCGGCTTTTCTTTTATTAGAATACATTGTAAGTAAATCGTAGTCATTCTTGAGTGGAGCTAATCTGACCTGGTGGGAACGCTGCATCTGCCCACGTTAGCCACCCCTAATGCAATTTTTTCAAAACCAAAACAAGGGGTGTACACTTCTGTACTGTTACCAAATTTTGTAGATTGGTTTTGATTATTTAAGTGTTTAAAGTAGTGAGAGTTTTCATTTGATTGATGCAACCAAAGAAGCAAAAATGCAGCCGGAGGCGATAAAGCAAGTTGGAAAAATGTAGGTGTTCTTACTGCCAACTCTGATTATAATGGGTTCTATGCTGAATGTGATATATGTGCTTCAATTGTTAACTAAGGTTGTAATTGTTTAAGCCTACTTGCGGGGTTGTAATTCTTATGGAGGATCTGGCTAGGCGAAGCCGAGCCACACCAAATAAAAAAAATTATGCTACGGGGCGAGGCGAAGCCGAGCCACACAAAATCAAAATTAGATGGTTTTTTGGTCCCCCGATGCGTAGCACGGGCACAATATCTAGTCCATTTGATAAGGCCAATTTTTTACTGGTTATTTACGTATGCATCAAATTTAGCTCAAGTTAAAATACCAAGTTTTTTCAAATCTCGATTCAATCACTGTATATTAAAAAAAAATGCATGAAAAATGAAAATTACACAACTTACTTCTAATTCAACGAAAATGGAACCGAGAGAAAACTAAAGAATACTAAGTACTAGATGACCGTTGTCGCGATGGGACGACTGACCGAAAAAATTAACACAAAACTAAATTTTGTACTCACAATTTAGTTCCGACATAATACCACGAAATCGGACTTGTAAATTTGTAAGCGAAATTGTGTCAGAATTTGTGGTAACCTGGATGAACGTTGACACAGTGAGTGGCCGACGGACAAACAAATTAACATATATCAAAATGAAGTGACGTCTATAAACATAACTGCCTTGCATGGGTCGACACGTAACACACTATCACACCTCCAAATGTCTCCTGCAAATTTCTGCGAAAGTGTAACCCGGCAGAAAAGTGGTTTTGTGAATCAAGAGCCTTATAAGTTTGCACAAATGCAAACAACCAACTCAACAGTTCTTCAGCGGAAGTCTTTAGCCTTCTTTCTCTTCACTTAACATCTCAAATGCACCCCATAATGCGTTCAAACATTGCCATACATTTCCAAACACAATCAGTCAACCAAGAACACCTAGAAGACATAATCAACTTCTTTTATTGCATCAAAGGGAAGAAATACAAAACTTTCCCACTTAGGGACTTACACAGACTTGTTCCTCTTGAACCAAGCCTTAGCCTTACAAAAACTCTACTATTTTGAGTCTCACACTCTCCTATATAAGCCTGCTGAATTCCCCATGCCTTAGGACTATTTATACATCAGCTTTATTGGCCAAAACCGTGCACAACCGTTGCACATGCTGGAAACAACCATTTGTCCCATGGAACGGTTCCATAACTGCCTATAAAGTGCCACCTTGGCCAGTTTCTCTCTAAATTGATGCCATTTCTCAACACCTATTCTATAGCAGTTAGGAACCTTCTCCCACGCTTATAAACTCCCTTTATAACCATTCTACTTCGTCTCGCATCATTGGCATGCTTGTGAAGCTCGTAACCAACTGGTAACCGTCACTTGAGTCGTATTGCACATCTGTTGCGCTTTACTGGACTAAGCCTATGTATTGCACCACTGTTGCGCTTTACTAAACTCTTCCATATTGCAAAACTGTTGCACTACAATCATCTCGCCACTTCCTTAGATCAATCTGGTTATCTGGCGCCATATGCTTCACTTAGCTAATTTGCTCGACAATAGCAATGCAACTCTTGCATTACTAACTTGTTTGCACTGTCCAAGATTTGGAAAACCTTGAACTAATTCCATAGACCAACTCTTGGCCTATTCTACCTTCTTGCATCATCCTTGAGTTTGGTCCAACTCAATTCCACGGATATGCTTTAATGCCAACATCGCATGTTGCATCTGATAACTTTGGTCATGTCTTGCCTTTCCATCAATGAAGCCTCATTGTGTCGGACAATAAGCTTCATTACTTATCCAAATATCTTTTCAGTGTAACGCTATATTTGCGCTTCACTGTCCCTCCAGGGTGCCACTATCATAGTCCTTAACGGTATATACAGTATAGTGTCATTATGGCTTTGCAATGCGTTATTATGTCTTTGCATTAGGTTGTTATGGATGAATACTGACTTGGCCTGCAACTCTGTAACGCACAATCATTGTTCTCACTTGGCAGAACGGTCATAGACCTCTCCCACATAATCCGTTCAACGCTCTTCTTGAACGTGACCCAGTATAAACACTATACTTATCTTAGCTTCGCTGCATGCACTTTCAGAACCTTTTCTGAAATTCAGCAACCATTGTTGGCTTTCGCAATATGCCCTCTTCCAACTTCCATGCCATAGCATCAACATCACTTAGCTTTACTGCTTTGTCATTGATTTTTTCTACCTGAGTCACTTCTCGGCGGTGTGCACTACGCATCAACTGCTACTCAAATCATGCATCAATACCCAAATGCAAACCTGAAATTCTTCTTAGAAAATTCTCTTTAGGACTGAATTTCTCCTTAAATCATTATGCCTAAGTGTACGTACAAAATGATTCTTGTCAAACTGATCACTACGATTATTTCCATAGCCTTTCGCCTCCCAAATTTTCCTTTTGCATCTAACTCAACATGACAAGGACTCATAAATGACTTGGCCTCGTTTTTAATCAATTTTGCTGGAACCTTCCTTGGACTGTTGTCCTTAATGCCCTCTGTTAAGCATGTCACAAAGTGCATTGGGGTTTCCTTAGCATAGAACACCCGAATCTGCCACTTCATGCCTTGCCAAATTTTGTTCATGCAAAAATCATCCAAGAACTCATTTCTTTGGATGTGGCCACTAAGTATAAACTCTCTATACTTTCGCCATTTTGCATTCCTGGACTAAAATTGCAAGTTTTCTTTGCCTAACTCGCTAAAGAAAAACTATTGAGTTGCACAGTCCATTCACACAACTGTGACTAACTATCTTTTGGACATAACATAGCTAACCCTTTAGATGTCCATACGCCATGCCTTCATAGCCAACATGTTTCCAACTATTTCTTTGAACTGCATTGCTATATCGCTTGAAAAGTGTGTGTCTTTCACTTGGCCATGAGTTCTACCCAACTCATGCTTGTTGATGACGTGATTTATATCTTCTTATATTGCTTGCACTGTCGCCGCCTATCTGTCGTCATGCCATATTGCAATCCCCAAATAGCAATATCACTTTTACATCAAAGAGTGGGTAAGTTATAGAGCAAAAGAAATTAGGGGTAAACATATTTAGGATGAAAATTTCACCAGAAACAATTTTATTCTTAGATTTGTTCTTCTTTTTGGGATTTTCGGCTTCTGGTTCATCATCGACTTCTGGTACAAACAAAACTTAAAATTAAAAAAAAACAAAATGGAAAAAACAAAATCAAAACACAAACAGATGAAGTACTTGCTGAATCTCACCATTTTTTTTCTTTTTCTTCGACTGAATTTCTCCTTCGTCTTCAACATCAAGAACAAAAGTTAAAATCGAAATAAAATAAAATAAAATCTACTTAATGCAGGCAAGAATACATCGATTAAAACTAGTTCCAATACATGTTTTCTTCCGTTTCGACTTCTGAAGACGCGTTTTACTTAGCGTTTCATCCATTTTTGATGAACTGTGTTTCTAGGTTTTGTAATCTGTAAGTAGTTTCTAGGGTTTTCGAATTTGAAATTGATTTCTACGGTTTGGTATATGCGAATGATGATGGAGAAAAAAAAACTGCAGATCTGGGAATGGAGTAGCAGAAACCGATGAAGAAGAAATAGTATTAATGGGTGGAATTGAAATAAACGGATAGGTTTCAGGGAGTTATTATAACCGTACGAAACTGCTGAAGGGTATTAGTAACTTTGTACATGTTTTTAAATTTTTTAAATAACTTTGAGTGTGACCGTAGGGAAAATTAATTGTGGGCCTGTCAGTGTGATTTTTTTTTTTTTTGCATGCCCCTAATTTTCCCATCCGAAAAGTCAAGCACTATACACCAATCCAGTGGGCAAAAACAAACTACACCACCATGGGTCCAAACGACCAAAATGGTCCTAATCATTTTGGAAGGTTAAGTTTTTAATATACTACAAGTATTAGTTTGCGTTGAAACAAAAGATCTAGTGAAGTGTCAAATTTACTCCATGGACCACGACCCATTTGACAGTGCCAATAAACGACACAAGTAACTGGCCATTAGCTAGATTGCGCACCAAAACTAGCTTAATTTTGAGTTCCTCCTAGTATATTATGCTCGTCAAATGTATAATGTACTTCTCCATACGGTCAATCCCTATAAAAACAATAAAAATATGGGCATTTACATTTAATTTTATCCAACCATATTGTTAAATACTGATCAACCTTGAGTCCAGCTTGAACTAACTTGTATCAAAGTAAAAAAATGAAAACGTACTTAGATGTTCCACAGCGCAACAGATCGACAATAATGGGTACCCTAATAAATGAGCCAACATAATTCTAGACATAAGGCAGTAACTACTTGGTACTTAATTAATGAATCCTCTGCTAAAAACAGTGGGGTAAGAAAACGGGAGCCATAATACAGTTACTAGAGTTTGATCAATCATGTGGATCATCAGTAGTTTTATATGGACGGTGAAAATAAATTACACAAAAATCGTTCACACACAATAGGCGACGGTCTAGACGGATATGCTAGATAACAGCAAAGTGGAGAAATATTTGCCAGATCAAACACAGATACCAATAAACATGGATATATCCGAGACTCCGAATGCGCACTGAAAGATACAGTGGAAGTCTCGTAGATGTAATAGCAATCAGTGTAAGATAATGAACCCCGTGAACTTCTGAACGGGTGCTTGGATTTTGAATGCACATGATGCGTTATAAATAACACTGTCGATTTCAATGGATGTTAGTTGGAGATGAAGGGACACCTCTAATAGGTGTGATGGTTCATAAAGGACACAACCATTCCCCATGGACACCTTATGTGTCTTTGGAAGTGAAGAGCATCTCAATAGGCATGAATAACCCTATAAGTAGTGAAGGAATTCTCCCATTCTAGAGAATGAATTCAACATGTTTCTCTCCATCTAAAGCATCATCAATCTCTCTCATGTGTTCTTGGTTGGGTCAAGGGTGCAAAGATCCGACAATTTTATTTATGCAAAGTTTCTCCGTAAATCACTAAAAACAATACTCACTGATTCAAGATTAACATCTCATTATATAAACTTACTTACACATCTAGAATAGATTTTGGTGGTAATCGAAGAATGACTAACAATGTAAGAATTTCACAGAAAAAGTAAAAAACAAGAGTAAAAGAATTTTGATTTGTGATGATGTATGTACGAGAGCCCTATCTAATGTAGCTGATATTCATATTGAAACGAATAGTTAAGAGTCGCGGCGGTCATTCCAACATACGAGCATCGTCACGGATTGCCGAAGTATATAAAACCTTGCTCTTTGCTCCTTCACTAACCGATTACATTTCTTCCCAAACGATTTACATGGGACTCCAATACTTCGTGAACAAAAACTTGCATTGTCTTCCTTCATCGCCATGAAATTTAGTTAATGAAGTTTTATCCTCTTTCTTGTTTTTCTCTTCTCTAGGGATTGGCGCTTATTAGTTGCAGTAGCTAGACCGGGGAAAAGTGTGAAGTTATTTATAGAAGCACTAGATAGGAAGATATGTAAATTTTTTTATTTTTAAAATATAATTCACTTGGTGAGATTGCCACTATACAACATGAAAATCGTACTTGCAACTACTCAAACAAGTGAAGAGGTAATGTCATTCACAAATTTTCTTTTAACCGACCCAGAAAAGAAAAAATGTTACGGAATTTTTTCCAAATAAAGAAAGATTAGCATGATAGAGTACGAGTCACATTAACAGATAAACAAATACTAGCTAATAGAGGTACTGTTAGAGTGGTCGAGTAAATGAGTCCAGAGACATTCTTAATTTAACTCGTCTACGGGTAGCTACCAACGTTTCATAGTGGTCGGAGTGGATATGACCCCTCAGGAAATCTAAGTTAGAGATATTGGTGTTCTTGAAGTTTGTTTTTCTTTTTCAAAAATTGGTTTACAATTCCGGCTCTCCCTAAATTTAGTTGGGTTTTGTTAATTTGTGCACATATACAAATAAATCGTTGATGTTTTTGAATCAAGAATAACAAGCCACAAATCATTCATTAAAATTTGAAGAACTCGCTCTTCAACGACGAAGAAAAATCGTCTCAAAACGACGAAAAAATATGTCAAAAGACAACAAAAACGATGTAAAAACATCTTATTGAATTATCTACTATCAAAACTTCAAAAGAAAACGAATCCTTGCATAGATCTGGTCGAAAATGACCAAACCTAAGCAAAACGGCTATGGGTTTGTTTTTTTCTTTGAGAAAAGGAAGAGGAAGAGAGAAGGATGAGAGAGAATATCTTACCACATATGCACAAGTTAAAGAGAGTATTAATGACTTTTTTCGTAAAGTTTTCATAAGTTTTTATTGGATTACTAAGTAGCTCTGTAAATTGTGTTTGATTAAGAAATGCTAAGGAAAGTGAAAACAAATTACCGTAAATGCCCATTGAGGTTTATATTAGTAAAAATAACTTTGAAACCGTGAATATCAACGAAGAAGAAAAGTGTTAATTATCTTCTTCCCCTGTATATCGTCTGTTCCTCTTCCTTCGGATATTCTCTAATCAGTTCTTCATAGTTCATACTTACTCAGTAAAAGCAAGACACTGATACAACATATATGGGTTTTAGAGCTAGGTAAATTGGATTTATTTTAATGGGAGTAAATTGCGTTTGGGTTGTCTTCATCCTATTAGATCCCAGAAACAAAAATTGGAACCAAAATTCGCTAATCTGAATTTATAAGAGATTTTTTTTTGTGTGCCATTGATATTGAGATAGATTTGTAATTCTAATATAATGTAATCCCTAAAATATAAATTTCATGTTGGATCCCAGAATTTACAAATTACTTATACCCATATGTTTGGACCGAGCAAAGCGATGGAGGACTTTTATATGACCACTTATTTGTAAATCCTAAGTTATAAATTGATACAAAAAGATTGGATTTGGTGTCCGTGGTTGGTCTTTTTCTCTTGACATAATTATCCCTCCCTTATGTATCCTATTTTTTAGGGGTATAATTGGAAAGCAAACTTTATTATAACATATCTAAAAATCCATGCCTTGAAATTTTACAAATTTTATCTCGTTATAAAGGTAATAAAAAAAGTTATGCAATGAGTACAAACAACAATATCAAATTTAGAGTTTTTTAGAGTTTTTACGAATAATTCGGAGATATTTATTATTTTAGGCACAATTTTAGAAAATTAAATGTATATCCATTATGCAAACACCACAAAGGATACAAAATACTTTATGTAGCCATATTTTGGTTTATGCATCAACTAATTTTCTGTTGCAACTAATAAAACTACTCCCTCTGTTTTAAGAAAAGTGATACTTTCATTTTAGGTGCAATTCATGAAAATTGATTTTGGTTTATGCATCGACTAATTTTCCGTTTCAGAAAAAAATAATACTTTCACATTCCATTTCAGGAGAAGTGATCCTTTCTCCCTGTTTCGGAAAAAAGTGATACCTTCGCCCTGTTTTGGGAAAAGTGATACTTTCGCCCCGTTTAGGGAAAAGTGTTACTTTCGATCCGTTTTGGGAAAAGTACTTTTTCTGGAACAGGGCGAAAGCATCACTTTTTCTGAAACGGGGCAAAATCATCACTTTTTCTGAGACGAGGCGAATGTGTCAATTTTTCTGAAACTAGGTGAAAGTATCACTTTTTTCCGAAACGGAGAGAAAATATCATTTTTCCTGAAACAGAATGTGAAAGTAATCGCGGACAAACCCCATCTTCAGATTCTTCTCCGGTCGGCCCTCCCACCGTGGCAACGGTTGTACTACTTTAATCATGTGACCCATCATGATCTAATTAATCTCAAGAAGTCCCGTAAATCATGAGATCATTTTTTAAAGCGGCATGAATTGGTTGGTTCTTGGCGGATTCAAATAAAAAGATGAAACGATTAGTCTCGATGAAATAACACAGTTCAATATAAGTAGGTCCAAAATTTTATAATGTAAGGGCAAAATAGGAATTTTTTTATTAATATTTGGGTTGCTTGTTCGAGAATTGCAATGCTTCCCACTATTATTTATGAATACAAGGTAAAAATAATAATATTTAAAGGCTACTAATTTGTGCATGGGTGCAAAAATTAACAAAACCCAGTTTAGTTCATATGTCAAAGTAAATTTTGGACCTGGGTTAATTCGATGGATACGGAAACATTGGCTCCAACTAGTTCAAAATTTAACGTGCTTGAGACAACTATACCAACCAAGCAAAGTACAACATTTCCTATGGAGGTAGAAAATCTCGTTACCACGTGGACGAATCCGAGAGCTCAAACATCAACGAGAGGTATTTAAAGTGTGCACTAATGAGATACTCAAAATTAGTTTTCCCACTTTCGAGGTATCTACTTGGTTGACGACATGAGTAAAACCTGACGAAGGATAGACGGTTGAGATGAAATAGATAGTTGAGCATTTAATGAACGAACAGAAAAGTCAAATCGATCGTCAGAAGGATTATAATACAATTGACGAGGTACAAATAGGCAAAGTCAGAAGCGAAGTTAATCACTAAAGTGAAGAAATACAAAGACATGGACAGAAAAAAGGAAACAACGACGAAAATAACTCAATGCGCAAGTAATTGTGATGAGTTCAACGTTGAATTTTGGAGACTCAATGAGTTGTCACCCATTATCTAAGTTTAGTATATGAGAGGAGAGAGAAAGAGAGAAGAGAGAGAGAGAGAGTTGAGTTTTTTAGGGTTCTAAAAACGTGGATAAGAAAGGATCATCGAGTCTTTGTGAATTATACTTATATTTGTATTTTTATCCTCGTTCATGAATAAAAGTTTATTCTTTAGTTTGTTGACGAATTCTTCAATCTTGTTTTGGTACGTTGATGTTTGAGTATTAGAGATCCTAGTATTGTTCTTTGGGTGTAGTTAAAAATGAAACCCAATATATAAACAAAGTAGTATACGTCAAGCTTTTGGTACATGGATCGCTGACTTCCACGCGTATCTGTTTATCGCCAGCTCTTTGGATAAGTTTAGGTTTTTCAACCCATTTCACTGCTTCCTCCCAAGTTACGTTTGGTTGCTCTCTTTGTTCATTGTACCCTCCTTAAGATTCATGTGCGCATTGGTGCCTCGAGAGGCTGATGTGAATCAATAATGTTGTAGAAAGTGATAAGAAAAGGTTGTTGTTCACTCGGACTTGTTGAAATCGATTTTAGGATTTAAGAAAGAAAAATAAAGAAAATAAAGAAAATATACAATTTATGTCACAAGATGAAGAGAGTTACTGGGACTCGGGATTCCACCAATTCTCACATTCATGCGGTTCATCTATTAATTCCGGACAATTAAAGCTCATAAAATAACAAACATCGACTCTAATTCTTTGCCAAGGTAAATTTTATAAAGAATTATCTGTAATTCACAAGCATGACGCATCTAAAGTACCTAAGACTAAGCATGCGACATCTAACGAATTCACAAATAATCAAGAAAAATCATAAATCAATTATAATAGTGCAAATAGTCATAAAGGAATTAAATAGAATTACTACATGGGTGCAAAACAACTTCCTCCATCGTCCCAGTGATGGGGTTTATTTCCTCATATCAAAAACAGGTTCAAAATAATAAATCATGGCTCAAAAAGGTGTTTTTATTGAAGAAATTATATAACTCAGCGAATCTGCAACGCTTTACTGGCGCTATAGAATTCACTGTTACAAGAAGTGTTGCTAACTGAAGATATGCGTGGCTATTATACTGTTACAGAACTGTTGGTTATAAGACCCTGATTGTGACTGTTCTTTGCAGTTTAATGTTCTTCAGATTAGGGTTCTTGAGAACGACACTTTTGTGGTGTCATCTGCAACTCTTCTCCTTCTTCTTCACCTGTTGCTGCTGCTTCTCCACTGCAGCGATTTCTCTCGCTCTAAACCTACCCCAAACTCTCCATATCCTTCTCTGAACTAGGAACACTCTTTATATACTCGACAGAGCCTCAAGATCCATGTAATAATTCCGGAATTATCCACATTAATGTTGCCATCTCCGAAAATATTTTCTTTCCTGTTTCTTCTCCTGCACGTGAAAATCCTCAACAGAAATGCTCCAAGCACGCTGTACACCCATACAAGATTGATTCACACTCATGTAGCAACAAATCTTTACGTATCTTCTACAAGTAAACCCAACAGAATCTCGAGTTTCTCATGAAAATATTACACGTCCCTGTTTGAATGTATCCTTCCTTTTTAATCGAGATAAAAGAGACTACTAGCCATGTTTTGGTCAAACAGGTTAATCTCATACCAAAACCAACAGAAAATCACGAGAAATCCTCGTACAATCACGTCCAGAATATTATGCTTTTTTAAACCAACATTTCCCGCCAAAAATCTGTAAGCCGTGAGGAAGATGAGGGTGCCCTTAGCGAAGTCTTGGGGGTGCCGATAGCAAGTAGTTGTAAAAACAAAAGAAGGTGCCCCTTAGTAAATTATGTGCCCCTTATCCAAAATGGGGGTCCAAATAGCAAATGTCCTCCGGAGGTTCTCCGAGTGATTTTTCGAGCCGAATTTTCCAACATAATTTATTTCCAAAAAATACCTACAAACACATAAAACACCACAATAAGGACGAAATCGAGTACTAACAATACGGAACATTGAGGACAAATTAGACACATAAATGCGTCTATCAAATACCTCCAAACTTATTATTGGCTAGTCCCGATCAAATCTAATCTAGAAAATAAAATGACTACACTTAGCACGTGCAACAAGCCGTTAAACCGCTAGGTGGCCCTAGTGGTGGAGTGTTGTCTCCGGAGGGTTTACCAGAGGTGTACCCACAAAACATGTACTTCTAATTGGTCACAAGTATCCAAAGAGCTATGAGGACATACAAATTCTCAACCTATCTCCAAGTGACTATAATGCCATAGAAATTAAAGGTGTCAGCTCTAAAGTTGACCGAAGAAAAGGGGAGACACATCCGCAACACTGCTAGATAAAGAGATATCCGCTACACAACTAGATAAACATTGTAAGATACGTCCGCTGATTTACAGCTGGATCAGATTAGGAGAGAGAAAAAGATGAGAGGGACATCTGTTACACAGCTGGACTAATTACGTGTGATGAGTTAAACAAGTGCTAGAAAGATCTTGTGCCAGATTGAAAGCGGACTAACAAAGCAACCAAATGCATCTCTCTTCGACTCTCTCATAGTGCTCAGTAGAAACAACGTCTTCTTCGGTCTTCAACTGTTGATGATAAACTATCGAACCTCATAGAACCTTGACAATTAACTCTTCCCTTCGATTTCTTGCTTGACATAAAAATTTCTACTTCCCTATGCCCTTATTGAACAAAATTTAAATTTTTTTTTTTTTTTTTTTTGAAATAAAGTAATAACAAGACAAAAATTTACATGGCCATCACAGAAGTTCTTTAACACTTGGATCATCTCAATTGTAATGTCTTAGTATCATGAACTTCAACAACTTATATCGTTTTTTTTTTCTTGCTCTTATAACTTCTTGTAACTTTGAATTATTCTTTTCTATTGTTGCTTCTAAACCTTAAACGTCTTCAACTTTCTTCATAGATTTTGATGTCGCTCCGCTTGTTGATGATGATAAATTTCTACCGAGAGAGAGTTGTAATCCAGTAACTAAGACTACATTGTGAGGTTGCTTTGTCTTTCTGGCATTTCCTGACCTACTTGCCTTTCCATCATGGATGGTTAGGTCCATCACGGTTAGCCTCTAAAAGGAACAAGTTCTCTCCTGAATTTCAAGGATCTCAATGTCTTTTTCTCTAATGTCTCAATAGGTTGTTATCCCTAGCATTCCAATTTCTATCTTTTCGGTGAGAAACAATATGTAAACTTAGCTAACCGGATACCATGTGACGCTAGAAGTTTCAAAAGTGCAACTAAAAAGTTATTCCTCACCCCCAAACTTAAATATAACATTGTCCTGAATGTTCTAAAGATGAAATTAAAAGCATGAACAAGGAGAAACCGATACTACTTGAAGAAAAGAGTAAGGAAAGATATTACCGTGTTGCAAGAATATTGGGTTACCTCCCAAGAAGTGCTAAGTTTAAAGTCTTTAGCAAGACATCGGATGGAATTAGTCACCTCAAAGAATCATAAAGCAGTAGTCGGAATAATTGTGGGTCATCTGGATCAAAAAGTGTTATCCAAAGGAAGAGGAAATTACTGCAGACCATAAAGATACCGAACATACCCTTATCTAATTTTTTTAAGTAAAACAACTATATCTAGTTTTGGTTCAGTTTCTATAAAAGGGTCCAGATAAAAATCTTTCATCGGCTGGATTTCCTCAAAGGCAGGATCCTGAAGATCATGTTCTAGAGTCTGGAAATACTCAATTAAGAACTTAGAAGCACATAACAATAACCTGAATAGATGGGGATCCTCTAAGTCAATCAGACTTGACTCACACAGTTGACCACAGTAGTGGTCATTCTTAAGAAAATGTGTCGACCCTAATTTTCTAAAGTAATTAGGTTTAGTCTCAAAACTTAATAACTGACACATCTCAAATTCATATGTTCCCACAATTGGAAGGAAGGTTTTTTGTGTGAAAACAAAGTCAATCATGGTATCATAGCCTGGGTTAACCACATCAACTAGAGGATGGGTTTCTAACAACTGAACTTCTTTATGGACACAACTAGGTTCAGGAAAAATTGTATGAAGATAATCTTTTAAAATGGTTGAGGCACATATGTCAAGTCCCGAGTTAGGGACCTTTCTAAGAGTTAAGTCACACGGAGAATGATAATCACCCCCAAACTTAGAGTTTTCAGTGTCTCTAGAAAGACTAGTCACAACTTCCCTAATTTCAAGGCTATCTGATTCATGAAAATGGTCAATTGATTCTTCTAAGTTAGGTACATCCTCACTCATCTCTACGAGTTCATTTTATTTTTCTAAGTCTATTGTTTCTAAATCGCTAGACTCAAAATATACTCGTTCCTCTAAACCATCATTGGCTTCGTAATCAAAAGGGAATACTACATCGTCTAAAACGGTGGTATCTCTAGTCAAATCCTCGTCCTTTTGAATAGGTGAATAATTATTAAAATTATTTGAATTTGAACTAGAAACATTATCATTATTAAGCTCATTTGGAGTAAAAAATTCCCGATCACTATGCCTACTTATTTCAAATTCTTCATCAACATTATCCTCATTTTAATCATCATTATAATAATATAAAAATGGTTGAACCTCATCTAAACAGGCAGTGTTACCAATTATAACCTCAGCATCTTGATTATGCAAATAACTATCCTCATTTTCAAGGGTATTATTGGAAATACTGTACTGAAAGTTAAGATTATTTCGAGCAATTATTTCGTTCGTCTCAACTATCCGCTTGAGGGTATCTTCTAAATAAGTTTCGCTCATTGTAGTTCTTTCGTCCATAACTATACCATTCATCTCAGCTAACTTACGTGTCGACTCAGTTAACTTCCTGAGGGACTCTTCTAAAGAATGAGTAGGAACAAAAGGATCATAAAAAGGACTACTTTTCAATAGTTTGATTGTATCCTCTAGAGACGAAGAACTAGTGTTATAATCTTCTTGCTCGTAAGACTGATAGATGTGTGGATAGTAATTGGGATCACCATGGTATGACCCATAACCTTCGAAAGATTGGCGTTCCCAACCACTATTCACACTATGGTCATAAAAAGAGTGATGCCCATATTGTTCAGTTGGATATTCATATTCATTGTAATGGCTATTATAATACCAATTTGACATCCTAACTGCAAGGGAATTCTACACAAACACAAACAAGGCTGACTCGACCACAACAAACCTACTAATTTCTAGCAAACAAAAAACATGATGGCTCCACTTAGATTGTTTCTAGACCAGCTTCTAATCCTTCTAAAGGGAATTCGTTACAATCTGAGAAAACCCCTCTGGAATCAATCCGAGTTTAAGTAAGTTGAATATAGGCGATGGAAGCTACGTGGAGCTTTGATACCAAGGCCTCACCGCATTACAATGCGGCGCAGTCACGCATTCAACTTACAGAAACCAGCAAGAACTTCGAAGTGTGCTTAAAGTGTAACCAATATTTTTCGAATGACTTTCCTATTAAGCTCGTTACCCTATCGGTCTCGTTCTATTCCAAATTTTAAGCCTAGCTTCGCGTTTGGTATCGTTTTCCTAAGGCGGGCAAGAAGAGAACGGTGATGAAATCTGAACCCTTATCTTGTATGTCCAGTCCTTGCCCTTTACTAGGAATTTAAAACAGCCGTTTTTAAAACCTCAACATATATGCATACAAAATCATTCAGTAAACCCGCTGACAGGGGATTCGCGGGTGTTTAGAATTCTTACCTCCCGTTCTATATGGGGGATGAACCGTTGAAGTCGACTCGGGCCACTGACTCCTATGTCAGTGTACGAACCCGAGGGGCCGAGACGATATCGTAATCGTCGTCCTTCCCTGTGCAGTTTATATTTAAATAACCCTTCCTTAGGGTTTTAAAAAAAATGTCCAAAAGTCCAAAAATAAAGTCCTAAAAGTGTCCAAAAATAAAAATTACAACAGTGAAACCCTATTTATAGTTTCTAAAAATAAAAAGAAATAAAGTCCAAATAAAATAAATTTGTACAAAATCTTCTTCGCTCCTTGGACTCCTCTTTTCTTTCCTTCTTTGGCGATGCTTTCCTTTTATAGCACTTTTTATTTCCTTGTAGCTTCGCTCCAAATCTGGAAAGAATCAAAAAAAATACCAAAGGCGTAAAAGAGAACAAAAATAATAAAAATAAACCAAAAACAAATCTATACACAAGTCCGCGTCGGCGACGCCAAAAATTGATGTGAATCAATAATGTTGTAGAAAGTGATAAGAAAAGGTTGTCGTTCACTCGGACTTTTTGAAATCGATTTTAGGATTTAAGAAAGAAAAATAATAAAAATAAAGAAAATATACAATTTATGTCACAAGATGAAGAGAGTTAATGGGACTCGAGATTCCACCAATTCTCACATTCATGCGGTTCGTCTATTAATTTCGGACAATTAAAGCTCATAAAATAAAAAACATCGACTCTAATTCTTTGCCAAGGTAGATTTTATAAAGAACTATCTGTAATTCACAAGCATGACGCATCTAAAGTACCTAAGACTAAGCATGCGACATCTAACGAATTCACAAATAATCTAGAAAAATCATAAATCAATTATAATGGTACAAATAGTCATAAAGGAATTAAATAGAATTACCACATGGGTGCAAAACAACTTCCTCCATCGTCCCAGTGATGGGGTTTAGCTCCGCATATCAAAAACAGGTTCAAAATAATAAATCATGGCTCAAAAAGGTGTTTTTATTGAAGAAATTATATAACTAGCGAATCTGCAATGCTTTACTGGCGCTATAGAATTCATTGTTACAAGAAGTGTTGCTAACTGAAGATATGCGTGGCTATTCGACTATTACAGAACTGTTGATTATAAGACCCTGATAGAGGTTGTTCTTTGCAGTTTAATGTTCATCATATTAGGGTTCTTGAGAACGACACTTTTGTGGTGTCGTCTGCAACTCTTCTCATTCTTCTTCACTTGATGCTGCTGCTTCTCCTCTGCAGCGATTTCTCTCGCTCTAAACCTACCCCAAACTCTCCATATCCTTCTCTGAACTAGGAACACTCTTTATATACTCGACATGGCCTCAAGATCCCTATAATAATTCTGGAATTATCTACATTAATTCTGCCAGCTCCGAAAATATTTTCTTTCCTGTTTCTTCTCCTGCACGTGAAAATCCTCAACAGAAATGCTCCAAGCACGCTGTACACCCATACAAGATTGATTCACACTCATGCAGCAACAAATCTTTACGTATCTTCTACAAGTAAACCCAACAGAATCTCGAGTTTCTCATGAAAATATTACACGTCCTTGTTTGAATGTATCCTTCCTTTTTAATCGAGATAAAAGAGACTACTATCCATGTTTTGGTCAAACAGGTTAATCTCATACCAAAACCAACAGAAAATCACGAGAAATCCTCGTACAATCACGTCCAGAATATTATGCTTTTTTAAACCAACATTTCCCGCCAAAAATCTGTAAGCCGTGAGGAAGATGAGGGTGCCCTTAGCGAAGTCTTGGGGGTGCCGATAGCAAGTAGTTGTAAAAAGAAAAGAAGGTGCCCCTTAGTAAATTATGTGCCCCTTATCCAAAATGGGGGTCCAAATAGCAAATGTCCTCCGGAGGTTCTCCGAGTGATTTTTCGAGCCGAATTTTCCAACATAATTTATTTCCAAAAAATACCTACAAACACATAAAATACCATAATAATGACGAAATCAAGTACTAACAATACGGAACATTGAGGACAAATTAGATACATAAATGCGTCTATCAGAGGCCTTTGTTGGTGATGCCCATACCATCTCAACCAATATTGAATAAGTTTCTTCCAGATTGGTGTTACCCATATTTATTGCGAATATCCTTGTTTATAATTCTATCTCGTTTCGTTTCCCATAGTCCACCACAGCATACACATCTCTGATACATGAATCTCTCGAATGTGTTGACTTTTAGTAGTCTAACATGACACGCCATATAGAATCGCCATTATGATCGAGATCTTATAAAGCTTTCCTTTGAGCTTTTACAGATTTTTTAGTCGCACAAAATTCTAGTTGCTTGTCTCCATTTCGCTCAACCCGCCGGGTCCTATGTGTAACATCCTCGTCAATTCCATTATCGCCTTGAAGCATCAATCCTAGATATCGACATGACTCTTTCGTAGGTACTAGTTTCCCGGGTAAATAGATATCCCCATCTTCAGAATTGGCCTCACTGAAATCATATTTCATATACTCACGTTCTGGTCCTACTATGTCAAAAGTCCTTCGATTCCAGAGTTCGTCACAACTACAGTTTCCTAGCAGCGTCGGTCCTGTTCTCATTGATTTAGCGTCTCATCATCGGAAAAGTGCATGCACCAAAGAAGCGTGCATTCGGTTTTAAAATAATAGGCTGATTGGGATGTGTGAGGAGCAAGAAAGGAGCTCTGAGGATCGGCGAAATTTCCGAGTCAACTCGGTTTTTCATTTTTCTCTCAAATGATTAAATCTGAGTATTGATTTCATCTTTCAATAACCTAGCAAATCTTTTTAACTCTTTTCTAATCTTTGCAGGCTTCTATGATCGATCTGTTTTTGAAAACTGTTTTAATCTCTCTTATTTAATCTATTTCATTTTCTCAATTTTATGAGGAACTAATCTTTCTTTTCTCCATGTATTTTCAGTTTGTTATGTCTCCAATGGCGTTTGCCTTAGTTTCTGTTGTGTTTCAGGCGTTTGCAGAGTATATCATAAAGCGTTTGCTTAACGGATTGTTCAGTGATGTTATCTCTTTAATCTTTGGTGATTCCATGAAGAAAGTAGACTACCGTTTCAACTCAGTTCATCTCTGGTTTGGTTTATCCCGCCTTCAACTTCAGTCAACGAAATTCAAAATTCAAAAAATTTGTTATTTTAGGAAAGCTGTTTTCCTAATTTTACTCTTTTGGTTAACAACCAACTGTTATTCTTTCCTAAACAAAAATTATTCCATTCCAATCTGTTTCCTTGATTATCGACAGAATATATTTTGGCATTCAATTCCATCTATATCTCAGAACACATATTTAACCAAAAATCCTAACCCTATTAAATCAATTCTTTCTATTCACTGCATAAACCTTAACACTGGTTATAGTATGGAAGAAGGAAGTAGTAGAAAAATGGGTGAACTGGTTAACAAGTTTAAGAAAGCTATTTTAGATTTGGGAGACATCAATGAAGTAGTGATTGTTGGGAATGATGTTAATTCTGGTGATATTGAAAATTCAACTTGGGAAGCAAGTGCTATTGGGAAGATTATTATTGAAGGAAGAATGAGTTATGACATGGTGGTAAAATACATTAAATTTACCTGGCCATTCTTAGCTCCTGAGGATTTGAGAATTGTTGAGATTGAACCAAATCTCATGATTTTTAAATTTAGACAGTGGGATTTTCTTAACACAGTCATCAATGAAAGACCATGGATCATCAATAAGCAGCTCCTTAATGTTCATGATTACATTCCTGACATGGTCTATACAGAAAAGCAATGGGGTTTTCAACAATTTTGGATCCAGCTACCATACCTCTTGCCAGAACTAATGAATACTGTTTTTGTAACCAAGATTGGTGAAATTATGGGAGAAGTCACATGAATTGAACCAAAAGATGCTATGCCAGTTGGGAAAGATCCAGTGAAAGTCTGTGTAAATGTGGATCTCTCTATGCCATTGAGAAGGGGAGTAAAGGTGATCACAAATGCAGCTGTCACACGCTGGCAGAGATTTTTCTATGAAAGGCAGCCTAATGGCATTTTTACTGAATGCTATGTTATTAAGCACTGTAAGATGGCTTGTAAAGATGCAGCTACTTTTCTAACCAAAGCTCATGAAAAGCCATATTTTTTTGGTAAACCAAACTCTCTTAGGAAGAATATATCCTCTATCAATTCAAATGTTGTTCCTGCATCTGCAAAGTCACAAAAGAAATTTGTCAAGAATGCTGTTTTTGTTCCTCCCAAGGATGGAATTGCAGTTAATATGGATTTCCTTCTCAAGAAAAATTCCTCAGAGACTTCAGATGAAATAAGACTTGGAAAAAGGCACATGATTATTGGTGAAGATGACATCATTCACAATGACACTGAGATTTCTACTCATACCATTGAAAGAGATAACATCACAGACAACCAAAATACTCACATGGGCACAACTGGAGGCAAACAAACTGATAATGCAGGAAAGGAGAATCAGGTAACCTCATACATTCACTTACATAAACTTTCGATTTTCAATTTTCATACTGCAAGCTTAAATTTTTGTTTCAAAATGAAATTTATTTCTTGGAATGTTCAGGGGATTGCCAATAGTTTTACTTTTCAACAATTGCATACTCTAGTTGTAGTTGCGGATTATCTCACAACTACACCCTCATAAGAATCCATTAAAATGATTCCTAAATCTAATTAATTTGATATGAAACTAAGGATTAAAGTACTAAAATTATAAAAAGAGACACAAAGATTTTTACGTGGTTCGATCAATGTGATCTACATCCATGGTGCTTCACTAGTGATTGTATGTAATTACATGATTTTACAATTGAGACTCCATTAATGAATATTTGGAGCTCTAGTTTTTTTTTGGGAAGAAGATGATAAAGAAAATAAATCTCTCCTAAAAATTTCTCTCTCCTCCTAAAATTATCTCTCCCTCTAAAAAAGACCTCCCTTCTTCTCATGCCTAAATGGCTATTTATATGATTTTACATATTGCATAACAACTATCTGTCCCTTAATTTTGGATATGAGAATTATCCTGCGAAGGTTCGCAGGATAATTATCCCAACGTGTCTCTGAATCACTTCCTACAACTGCACAGGAAATCCTTCTTGTTTTCTGTGCTAGAAAGTTCGCAGCATACGTACAATAAAATATTAGTTAATTTCGCAGATATACTTCGTGGGGTCGAATCTTACGAACATTCGCAACAATAAAGAAATATTGTGGGTTCGAAATTCTGTAAAGAATTTTTCTTTACGCACGTTCGTAGAAAGATTATTGGGTTCGCAACTGTTTACCTTACGAATGTTCGCAACATGAATGCTTCGAAAATGTTTACTTCGCAAAAGTCCGCAAAGCAGCAGAATTTTATTTCGCGAGAGTGGGCTAGAATAATTGGTATGCTGTGAGAACATACAAGACGATGCTAGCTTCGCAAACAAATCATATACTTCGCAAGAGACAACAACGACAAACCACAAAAGCTAAGTACCTCTTTCCTTAAACATTTTACTTACAAAAAATAAAAGATTTTTGATTTGATTTACAAAGAAACGATTCAATCGCACAATTACAAAGATTTCACAATTACAAAAGAAATTACAAAGATCTCAAGATTTCACAATTACAAAAGAAACCGAGAAAAATATCTCGCACAAATCAATTTATATATTTCTCTTGAAAAATTTACTTTGCTTCAAATGATATGATATTCGACATGGAGAGTAGTAGATGGCAAACCTTTATGGCGTACACTTTGAAGCAACATTCGTAAGAGGCAAAGAACCTCAGTGCGTCGTATGAGGGGGTACCTATTAGGATCATTTCCATGGAAAAATATTTGTCAAATGAGATGAAATAAATCATACAAAGGAAATCAAAACAAAGAAAAACGATTTGAACTTGCAATTAAATGAATATTTTTGATAAAAGAAATGTTGAATACTAATTTTTATTTTTATTTGCATTACAGTATAGCATGAGGCAAAGAACATGGAGTGAGAGTTTCGCATGATGGGTTCGCAATACTTCTTACATTTAGAGGATTAAGTACTTCTTAAGGATACTTCGCATACTTCATACTTCTTATATATTTCGAGGATTGAGTACTTCTTATACTTCTTCAAGGATACTTCATACTTCTTATAATTCTTCAAGGATTGATATTTTTTACTTCGCAACATTCAAGAACTTCACGAAATAATAGAGGCAAGTACGTACTTTTCAAGTCAAGTATTCTATCGCTCGTTCTCTCATCAACAAGATCAAAGACTACTCCAACAACCACAACAAGTTATTTTTTTCCTGAAGATCGCTCTTCAAGCAATATTCAAGAAAAAAGAGGCAAAATGTAGGAGCGGAATATCATAACAAATGGTAACTTGCGAAATTATGGAGAGAAAAGATATTTTACGAGCAAAGGAAGTCACGAGGAAAATGTGAGCAGATTGCGAAGGCAAAAGAGGTTCGTGAAATGAATCTGCGAAGGTTCGCAGGATAATTCTCATATCCAAAATTAAGGGACAGACAGTTGTTATGCAATATGTAAAATCATATAAATAGCCATTTAGGCATGAGAAGAAGGGAGGTCTTTTTTAGAGGGAGAGATAATTTTAGGAGGAGAGAGAAATTTTTAGGAGAGATTTTATTTTCTTTATCATCTTCTTCCCTAAAAAACTAGAGCTCCAAATATTCATTAATGGAGTCTCAATTGTCAATTCATGTAATTATATACAATCACTAGTGAAGAACCGTGGATGTAGATCACATTGATCGAACCACGTAAAAATCTTTGTGTCACTTTTATAATTTTAGTACTTTAATTCTTAGTTTCATATAAAATTAATTAGATTTAGGAATCATTTTAATGGATTCTTATGAGGGTATAGTTGTGAGATAATCTGCAACTACACTAGTCAAAACACATAGTCCTGATTTCCTTTTTCTAAGTGAAACTAAAGTTGATCCTCAGAGAATGTCCTCTATTGCTCAAAGTTTACATTACCATAATTTTTCTTGGATTGATAGAGTGGGACTGGCTGGAGGTCTTATTCTTATGTGGAAAGATGGCATAACATGTGATATTGCTAGTACAGCTGATAATATTATTCATGCTCTAGTTACTATTGATCCTAGCAAACCTGAGGTCCTAATGTCATTTATGTATGGATCAACTTATAATGACCCTAAAAAGAGGCAATGAAATTTTATTCATGAACTTAGTGAAGTGGTTTACCAGCCATGGTTAGTTTTAGGTGACCTAAATTTTCACTTGGCTAGAAATAGAAGTAGTTATGATTCTTGGGTTCAGGATAGAGTTAGAGATTCTGGCTTATCTGATTTGGGCTATGAAGGAAATGATTATACTTGGACTAGTAATAGTTTTGGTACTGGTACAAAAAAAGCTAGACTTGACATGGGGCTAGGCAATACTGATTGGTTCTTACAATTTCCTAATGCTAAAATTTGTCATTTAAACCATGTTGCTTCTGACCACTGCCCCATTATGCTCATTACTGATTCCATTCCCAAGAGGTTATGGAGACCTTTTAAGTTTTTTGGCACTTGGATGGAGCATAACACTTTTAGGAGTCAAATGCAACAATCCTGGAATATTGATGTTCAAGGTAGTCCTGCTCATAAATTTAAAAATAAACTTCAACATACTAGGATTTCTTTAGCTAAGTGGAATAGGCTGGAATTTGGTGATATTCATAATAACATTAAGATGTTGAAAGATAAACTGAATATAGCCCAGGCTGAACCAAGTTCAGCTAACCAAGATATGAAAGTTAGAACTATCACTCATGATCTGGAAACCTGGTACAAGATACAAACCAGTTTTTATAAGGAGAAATCTAGGGATAAGCACATTCATGATATGGACAACAATACTAAATACTTTCATTCTCTGGTCAATAAAAGAATGCACAGAAATAACATTAGCTCTCTTTGTAACAATGATGGGAACTGAATCAGAGATAGGGATAGCATATTAGTAACCTGCTTACTACTCATTTTAGTACTATTGCTTGCACTAGTAATCCTGTTCTCTCTGATGATACCTTTGATGTTATTCCTACTGTAATAAAGGACTCTGATAATGTTATGTTGATTGTTGTGCCTTCTGCTGATGAAATTGTTAGTGTTGTTAAATCTATGCCAGCTTGGAGTTCCCCATGCCCTGATGGTTTTCAAGCTGGCTTTTATCAATCCTAATGGGATATTGTGGGAAAGGATGTTATTGATGTGGTGCAACAATTCTTTATCACTGGTTTTCTGCCTAAAGAGTTGAATAAGACTTACATTAGCCTTATCCCTAAAGTTAAAGATCCAAAAAACCCTTCTGAGTTTAGACCTATAGGCCTTTGCAATGTTTCTTATAAAATTGTCTCTAAAATCTTAGCTAATAGGATCAAGCCTTATTTGAAGAAATTAATTTCTCCTTATCAGGCAGCCTTTGTTCCAGGAAGATCTATACATGATAATATAATAATTGCTCATGAGATAATTCATACAATGAAACAAAAAGAAGGTATTGGAGGAACCATGGCCCTTAAGTTAGATCTTTCCAAAGCTTTTGATAAACTGGAGTGGTCTTTTCTTTTGAAAATTTTAGCTAGTTTTGGTTTCAGCCATGATTTTTGTAACTTAATCCAACAATGTGTTTCCACAACCAGTATAAGTGTTTTACTGAATGGCTCCCCTTGTCAAGAATATTCACCTACAAGAGGTATAAGACAAGGACATCCTCTCTCTCCTTATCTTTTTATCATAGCTATGGAATTCCTTTCAAAGAAATTAAGTTTTGCTGAAACTAACAAGGAGATTGCAGGTATTAAAGTTGCTAGAAGATCACCTTCTATTTCGCACCTCTTGTTTGCAGATGACATCCTAATTTTTGCTACAGCTGATATGAGGAATATCAATGGTATCTTAAGCATCTTGAATGATTTTGGCTCTCTGTCTGGTCAGACTCCAAACTTTGATAAATCTTGTGTTTATTTCAGTGGTAATCTAGACCCTGCTATCTGTGTTGACTTGGCTAAAGAACTAAATATGAAGCTTGTCAGTAACTCTGAAACTTATCTAGGGGCTCCCCTTCTTTTAGGACACTCTAAAGTCAAATCTTTTGATCCTATAGTTCAATCTTTTGAAGCTAGGCTCAATAACTGGATTAGTATTACTTTAAATTAGTCAGGGAGAACAACTTTGATCAAATCTGTTTTGAATTCTCTTCCTACTTACCAAATGGGTTGTTTCAAGATACCTATCACTACAATAGATAAGTTAGACTCTTTGCAAAGAAATTTTTGGTGGGGTCATAAAGCTAAGAAAGGCATCAAGTTTGTAGGCTGGCCTAATCTTCAAAAACCTAAAAAGTTAGGAGGTTTGGGATTTAGGAATCTAGAGGTTTTTAATAGAGCTCTTATCTCTAAAATAGCTTGGAAAATTTGCTCTAATTCTGATGACTATTATGTTCAGATCTTGGAAGCCAAGTATTTCAAATCTTCTAATCCACTCCACTTAGAAAAACTTAATGAGAAAAGCTCTTGGGTTTGGAAGGGCATTTATAGACATATAAAAACCATTAAAGATAACTCTTTTTGGACTGTTAGTTGTGGTACTAAGATCAAGATTTGGTTAGATAAATGGGTCATTGGTGTTGATCATCCTCCTAATCCTAAAGCTGGTTCTAGTTTACCTTCTAATCTCATTTATGTCTATGAGCTTTTCTTGCCAGGTACCATAACTTGGAACATTCAACTTATTCAGAACATTTTTGATCTGGATGTAGCTAATAAGATCACTGCCATGCACATTCCTAGTAATTGAAATGATAAATTGAATTGGATCCATGAAAGGAAAGGTAACTTTACAGTTAAAAGTGCATACAAAGTTTTAAGTAGCCATACTGCTGATACTTCTGGACCCCAGATGGTAAGTAATCAAGTTTGGAAATCCCTTTGGGGTTGTAGAGTTCCTCATAAGGTTAAAATTTTTGTGTGTAAGTGTCTTAAAGGAATTGTGCCTACTAGGTACATGCTATCTAATTATAAGCAGGGCATTGATGTGCACTGTAGTATCTGCAATGCTAATTTTGAAACTGTGGACCATATGATTCTTGATTGTCCTTATGCTAAATCTATCTGGATTGGTGTTAATGTGAATGTTAGTAATATCAAGGATGCTCATGGTAATTTGTTTAACTGGATCATTAGCTGGTTTACTACTAATGTATCCCTCACTGGTGTTTCCTCTACAGATCAGGTACATTTCTTGTATTTACTAATGATTACAACTTGGACAATTTGGAGAGATAGATGCACAGTTGTGTTTCAAAACAAATTTCCAAATAGAAAATTTAGTATTCATAGCATTCTGCCCCTGCTAGATGGCTGTAAAAAAATATCACTAATGTCTCTAATAGTACAGAAGTTCAACAGATACAACTCCAATACTGGGATCCTCCTGATGTTGATTTTATAAAAATTAATGTGGATGCTTCTTTTCTTAAGGAAAATTTAACAGGTAGCATTGGACTAATAACAAGAAATTTTGCAGGAAACTATTATGGAGCCAAAGGAACTTTCTATAATGGAGGAATGATCAAGGATCAAGAAGTGGAGCAGCTGGAATGCTTGGCAATGTATGTTGCAGTGAAGTGGGCAATCTCCAAAAAGTTTGTTAAAGTCATATTTGAATCAGATATTGAATCTTTAGTTAAGTCAATAAAAGAAGACATCCCTTATGTTCATTGTTTGAACAAAGGATTAGTACTAGACATTAAGAATTTATTTCAAAGTCAAGTTCATTTTGTTATTCAGTCAATTAAAAGATCCAAGAATAGGGTTGCAGATTTAATAGCCAAAAAGAGTATAAGAAGTGGTACTAGTTTTGAATATGTGGATAACTTTCCACCAGATGTCTCCTCTTGGATAGAAGGTGATAGTGTAAGAAACAATCTTATAGATCAATAAAAAAATTTCTTTAGAATAAAAAAAAAGGAAGCGTGCATTCAATGTCCCTTGTCACTTGATCCATTATAAGAATCTTGCTTCTTCTCTCGGTACCTCTCCATGAGTTGTCTTACTAGGTATATCCCCTCTATTGTCGAGTCATAAATCCAAATTGGTGTTCCGAGACTCTTGTTTCCCCCATACGCGTTGTTTAATAACTCTCTCCTAGAGCTCCATTGTATGAATTATAAGCTTGATTCCTTTATAGTTTGTGCAGTTTTAGATATTTACTTTTATTAAAAATGGCACTATTAATCTTCTCCTTTATTTTTTCGACATTTTTTTGACCGGTGAGTGCAATTGAACAACTTTGTTATCCATGTAACCCCTATATATCCAAGATATTTGTATACCTCAATAGGGATGTCATTTGGTCCTATCGTCTTCCCTAATTTTTATGATTTTTTGCGCCTCCCTTACCTCGTGAATGCTCTGGGTAAATCCTTCATAGGTGCCATCCAAAGAGTTATCTAGCTTGATTTCATTGATATCCTCCTCTTCGTTGTAAAGATTATCGAAGTATTCCCTTCATTTGTTATTGATCTCCAAGTCTTTCACCAGAGTCACTTATTCTTGTCTTTGATGTATTTGACTTGGTTTAAATTCCTCGTCTTTCTCTTTCGGGTTTTAGTTATCCTATAAACTTTCCTTACGCCCTCCTTCGTGCTTAGATTTCGATACAAGTATTCATACACTTGACCTTTTACCTCGTTTATCGTCCGCTTTGCATTCTTTCTTGTTCCTTTGAATTTCTGTAAGATTTTCTCATTATTATTTTGATGCACATCTCTATAACATTTCTTCTTATTTTGGATTTCCTTTTTTACGTCTTCGTTTTACTACCAGGAATATTTAAGTCCTAGTCCCCTCCCTATTAATACCCTAAGTACCTCTATCGCCATCTTCCAGATTCTCATCACACATGATGTTTGCCTTCCCTTATGGACTTAATACCCTTTATACCAACACAATCCCTCTAAATATGCATGCATACTCTTCTTTGATATTACACCACTTCGTCCTTGAAGTTTTAGTGTCTTTGTATCGTTGTATCCGTATTTTATGACAACCATCAGGTACTAGAAGTTTATGCAGAAGGACAACACATTCTCCATTGATGACCTTGCTAACTAAGTACTCATGTTTATCCTCTCCCTAGTAGTTATATAGTCGATCTGGGTTGTTAGAGCATCACTCGGTCGAACTCGTAAGTTTTTTTTTTATCTCAAGCTTGTTGTCAATATTAGATATATAAAACTATATCTTTATTTCTAGTCTACTAAAGTCAAGTCTCAGACTAAGATTGGAGTATGTTAGTTGAGTATCAGACATCACTGAATAACCCTAGAATATTGAAAATTGAAGAACAAACGAAGTCATTTGCAAGAACTTCATCAAAAAAAAGGTATGTGAAGAATGACATATTCTATTTAATTACGACATTTATCATTTTATCTTATGAAACTATGTCGTATGTAGTAGATTTAGTACTTCAAATAAGGAATTACGAGTTCAAGCTTGTCTTGGTTAAATTCTCGAAATATGATTTAAGCAATGGAAGCTTTTAGATCCTTGGCAATCTTAGTTAAAACAATTTACTTGTTTTGTTTCAAGTTGATCATTTGGAAACTGCCCGAGAAAAAAGTGTATACTGTGTATGGCTATTAGGAATATTTTATGAGAGATTTAGAACTATGTAACCCAAGGTATACATACTTGTATGTAAAACCTAAGTTAGTATGAATTCCAAAAACTGTAGAGATTTGTGAATACTTTACATCTGAGTTACAGAATGGGGGTACATTTTCAAACCCCTTGAATCTGACTTCGCGAACTGCCAAGGTTTGCAAACTCTTTTGGCCTGACTTCGCAAAATATCAGTGGTCTGGAAACCGATACAGTTCCAGTGTTAGCATAAGTACATGAACTATTCTGTACGAATATGTTGGCTTTTGCTAAAACTCCCATAACACTTCTAAGGCAACTTTATTCATAAAATCACTTTGAAAGTTAAATGAATCTCAATTCATCAAAACCATCGAAGAAAGACAGAAACTAAAACTAGTAACTAAATGATATTACAGTAATCTAAAGTAAAATATAGTTGCGCAAAGAAACAAAAGTTTTGGTTATTCAATTTTGAGTTTAAAGAGAAATGTGTTAGAGATTCTTATAATGAAGGTTGTTCCAAGGGGTTATTAAATTTAACGGGATATTACCAAACTACGTATGATGAAAGGTGGTTTTCTCTTAATATTGATAACCCTCAGCATGTAATGGCATGCTTATATATGTTACAATAGTAATATATTTTTCCAGTTGTCGAATAGTCCCCAAAAATCCTCTCTAGTGTGATTTCGGAGGAACAAAGAAACTTTTTCCATCAAGCTCGAAACTGCTCAAATCTAATTAGATCCTTACGGATCTAAATAGATCTGAGCAGTATTAGTTAAGTTTATTAGTTTTAATTAGTTAGAGTGGAATAGATAAGGTTTAAAATTTTTAAGGTTTTGTTTATTTTTGCGGTAGTTTATCTTTGCCATTACAGTGTTTGTTTTTGCGCTTTTATAGCGTCCCACTTTGCAATTAATGACTTTGTTTCCTCTGAATAATGTTACTTGGTATTGAAGTATGATTATGTTTTACGGCCACAAGATTTTTTTCGGTCAAATGTTGGAACAAATTTCTCCTCTTTCAAAGGATATTATCTTACTTAAGAAGAAGACAACCAAACAATAGTCGAATTTAATCTCCGAAGACCATCATCTTCTGATTTAATCGGCTCTTTCATGCTCGTTGTTAATCGTTTAGTCGGTATTTCTTCTCTTACTCTTGCCAAAATACTAAACTTTATATTAGCACAGTATGTTGTTACTCTTTGGTTCTTGATGTACTTCATCTTCGTCCCTATGTAATTTTGGAAAAATATCAATGAAAATGGATGGTTTTGGAAGCAAAAAAAAAGAAAAAAAAAAGATTACTATTTTATTTTCATTTCCAGACTTGCAAAAATTATTGGCAGCCAGGAATTTCTCATGTTAGGGATGGGGATTACTGAGGAAAAAAATGCGTTGGGTTCTTCACTAGTCATAGACATTCATTTCATTTGCATTTTAACTTCAGTAATTCGAGATAACAAAACTAGTCATAAAAACCCAAGGTGACCAAACTTGTGGTACAAAAACCCCACCCAAATGTTGGGATCCATTAAAACTCTATCTCAAACAAAATTGATACAAAAACCCCAAATTTTTAAAAATTGATACAAAAATCCCAAATTTCAAAATTGGTTTCATCAAATTTTATGATGAAACCAAAATTTGGTTTCATTAAATTCTTTGGGGTTTCATCAACCGCGAGTTACTTTTGTTTTGTTGGGGTTTTTGTGTTACTTTTGTTTTGATGGGTTTTTTGTTGATGGATAATGACACCTTTGGGGTTATAATTCGCGGACCGATTCTATAAAAAAAAACTCCCAAACATAGCTGTTCTCACACATTTGCTTGGTGTTTTTCTTTCTCGATCTGTTGAACATTTTGTTTTAACTTCATGATGTACTAAACAAATCAGACAACTATGAGCCCGTTGTCATTTTGAAGGGACAAGTTTTTAATATACTAGTTTGCGTTGCCAGAAGAAAAATCTAAGTAAATGTCATATTTACTCCATGGACCACAACCCATTTCGATAGCGCCCACAAACGACACAGCTAACTGGCCATTAGGCATTCGCAAGATTGCACACCAAAATTAGCTCAAGTTGAGTTCCTCACGATACGTTATGCTAGTCAAATGTGCTTCTCGGTACGTTCACAAGTTCAATCCCTATAAAAACAATATAAATGTGCCCATTACATCTAATTTTATCCCTTTTTGATGCTAAAAAAAATTAGACCATAAAAAGAAGATAATTTTGTTCTTTGTAAAATATTTTCTTTTTGTTCTTTGTAAAATAAAAAAGGGGAAACTTAAGCGGGAGAGATTTCCATAACTCAAATATGGAAAAATTATTAAATTTGGTATTAGATGGATAAAAGAAACAAAATTTATTACCTTAATTGTTGTTGTATTTTTGGAAACAGAATTCATGGGAATCAAAGATATGTGTCAACATATCATTTGTCCCCATGCCACTTTTGGATTTCCCCTCTATCAAAAAAAAATCTTCCAATTTTTGTGCTCGGCTAGGGAGCTCAATGAGAAAAGAAGGTGCATTGGGTTTTTCTCTGGCCGTACCCTTTCAAATCTCTTGTGTTTTTCACCCATTAGTGTACTAAACAAATCACACCTTTTATCTCTTAATTGGAAAGCTCATATTATTGGAGGTATTTGTTTAGAATTGCATAATGTTGATGTGCGGTTTCCCCTTTTTAGAGCATCCCAATGAAACTATCAAAATGTAAAGATAAAAGAAGTATTGCTTTGCACTATCTATAATTTCCATCTACTTTGCAATTACTCCATAGGAAAACATGTCATATGAAAGGCCAGGCAGTATGCAGAAATCCAGTGGGCAAAGGCAAACTAGGCAATTATGGCCAAGTCAAAACGACCAAAATGGCTCCTAAGCATTTTGGAAGGTTAAGTTTTTACTTTTTAGTATTACTCGTTTGCGTTGCTTAAACAAAAGATACAGTGAAATGTCAAATGTACTCCATGGACCACCACCCATTTGGGATTTGGCAGTACCAATAAACGACACAGATAAGTGGCCATTAGCTAGATTGCGCACCAAAATTAGCTCAAGTTGGGTTCCTCCTAGCATATTATTATGCTAGTCAATCGTATTTCTCGATACGGTCATAAGCTCAATCCGTATAAAATTAATAAAAAATATGCCCATTACACCTAGAGAGTCCTATTTAATTTTACTTGGTTCAAGTAAAATATGTACAACTGGTCCTAGTTAGTAAGTTCGCGAATCATTCACGAATTTTTCCGTATCACGAATTTTACCGTTTTATCCGCGTACGTTTACAACTCCGAACCCAAGTCGCGTATTATGTGGCATTCCCGGATTATTCGCGAATCGTTCACGAATTTTACGTATCACGAATCGAATGATAATCCGCTTAATTCGCCATAAATTCTTTAGCTTTTACGTTTTTAAAGGCCCCACTTTTTGGAGTTTACTGCCTCCCGGGCATACACGACCCAATATTAGACGTTGTTGTAATTTTTATGAAATAAAAATGACTGAAATTTTTTGAAGGTAAAGGTGAGAGAGATCTCAAATTCACTGACCAAGCATCTAAACCATTATACCACGTCCTCTTGGATGACTAATGTTGTATATATTATTAATATCATCATATTAATTTTATTTTCTCTTTAAATAACTCACACATATGCATAAAAATTGGTTTATGACCTTATAAATATAAATTATTTAGTATATATGGATACCGAATTTTCAGAGCCGAACTCACATTTATAAATCGAATTATACACGTACGTATGCCGTTCCAAATTACTGACGAATCACATCCCGTTGACCGAATCTAAATTTTACAAAACCGTATAATACTCGTACGTTTGCCGTTCCGTACGTTTTCCGAATTCCGAATTGCTAACTAGGCAACAGGTTGATGAGACAATGATAGGTACCACAATGTCTATTCCTATGGGTATGCCAAAAAAAAGCTGTTTGACATATCATGACATATCAAGTGGCATGGAAAACCAATTATGCTACTATGAGAAAACCACGGAGCGACGGAGTTGCGAGCGAGCGATATTGACAACAGCGTCAGCGATAAAGTTTTTATCGCTAAAGATATTATTAATATCGCTCGGTAGAAACTGCGTCGTTGGCGTTATAATCAATACCGCAAGTGAAATGTCAAATGTACTCCATGGACCACCATCCATTTGGAATTTGGCAGTGCCAATAAACGACACAGATAACTGGCCGTTGGCTAGATTGCGCACTAAAATTAGCTCAAGTTGAGTTCCTCCTAGTTAGGCCCACCGAGCGAAGCGATGGATGACTCTATATATGGTGACTTTGTGTCAAATGGGACATGACTTTTTTTTCCAATTTGACACAAAAAGATAGGATTTGGTGTCTTTGGTCCGGAGATATGGAATTTACTTAGTTGTCCCTATAATTTAGTCTAATTAATATAACTCTTTGTGTGTTTTATCTTTTTAGGGTATAATTGGTAACCAACCTTTAATATAACATATATAAAAATCCGCGCCTTGAAATTTTACAAATTTTATGTCGTTGGAATGGTTTTAAAAAAACTACGCAATGAGTATAAACAACGATATTGAATTTAGAGATATTGAATTTAGAGTTTTTACGAAAAATTTGGAGGTGTTTATCTCCCCTTTGAATAGCAACAAGCCCGGTCAGAAATTTTTAAATCAAAAAATGCAAACAAGTTTTGGTCTCCGGCCATTTCTTTGGTTGTCGTATTTTTTGTTGGTGGCCGTATCTTTGGTTGTCGTATTGACCCTTGGATTATCCCCATCTCTAAAAACAGACGCCCGATCTCTTCGCTTAACAGCAGCCTAACAAGGCGATTTGCACCTCCAGTTTTCCACCCAAAATTCTTCCCATTTTCTCTGCAAGATCAGTGAGACGAACTGAAACATAGGGTTTAGTCCGATTTGGTTTGCGGATTAATCGACTCAGAAATCGAAGTTTGAAGATTTCAAAAAAGGGGAAATTGAAAAGAGATAGGTGAGTAAATGGAACCCTAAATTGAAGTTTGGGGATTTATAGATATTGATCAATCAATGCTGATGATACAGTCTTTTCATATTTGTTTGTTCATTTGACTGTAACTCAACCTTTTGGTACTTGGTAAGAAATGTTAGAAAAAATGTAACAACGTCAACTGTTTCTTTTACCATAAAACGCAAATTGCACATACTAAGAAAGTGCAGCTTGTTCAGAAGACTTAAAAGCTTATTGTTAATTTTTTCGGTCGGCCGTCCCATCGTGGCGGCGGTCGTCTAGTGTATTATGCTAGTTAACGTGGGTTTACTCAATAAATACTTTTTGTGATTTACAGAGACTTTAATAGATTTCTAAAGTATTGTGTTACTGGTTGTATACTTTAGAAAACTCCTTGTAAGTATATGTTACTCGTTATATACTTGTAAAATCTCTTTCAAAGTTTGTGTTACTCGTTATAAATGAGAAAATTTAAAGACTTTCTATACTTCCCAAATTTTAAGACTTTGAATGACATTTATGTGTACATTTGCCTTGGAGAAAGTCTTGCAAAATGTGAAAGATTTTGGAAGAGTTCTACAAAAATTAAAAACTTAATTTATTAATATCTTTTATATATTTATTTTGATATTATTTTATTTTATTTCAAGTTGATGCAAGCTCTTGCACGTATACTCTAGACTATTTATGCAAGCTCTTGCACATATATATATATATATATTTGTAAAGAGATATATACATATATGTATCATATGATACGATCAAACTATTTTTTATTTTGTTATTAGATTAGATGAAATGAAAACTTTCATTCATGGCTAAAGTGTCCCAAATTATGGTTAATTTAATTTGCAATTAGCGTTTTTCAAGAATTGTTTTGAGTAGATAAATTTTATAGAACTTTACAAATCTAGAGATTTGTAGATTCATCATGTTAAGTTGTTATACAATTCTCTAGAAATTTTGTTTTCACAACTTTTTAGAACTCTACAAATCTCTATAAGAGTTAGGCCAACTCTATAAAACTCTACAAGTATTTTTCCAACTCCGTAGAACTCTACATAAGTTGTCATTTTTCACGACTCTTTTTAAATCTATATAAATCTGCAAAAGTATTTATTGAGTAAACCCCCGTAAATGTATTTATCAATACGGTCATAGACTCAATCCGTATAAAATCAATAAAAAATATTCCCATTACACCTAGAGAGTTCTATTTAATTTTACTTGGTTCAAGAAAAAAATGTACAGCAGGTGGATGAGAGCATGATAAGTAGTGAGTACCCTCATAAATGAAAGATAAAAGTAGGAAAACATAAATCTAGATATGGGCAGTATTACCCTACTCCTAGTTAGTAAGTTCGCGAATCATTCGCGAATTTTTCCGTATCACGAATTTTACCGTTTTATTCGCGTACGTTTGCAACTCCGAACCCAAGTCGCGTATTATGTGGCATTTCCGGATTATTCGCGAATCGTTCACGAATTTTACGTATCCCGAATTCCGAATGATACGCCCGCTTAATTCACCATAAATTCTTTAGCTTTTACGTTTTTAAAGGCCCCACTTTTTGGAGTTTACTGTCTCCCGGGCATACACGACCCAATATTAGACGTTGTTGTAATTTTTATGAAATAAAAATGACTGAAAAAATTTGAAGGTAAAGGTGAGAGAAATCTCAAATTCACTGACCAAGCATCTAAACCACTATACAACGTCCTCTTGGATGACTAATGTTGTATATATTATTAATATCATCATATTAATTTTTTTCTTTTTTAAATAACTCACACATATGCATAAAAATTGGTCTATGACCTTATAAATATAAAATATTTAGTATATATGGATACCGAATTTTCAGAGCCGAACTCACATTTATAAATCGAATTATACACGTACGTATGCCGTTCCGAATTACTGACGAATCACGTCCCGTTGACCGAATTTTAGACCGAATCTGAATTTTACAAAACCGTATAATACTCGTACGTTTGTCGTTCCGTACGTTTTCCGAATTCCGAATTGGTAACTAGGACCCTACTTACTAGTTCCGGTGAATAAATCTCTGCTTAAATCAGAACAGGACGCATGTTACTTAGTAGTTAGTACAGTTTGATCAATCATGTGATTTAATTTTATTTTATACAACGTTTGGGGACACTACCGCTCGTGCTAAGAGCTAGCACTATGGTTGGCCTCATCCATTCTCTATCCCTCATATGGAGGGAAGAGATAGCAGAAGGAAGGCAATCGCACTATGGTTGTCCTTATCCCTTCCCTTTCCCTACACAACACGCGTACTGAGTACCCGTATGAATAGTGTCAAATGGGTACTCAGTACTCGTATTTTTTTTTCAATAAAAATATATTTGTTTCGGTAAAAAAATATATATTAGAGTAAAAAGCGATATATAATAGGTAAAAATAAGATTTAATAGGTAAAAATAGAGTTTTAGTAAAAAAAAAGAGTGAAAAGGGAAAGTTTTAGTGTAAAATTATAAAAATTAAATAGGGTACTCAGTACCCGTGCAAAAAGCTACGCGTACTTAGTACGCGTAAAGTGCAAAAAAAATACGGATACTGAGTACCCGTGTAATTTCCCTTCCCTACAAGGCTGAACAGATCTATTCAGCCTTGTAGGGATGGTGGTGTGTATCCCTACTCGTGTAGGGATATGGGAGACCATAGTGGTTGCTTTTTTGGGATTTTGAGGGAAATGGAGGGATAGGGAAAGGATAACCCCTCCCATAGTGCTAGCTCTAAGACAATCAGAGAAATCCTAAAACACTAATACGACGATGTTCTGATCTGCTCTCATGAGAATAGATCGGAGCAGATCTTCTTAAATACTCTCCCCTTCTACCTTTTTTTTTTTGGAGTTTTCTTTCATTCTTAGCTTTAAGTTTTTCTTTGTTTGAATGGTATCTTTACTAAGAGTAATTCCTTTTGTTGTTTCGGGTTATTTATTTTGGGGGTTTTTCTCTGATTTTGAGTGGGTTTTAAACCATGGTGATGAAATTGAAGAGATGGATTTCGATTTTCTCTAATAGAACTGCGGTAAAAATCATCAACATCGACTACAAAATCAAGATCTCCGGCGACATCCAAGACCTCAGAAACAATGGAAACAGTAGCAGCAAGCACTAAAACACCGGTACCAGACACCAAGACACCAACAAAAATTGTAGCAACCAAGACTCCGATGCAGATGCAGATTTAGACAGATTTATGCCTTTTCATTCCTATTCCAACCAATCCAGCAAACCCCTGGCACTCTAATTTAGTTAGCTTAGTTAGTTATGGATTAAAAACCCAGAGAAATTGTTGGGTCATTTGATGATCCCTACACTTGTGCATTTTGCAATTAGTTGTAGTTTGTATTTGTTTCCAACAAAACATGTTTGGCCATTTAACATGTTACTTTGTTCTTGGTTTCCTGGGATAGTAGAATTGGTAGTAAAGGTTGAATCATATGATCAGTAATTGTGGAGCAATTCATGTAACAATGTTGTAATCTTAATCTTTGTGGTTTCTTTAGCTAATATAAACTGTAACAACTCATGTAATGCTTCCGATTTTGAATCGGCACTATTAATCAATATAGGAGGCTTGCCTCTTTTATGAAAAAAAAGGAACACTACTGCTCTTAGTGTAATGTTCCAGTCTCCAAACTATATTTACCTAAGATAAAACCTTAGTACATGAATTTAAACATCTTCTGCCATGTGCCTAGGTTTAGCCGGTAATTTCGCTCTTGCTTGGAAAACTAACTTACCGGTCTACGTAATTGATTTCTACAGTAATCACATAAGTGCCACTGTAACTCCTGCCGATAACAGTCCTTGGTTGTTCATTGGCTATGATGATAGCCCTTGCACTATTAATACAAGCTAAGGTCTTCGAAAATTCTTGATAATATTGCCTCTAAAACAACTTGCCATGACTCGTTATGGGAGACATAATGAGAGTGAAAATTGTGCATGCTTTTTATTCAGTGGCGGAGCCAGAAATCTCCTATGGTAAGGCAAAAGACTTTGAGGGTAGGTAAAAGGCAAAACAATAGGCTTGGATCGGGATAAAAAGTCTTAGAATAGGTAAAAATTGGCTTTGGAGCCAGCCCGGTAAGGTGGGCAACTTCCGACCTTTGCCATGGGTTGGCTCCGCCACTGTTTCTATTGATGCCCCTGAATCTTTTGTTTTTGAAGGTAAAATTGAAAATCTTGGTCTTATTGATTCGGGATATACTACTTACCCCTTTAGTTTAGCCAACTGGAATATAATAATAAGGGAGGACATTCTGCAAATGATTCAAAACTTCCATACGGAGTGTGCTTTTTTCTAAGATAAAGTTTTGTGTTTTCTAATTTTACTATCTCCGGACTCTTATAATTTTTTTAGAAGTTTTGGTAACTGAAATAGGCCATCTATATACTGCCATGTTATATAATTTATAATAATGTTTCATAAGACATATTTGATGAGAACTAGCCTTTCTTGAAATGATAAAAGTTTTCCTTTCCACACTACAAGTTTTTTCTGCATCATTTCCACCATAGGCAAAACTATAGTTGTTTTCAATTTACCCGCAATTAGGATATATAACACCAAGTAGCATTAGTAAAGCATTTTCTTTTATTTCTATTTATTATATGACTTGAACTCCTTTGATACTCCTCCAAAAGTCTCGGAATTTTTATGCTTATTTTGGAACCGTTAAATCTGCGAAAAATAGGTGGGTTGGATGAATACCATTTCTTATGATCACCACTGTGATTAAAGATCCTCCATTCATTAATTTAGTGAGCCTTATACTTAACACATCTTCCATCAAGACAAATAAAATTGGATATAGTGTGAACAATTTTTTCTACATCAACAATTTTTTCTTCATCTTGATCAGATTAATGTCACTATTGCTAGCTTCTTATTCACTAATGAAATTTCTTGATTGTATTATTTTTAGACTTGTGTGAAAAATGTTTGTATTAGCATTTCCTTCCTTAACCCATTTAATTCTTGATTTCTATTTCAATATAAATTGCTCGATTGCACCTACTTTGAGTTATAATCATTCTCAACTGAAACTAAACTATCCAAAGCCTCGATATCAAATGATTATTATCATAATTTATTATAGCTTCTTGAACTTCTTCTTCAGCTTTTTTAATTTGAATATGAACATTTCCAAAGACATTCCAATTCCAATCTCTCAGCACTTTTTTCAGCTTCTTTAGTTTACTTAGAAAGACAAAAGAAGGATCACCTTCTATGAATTCGGCCAACACTCTTGAACTACTTCAAAAAAAATTGGATGAGTTAACCACATTTTCTGAAATTTTTGAGGAGCATCTTTTGTCTTAGGAATGCTAGCACTTCCGGTAAGAAGATGACCATGCTCAGAAGAATTTCTCAACCCCACTTTATATCCCCAATCTCCATATTTTTGTAACCATAACAGATTGAAAATTGTTCCGTCTAAATTACACAAAATTGTTTTATTACCCTATTGGAAATTTGACCAAGAGTGCTGCAATCATGTTTTTGGAGCCTGTAACAATTAATAATTATCTATACAAGTATTAAAATCCATCATGTTCTTCTATCAGGACTTTCCCCTCCGAATTTCTATATGAAGAAGTAATAGCATTGAGGTCACCAATCCATGGTTCCCTTAAATCACTGATTAATTCCATTTCAGACTATAAAAAACTTTTCTGAATAACTCCTACATATGCATGAACACCACAGATAATAGTACCTCTAATAGTTACTGTTATCATTTGTCTTAGAACTATGAATTATCATACTCTGCATTCTAGAGTAAATTTAATTTATTGCAAAAAGAAGAACTACACACTACTTTAGGTTCAGCTACCCAAACTAAAGAATGAAAAAATTGATTAACTAAACACCATAATTTATTCTGATCGCTAGCTCTTGTAAGCCCCGCTTAAATTCCAAAATAAGACTTTCATTGTTTAGAGGTTTTTTGTACCTCCTTTTCCTTGATTTTTCCTAAAATTACACTTGATGGGATTTTGAGTAGAAGTTTTCTTTGATCAGTGCCAACTTTCGAGACTTCATATTACTTGTAGATACGTTTGTTGTTAAAGTTGATGGTCTTTGAATAACTCTAGACCAAGAAATAACTGGAACTCTCTCTACTAAACTGTAGGACCAGAATATCGCTATAGCGCTATTCCTGCGATATTAACAACGTTTCTGCGAGCGTCACTGCAAATTCTTCAACAACGTTTCACGAGCGTCACAGGATATCCAAAATAAATTGACGATGGAAGAAATAAAAGAAGAATATGTTGATCCTGTGATGGTCATCATTCTTGCGATAGAGAATATTATAGCGATCGCGATGAGATCGCAGAATAGATCCGAAATAGGAGGAAAACTTAGCTGTCATCCATTATGTAAATCCCTATATAAAGGGCCCGATAGATCCAGAAAAGGATGATGTATTTTTGAGAGTTGAAAGAGTCTTGAGGAGAGAGAAACTTCAAGAGAATATTTGTAATCTTGATTTCTTCCAATTCTGTAAACATTTCTGAAATTTGAATAGTAAAGTGTCGTTTAAATCTTTGAAGTTTAATTGATTTCCAATAGGTTTCTATAGAATCTTAACAAGGGTGTAGTGTGGGAATTCCTGCAACTACATTTTGGCGCCCAAAAACAGGGAGAATCAAGTTAAGAAATCTCTAATTACAACTTGAAAATTTGAAGAAATTGTTAGGGTTGAAGAAATGGCTAGAAGAAGAAGAAATACATCAGAACCACCGACAACTGTGAGGAGAAGTAAAAGACTTGCAGGTGAGGGAACAGGTGAATTGGTAGAATCTTTAAGGATAATATCAGGAAGAAATAGAATAAGAAATAAAGCAGAAAGTTTAATTCAACAGCCGAATCAACAAACACAAACACAAGATAGGAATGTGGATTATGATAGAGTGAGTGTGCATACTTGGAGGTCGGATTCGATAGAAAAAGCAGAAAATCGACAATTAAGAAATGAAGAAGAAGGAAAAAGAAATCAAGAAATGGTTGGAGGGTTAATTCATGAAGGACGTGAAATAGTAGATGATTTGAGACAAAGAATACAGGAAGAAAGGAGATTATAGGCAGAAGAGCGTGCGAATTTAACAAGACAAAATCATGAGCTAAGAATGAAGAATTTGAGGTTACAAAGAATGAGATCAAGAAGTACTGTTAGATCAAATTCAAAATTATTCCGAGAAGAACCAAGGAAAAATTCCCTTGTAAGGAATGTTAGAGAAAATACTCGAGGAGAAGTGCAAAATAGAGAAGAAGAGATAATTGGTGATCGCTATAATCCGCATGACAATAGAAATCAAGAGGGAAGAAACAACCAAATTGAAGAAGAAAATTCAGAAGAAGGTTGGAGGATATTACATGGGCGAGAGAATCAAAGAATGATTGAAGAAGAAATTGAGAGACATTACACTGAACAAACACGTCTAGCCCGCGAGAGGGAAATATTAAGGGCAGAAGTAGAAGAACATGAATTTCGAGAAGCATTGCGACAAAATAATCATGAAAATCGATAAAGGAGACGTACGCAAAATCGCTAAAATGGTAATATTCAGGAGGAGTATGATAGGATACATAGAAGAATAGAGAGACATCGAAGAGAAATGAGGAAAAATGAAGAAATTCGCAGAGAAGAAGATAGGCAGTTGCGATATCAAGAGGAAGATGAAAGAGGAAATCGTAGAGAAAGACGAGATGATGATGAAGAAGAAGATACACAAAATCTCGCAAGACAAGAAACACAAGAACGCAGAAGAAGGGAAACATCATTAAAGAGGCCAATGGAACAAAACTCAACTGAGAATGAGCAAATATTGAGATAATTAGCAGAAATGCGAGGAATGATAAACAATAGAAGAGAAGGAGGTAGAAGGCAACTTGATGAAGATATTGAAGAAGCTGCGAGAACTCCATTTACTCAAGAAGTACAGTTAAGAGGGATACCTCCCAAATGCAATTTACCAGCATTAACCAGCATTTTTGATGGAACTACTTGTGTTGTTCAACACGTCAAAGCTTATGTTAGATGTATGCTACAGTGGGAAAATCATGATGCTGTGTTATGCAAATATTTTGCATCCAGCTTAACTGGCGAGGCGTTGAAATGGTTCGAGGGATTACCAAAAAATACCATAACTTCTTTTGATCATTTACAACCTACATTTTTAGGAGCGTATATAAGCAACAATTCATCGCGGCCGGGTATTAAAGATGTGTTTGGGTTAAAACAGAGAATTGACGAGAGTCTGAAACATTTAACCATAAGATGAAAGACAATGTGCAGTGAGATGGCAGGATGATTTTACGAGAGATATCTTATCTTGTCTTTTATCAATGCAATGTTCGCAACCAATCTACTGTACATACAAATTTTCAGAGTCAATAATACAATCACTATGACTGAACTGCGAGAATTACAAGAAGAATACATTGCTTTGGAGGAGAAACAAAATGAGATGGAATCATATCCCATCGCGAACACCAATTCCGGAGAAGCAAATGGGAGTTTACTTCCTAAAATGATAAACAATGTAGCGAGCAGCTCGCAAGCACAACAAGAAAAAGTAGAGACTGATAACCAGCAGAAGTTGGTAGCTATGGGTAGTAGAGATCAAGAAGAGTATGAAAGGGAGAATAATTACTACAATCGCGGTGGAAATAATAAGATTCAAAGGCTTGATCAGCCGCAAGAAATTTATGGTGGACAGAGGCAAAATAGTTTCAGAAGTCAAGGGAATCAGAAGATCATATGGGAAGAAATTAAGATGCCTCCTCTCAATGCTAGTATAGAAAATTTTTGGGAAGCTATCATTTTAATGGAAAATATACCATCTCCATGGAACATGGGAAAAGAACCACATCCTAACAATCGCATTCAATAATTTTGTCCTTACCATCATTTTCATGGCCACACAGTAAATGACTGCAGGAATGTAAAGAGAATAATTTTAAGGATGATTGAACAAGGAAAGCTAAATCACTTTTTAGTCAGACATCCACAATCTCAGCGATTGCCTCCAGCCTTAAATTCGCAGGTAAATCTTTGTAAAAGGAGCCGAATCATTCGTAATAGAAGTTGGATCCAAAGCAAAGAATCTGTTTTGTAATTCCATTGTACATTCACATTAAAAAATAGAGGATTTCCATGATAATGTTCTAAGCAGAGTCTTCGCGAGAGACACGGATGGAAAAGAGATAATGAATATCGCGAGAGTCTCGCCATTAGAAGAATGGCAGAAACAGACTATATCTTTCAGTGCACAAGAGGTACCAGAACCAGGAGAGCAGCATGATAACCCATTGGTGGTAAGACTAGAGATAAACCCGAAGCAAATAGAGGAAGAAGATGAAGAAAATGGTGATGAAAATGAAGATTCTTGGGCTATCAATAGAGTTCTAATAGACACAGGCAGCTCTGTTGACATACTATTTTATCATACCTATAAAATAATGGGTGGAAGAGACGAAGATTTAATTCCCTCAACATATAAAATCTATGGTTTTAATGGTACTGCCAATAAACCAAAAGGGGAAATTGAGATTCAAATTCCCTTAAAAGGGATAACTTCCAAGATCTTGTTCTGTGTTGTTGACATTGAGTCACCTTACAATGCTCTGATTGGTCGACCTTGGCTACACGGAATATTAGGAGTAGTATCTACTTTCCACCAGTGTGTTAAATTTTCTCATCCTAATGGTTTTGGAGTAATTAAAGGAGATTGGGGAGAAGGCAAGAAGTGTTATGAAATTGATATGAAGTCTTGCGAGGAAAGAGCCGAAAAGAATAGCAATTAGAAGTACAAAATCAAACAACAACAGAGATGTGAAAGATTAATGATTGATACAATAGAGCGGGAAGAGGATGTGAAAGCTGATGGCGAGCGTCTCGCAAAAATAGGAACAACAGTAAAACGTAGCAGAAAAGCAGAATCAGAAAATAGTAAGTAGAGAGGTAAAATGATGAACTTTAGAGAACTCTATGAATGATTTGTTTGAAGAATATGTAATTGAACAGAATATTCTTCTTGAAAGAATCGCAAGATTTTACAAAAAGAAAGAAGATCAAAGTTGTGAAATTCTATCAGAGTTACAATACTCGCGAGAAGCGCGAATAAAATTTCGCAGAGATTAAAGAATGGGACGAACCTTTATGGCGTGCACCCTAGTTCGCGAATAAAATTTCGCAAGCGGAAAATGTAAGACCTAATAGCACGTCATAGGAGGGGGTATCTCTTGACATGATTCAGGGGTAAGGTTATACCGTTGCTGGATCCTGAGTCATGCAGATGTTGGGGTTAAAGAAAACCTATCCGGGAGAGAGATCTTGGATTTCCAACTATATATGGTTATACCCTATTTGGACGACCGAGAATCTCTTCCAAGAAGTGCAAAGTATGACCAAGACGTCGAGGTACACGGTTGATCCAAGGGTGCCAAGGGCGTACGAAACTCCATTTCCATTCTTGGTAAGTCTTGGCTATGATGCACTTGGCATGAAGAAAACCCCACTTAGGGTGCAGTCTTGTAACTATAATCCATATAGGCATAAAGGACAAGAGGCTGCGAAAACAATTGGTTATTGGTAAATCTGGATGGGAGGAGCTAGTCTTGTATGGCCGATGTGCCCTCCTTGAAGGGGCAACCAGGGGGAAGATAAGGGCGGCACCCTCCATTAGGGAGCTGATAAGTGTCTTAAGACGACAATGTCATGGGGCTTTATGATCGCAAGAACATTTAGGCCTATCATATTGTCGCGTGACGTAAATTATACAGAGGAAAAAACCCAAAAGAGAAAAGTTAAGATGAGATCAATGGGTTTTTACATGAAAGTGTAAAGACGTCATGCGATTTCATCGCAAGACGGCAATGTCATGAGGCTTTGATCCCGCGAGGGAGCTTAGATTTGTCATATTGTCGCAATACAATCAAAAGAATACAAATAAGGCAAGATCAATGGGTCAATACATGCAAATGTAAAGACGTCCTGCGATTTTGTCGCAGAAAGAAAGGGCGTGGCAAAATAAGACCATTAATTAGGAAGGCGTAATAAGACCACAATATTACTGCAATAATACTCGCAGATGTTATGAGAATTTCGATTTCACGCAGTTATTGTTGGCGATAGGATCGCCAATATTAAGGCAAATTTTATTTACTATTAATGTCTAATTTTTAATCAATTTTTCATATTGCAGATGAATAATAGAGGCAAGTATGAGAATGCATGAGAACGATGAAATTATTATTCATCTATCATATAAAAATTGCATAGATAAGTGCACATAGATAATTAAAGTATAATAATTATATTGATTGATTGACTTGCAGAAAAAGTACTGTTTTCTAATTCGTACAGGTAGAAGCAAAAGAAATTCAAAAAATTGGAGAAACTCATAGCAATGTTACAGAAAGAAGAAAATAAATATACAAAGAAGATAGAAGGAAAAAGAGGAACTAGCTGGATCCATCGCCATCCTCTTTATCATACTTCTATTCATCGCCAGATTTATCCCTTTCATCATTATCATCACTATCTTCATCCTTATCAGATTCTTCTCCTCCACCAGATTTCTATCCTTCGTCATTATCATTATCATTTTCATCCTCGTCAGAATCTTCAGCTTCGCTATCAGAGATGTTAATATTTGGGATTATTGCGGGGATTTCCTTTGCAAGATCAGGATATATAGAAGGAGAAATTCCATGATCATTGCAGACCAACTCAACGGAATCATTACGAACAACAATGAGAGATCTATTGAAATTCGCGGTGGTAATATCAAACTGCTCTTTCAATCGTGAATATTTATTATTGCGAGCAGCAAGAGTATTCGCGAGCTGATTCTTCTCATTTTCAAGTTCCCCAATTCTTTCAAGATATCTTTTTTCAGCTCCTGCGAGAATATATAATAACAAGTTAGAAATTTTGTATACAAGAATAATAAAAACAGGAAACTAGCGAGAAGAAGAACAGCAAACAAGCTTCTCTTTCATAAATCATATCCCTAATTAAAGCCGCTTGTTCAACTTGAAGGCTAACATTTACACCTAAGTTATTCCTAGCATTATCAAGAACCTTCGCAGCCCAAGCAAACTCATCATTGCAATTAATAAGGAGGCGAGATCGAACTTGAGTCTCCCTCGCAAGAAGATCTTCATTCTCGCGGATAAGTTTATCTCTGTCCATTTGAACATCAATGAGAGTTTATGAAAGTCTGCTAGGGTCTTAGATCCCCTTTTGATGGCAAGATCTTTCTCGTCAATAATATCGCTATTCTTCTGTCTTAATCTATCTATTTCTTTCTTTGAATCAAGATAAAAGCGCTTGTATCTGTCAGTCAAACCTAAATTGAATATGTGTTCAATTTTTAAGAGATTAAACTTGGATCTAAGTTCATAGATGGAGAGGGATTTAATTTTATCATCTGAGAAATTACTTAAAGAATTATTAAGACAAGAAAGAAGAGTATTATCATCTACAGGTTCAGGGAAATATTGAAAGAATGTAGCCTCGTCAGTTAGACCATAAATATATGCAAGTTAAAAGTGGGTGCTTGAATAAGCCGCGATAGAATAAAGAGAATCAAAAGAAATAGGGAAATAAGTAGTACCATATAGTTGCTAGTTAGATTTGTCAAGATCAGAGATCTTTTGTTTATCAACTGAAGCTTCAACCTCCAATTGTTTATTCTTCTTATGAAGCTCAGCAACTTCAGATTCTAATTTTTCTTTTTCCTGGCGAAATTTAGTAGCCTTCTTTTCATAGTTGGCGCGTCTCTTATCTAAATCAGAAGCAACAGCAAAGGAAGCTCTTCCAATCTGCGAGAGAATAATATAAATTAAGAATCTAGATACGGAGTAAATACATAAAAAAATTGAAGAAATGAAAACATACCAAGGTACCAAGAGAATTTAAGAGACTGGGAGTCAGCGATCTTGAAATTCCTTGAAGAGAATCGTTGTCCACTAGTATGGGAGCATCGCATACTTTGGAGAGAGCTTGGGATGTCTTGTTAATGACTTCATCTTCATCATTGCAAGTTATACCGTGGGAAATATCGCTAAAAATTATGGATAAGTGAGCCATTGAAGAATCATGAGAAGAAGAATTTTTTATTGAAGGAAAGCCGCTAACATTAAAATCCTCGTTATTATTGTCCTTATCAAGATCAACACTTGGAGTCTCTGGAATTAGTTGAGGAGTTGAAAAAGAAGAAGATTGAGTTTTCCTTCTCTTTAATGGAGGATCGCTAGATTCTTCATTGCGAGGGGCAGAAGGCTTTCCCATGGAAGGAGCAGTATATTTCTCCTTTGAAGATTTCCCAGATTTCTCTTTTAAAGATTTCTCCTTGGTTTTTGCGGGTATTAATGGTTCTAACTCTTCGATTTCCTGCAAGCACATATGAAGATAATAAATAGGGGCAATAATATATTGTTAAAATTTATGAAGAGATATTTCTTACTTCATCCGTGAAAGATTTCAGAGCCAAGAAAGTGCTAGGTTTCCTAAGAGTTTGATAGCTGAGTTTCATTATATCAATCTGAGAAAGATCAAAATAGTTAGCGAGAATATAAAGAAGACAGTAAATGATAATAATATAAAAAGTTAAGAGAATATACTTCTTTAGATCTTTCAGGCCAGTTGAAGACCCATGGCTCATACTCTTAGAGATTCGCAGGTAATGGGAGAGAACCAAATATATAAGGACCTTCAAGACATAATGGAAAGATGAACCACTTGTCATCGCTAGAATGGCGATAACCTTGGTTGGTAGATGTATGAAAGTCAATATCCAGCATAAGAGCTTTGTCACCAACGACCTTCTCTTTTTTGGAAGACGAACACCCCAGCAGGTGCTATCCCTCTTCATAGGGACTATACTATAATTTACAAAGAAGTTGTCCACAGTATAATCCGCAGAAACAATGGGGACATCTTTAAATGGAGGATTCTTTGGAGCTTCAGGGTAGCGAGTTCCTTTATTAGCACCGCGAGAAGCATATTCAAGCAGCAATCTGATGCAATCTCCACCTAGTTGATATATCGCTCGCGAGAATCTTTCGTCAGAAATTATTTGATAAAATAATGGAAGTTCTGGGTCATAGAGAGGAATGGGAAGACCAACTTCAAGTTGTCCTAGCGATACTATGATTTTTTCGCGAGAACATTGATCATCAGTAATTAATTTAAGAGAAAGTTCAGATCTATAATCCTGATCTGGAATTAAAGACAAGTTAAAACCTTTAATTTTGAGTTTCTCGCGCATCTCATTAAAGGCCTTCAAGTTTTTAGCACCAGCAGCAACCATTTTTGAGTATGGGAATGAAAGAAAAGAAGAAAGAAATCACAGCAATAACAGAAGCGCAATTCACGGAAGAACATTAAAATTTGCAGAGAGGGTATGGAGAAAAAGAAGAAGAAAGTAAAAGAGAAAAAGGAAAGGAATGAGAAGAGTATTTATAGAAGAAGAAATTTCTCGAAGAAGATGAAGGAAATTAATGCAAAGAAAAGACGTGGGTGGTCAGATCGCAGCGGTTAGAGGAGACTGTCAAAAATTTATTGGAAGAAGGAATTCGTGAAAACAGCTGGCGAAGGACATAGAAACGTGTCAGAACAGAGAAGTATGAAAAGATAAGTAGTTATGGCATTTTAAAAAGTTCTCATGATCTTCTCTTCTTCGAAGAAAAGACATGAGAAGAGGCAAGATGTAGGACCAGAATATCGCTACAGCGCTATTCATGCGATATTAACAACGTTTCTGCGAGCGTCATGATCGCTGTCGTATGCGTCAAAAATAATTTACACTTTCTTACTACTCAAAATATAAATATAGCAAGCGCAAGAAAGGATCGATCCCACAGAGATGTATAGGTTGTCTCGTTGTTTCGGTTTCCTATATAAATAACACCGGGGGTTTTCTGATTTTTATATACTAAAATAAAATAAAAGCAAATAAAGAAATAACCAAACAAATCAAAGTATTGAGAATATTGGTTAAGGATTCATCTTCATTCACAAATATGTTTTCAAAACAATAAGTAGAATTGATATTTAATCTCAACTTTAAGCCCTAGAATATCTTGATCGCAAGAATATCCCGTTAATCTCCTTTTGTCATCAACAAACACATTAAAAGATGCGAGTATGAGTTCTATCTAAAAGAACAACCTAACGTGTAAAAGCACTAATCAAGTTTAATTCCCTAGATGCATTAAGTTCTATGAAATCAGGCCAATCAAAGCAATTGAACGTGGAAAGCGCACTAATTCAATTTAACAAAGGTTATGGTTCACATATGATTATAAGGATGCATCACTACAAGCTATAACCATATTCATGCTACTTGTATTCAAGGAATATCACTTTTACGTATAATAAACCCTAAACTAGCAATAGATGTGATTAGAAGTTCTACCAATTTGCAACTTGACAAAACAATCAATCAAATCATGTAACTATATTTTCAGAGAATCATAAACGATAAAGTACGAGACAAAACTAATTTATTGAATCAAAGAATCATGCTTTGTGAAATCCAACTATTCCATAACCAATAATAAAATTTAAGTACTCATGTTAATGGAGTTCATAACAAGAAGAAAGAGAAACCCTATCATGTTCTAAACCCTAGAAACAAAAGTAAAAGAAGAGATTAATTCCCCTTCTGGTATAGAATATGAGACCCTTATATACTCTCTCCTTCTCTGAATTCTAAACCTAAGTCGCACCAAATCAGTCCCGAACAGAGCACATGAGTCAAGCCCAATAAAACAGAACCAAGTCCATAACTCATTCCTGGATCGGTGAGTTGGATCCCAAATCACCGAGTCGACTCGGCCAATACCGATTCCGGTCGAGTTTTGACAGTTTTGGGTAATTTCCAGACTTCATCCACTGCAATTCACTTGCCTTCTCCATCACGACTCGAGCCATTCATTCAACTCAGCTACTCCCTGCAACAATATTGCCATCAGTCGAACACTGCATCTCAGGCGATCATTTGCAATTCAATCCACCTAAACCAGCAACTTTATTTCAGCTCCTTTGCCTGCAATCTCCATGTGAACTCCAGCAGCAACAACTCTGCCTCCTTAAACTAACAACACCACTTATCCTTGTTGCTCTACCAGCAAGTTCAATTCCACCAACAAATTATCTTAGCTACTATTCATTCCCTGCAATGTATCAGCCATCACCACCCGCACTTCTCAGTTCAGTAAAATGAAGCATCACCTTCAATGCTTCATGCCACAAAGTCCATTCCATCTGTAGCTTCCACCAGACAAACACCCAAACTTCCAATCTCCATGTTACTTCCAGGCCCTGCTACTCTATTCTTCATAGCATTTCGTTGTTTTCCCTGCACATTCAAATCCACCAGTCACTTGCACTGAACCACAGCAGCTTTGCCAAAGCATTGCACCAGTAGTCCAAACCCTGCAATGCCCATTTCCTGCAATCTCAACAATTCAACCTCTCAACCTTGAACTGAAGTTTCAGATCCACCAGAATCTGCAATTCCAGTCCCTTGCAGCTCACAAATCACCACCATGTTATGCATCATGCCACAGCCTTCCCTGCCACACTAAACACAACATCACCCATTTAAGTTTCATGCTAACCCACATTACATCACCAACACCTATCCAAATCCACCTGCAAACCTTCATAACAATTTCACCAGCAACCCCTGAGCAACACAGCAGCAACCATTCTCAATTCAACCATCACCAACTCTATTTCTCCCATTTCTTTGAACACCATGTAACAATTTCTTGTCCTTCATAGCAGCCACCATTTTCCAACAGCCACAAACCAAGTCACCTTCCACCTGCAGTTCAATTACAGTTACACAATACTTCAACCCACAGTTCAATTCAACACTCAACTGCAAAACTCGTTTATCCCAATCTTCTCCTCTCACCAAGCTTCAACATCAAATCTTGGTTCTAATTCATCATCAATTTCGATCCGTTGCAAAACCCACTTGTTCACAGCCATGAATCAATCAAACCCATTCTTCACAGTATAATTTCAATCGCCAAGAGACCTTATTCTGCTTCAAATTGTCACAGCAACAACACGAGCTACTGAAACTTATCAAACCAGATCCATCTTCTCCTTTCAGCCATACACAAATTCCCTTTCTAATTCTCATTTTCGCATCTCGAGTTTCTTCTTCAGAGAGTCACCAACAAGCCCCTCTCGATCTTCATCTCTCACTTTCAGAAGCAGCAGTTGCTGTTCTTTCTTACCTCTTTCTCAATTTCAGTGGTGTATGAATGAGAGACATACCTCTCAATTCTAGGGTTATGGGGTGGGTTGGATTGAGACACCCAACATAAGAACCACCCCAATGGGTATTACTATGGGCTGCCCAACAAAAGCTGCCCCTTAACCGTAAGCTGGCTGTCTTCAATACTCCTTTGGGAGATTTTCCCCTTAACCTTGGCTTAGTCCAAAATAGTGTCCGCCCGTGAAATGACAATTTTTCCCTTTCTCCTCAAATTGGATGATTTCTTCTTATTTTCCTCCGTGCGACTCCAGAATACCTAATACACTCAAAAGCAAACATAAGATACATAATTTACAAGAAAACTCGCAAAGAAAGCATAAATACTAGATATAAAATTAGGTGTTTGAGACACCTATCACGTCACTGCCAATTCTTCAACAACGTTTCACGAGCGTCACATGATATCCAAAAGAAATTGACGATTGAAGAAATAAAAGAAGAATATGTTGATCCTGCGATGGTCATCATTCTTGCGATAGAGAATATTATAGCGATCGCGATGAGATCGCAGAATAGATCCGAAATAGGAGGAAAACTTAGCTGTCATCCATTATGTAAATCCCTATATAAAGGGCCCGATAGATCTAGAAAAGGATGATGTATTTTTGAGAGTTGAAAGAGTCTTGAGGAGGGAGTAACTTCAAGAGAATATTTGTAATCTTGATTTCTTCCAATTCTGTAAACATTTCTGAAATTTGAATAGTAAAGTGTCGTTTAAATATTTGAAGTTTAATTGATTTCCAATAGGTTTCTATAGAATCTTAACAAGGGTGTAGTGTGGGAATTACTGCAACTACATAAACAGAGCCACTATTTCCATCAACAAATTTTGACACACTCTTCTCAATTGCATTATCTTCTTCAATTTGGAGAACTTTTTTAGATTCTAAAGACTCACCAAATTCTTTTGTGCACTATCATTAACCTCATTTTCTACTTCAACCATTTCTTGCAATGGACTATACATTCCTCCATAAATTTAAGTATACTGGACTTACTATTTAGCGAGTCATTGTGTATATGTATTTGAGTAACTAGAGTTTGATAAATATCAAACTTTTTCATAACCTTTTTTGGAGCACTAGTACTTTCATGTATCTTCTCTTTAGCATTAGTTCCCCAACTTGTTCAACATTAACTGATTCTTGTTTCAAAATTCAAAATAAAAATGACCAACAATTTTACACTTAGTACAGAACTTAAGAAACTTGGTTAGGATGATACTCTGCAAGAAGCCTCCGTATATAGTATTAATCCATAATTCATCAGGAATCATCTTTGCTAAATCAATATCAATTAAAACTTTAGCATAATACCCACTTTCATATCTTAGAGAAGCTTAGGATTTCCGGTTGCTTTACTAATAATGAAGAGAGTTTTCTCATCCCAATATTCCAGACTTAAACCTAGAAAATGAACTCAAATCATAGCTGAAGAAGTCTGTTGCTTTTCTGGAAGGAAATTTGGAATCATGTTCCCTATCCTTAAAATTTGATCAGGAACTTCCCATTTACCAGATCTGATATAATGTTTATCATCATCGTTATCCTATTTAATTGTGAAAAAGCCCCTACCCAGTGCAATTAGTTGAAAATGACCTACTAATTTCCATTGATTTCGTAATATAACATCTGCACTTACAAATTTAATTCGAAGAAAATCAAGTCAACCAATTAAGAAAAATCTCCATGCCCCATATCTATTCTCATCTTGATCATTTGTCAAGTTAACCGATGGACGAGTTTCATGATTTTGTGTTGGATCCACAACCGATGGAACCCTACCAGGATCCTCGTTTTTTCCTTCAAAATTCATATTATTGCACTCATACATATTAATTGATACCCATGATTGATGAGTGCGAATTTGTGCACACTCCTTAACGAGTGTGCGCGTAATATTTCAATCTCCACCGCTGATTTAGTTTAGGGAGTTATATAACGAGGGTCAAGATTCTAAACATGAAAAGTAATGGGGCCATCGATTAAAATCAACCAATCAAAATAATATGTAAAATATACACTAATTAGAGTAGTGTGAACAAATTTGGACTCATGATCGATAGACCTAGCGGAAAAAAATACCTGAACTACTAATGATTTACTCGAAGAAACGAAAACTTTGCGCCGAAAATGAAGAAATTTGAGAAGTTAATGCACCGAGTCAAAGAATGATTTGCAGACAATCTCTCTACTGGATTCAGTTTCCTCACCCCGTCAACAAACGAAAGGTTAAGTTTTTATTATGCTACTGTATTAGTTTGCCTTGGTTAAACGAAAGATCTAGTGAAGACGGTGAAGTGTCACATTTACTCCATGGACCACGACCCATTTGGCAGTGCCAATAAACGACACTAGCCATTAGCTAGATTGCGCACCAAAATTAGCTTAATCCATTATTATTTATGCGTATTATAAAATCTAATTTATCCAACCTTACACTAATAATAACCGTTGATTGACCATAGAGTCCTACTTAATTTACTGGTTAAGTAAAATGTGTACTGTGAACACAAAAATAACAATGATATCCACATGCTCACAAACACAATTAAAAATCAGATCAACAGAGATTTGATCTCAGAAATGGGATTTACAGCAGATAAGAAATATTTGGGAATCTCAGAGCCTTCGGGCTCGTCATCGTTTCCTGACGGTGGGGGTCAGCGTCACAGATGACGATGATGAGATCACCAATGGCCTAAAATTTAAAGAAGAATATAAATAAGACGATGACTTACGTGGTTCAACACTAAGGCCTACATCCACGGGGAGTTGGTTCTTCACTATATGGATATCAATGTTACAATGCATAGTCGAATGACTCTGGGTAGGGGGAGCGAAGCCATACAGATAGAAACATAAAGCTCACCTATCTCACAATTTTCTTCTCTTTCTTTCTTTCTTTCTCTTTCTTCCTAAAATTTGTCGACCCATTTTCTCTAAGAGAATCGGGGTATTTATAGGTAGATTACATGGGTCCCATCTCTGAGATTTCCTTATCCTTATCTTCTCGGCTTATGTGCCAATCCCGCTGGTATCTTCGCCTTGTCCCGATGCTTCCTAACGGTAACTTGTCGTTTCGACGCTCTGTCTGTCTTCCTTCCAGGGCATGTTCGACACGTGGGGGATGTTGAGCGTGTTTAACGCTTCCCCATTGTTCCACCTTCCTTCCTTTCCAGAGAATGCTTGGCTCGTGTCTTCGTACCAGACGTATTAAATGCGGGTAGTTGGGGGCAGGCACGCGTGAGACAGCTGTCCCTGCACTTGTAACTTCCTCGTCAGTGGCCTTTCATCATGTCCGTCCATTTTGAACTTGCCTAGGGATGGAGTAAAGTGTGTCTTGGTGCGTTATGGTGTTTCTCGGGCTATCGGTTATTGGGTAGCCCGGGTCAATGGGCCGTTGGATCTTTGTTGATGGGGGACACGTGTCCTAAGATATATTTATGCACCTACAATTTTCCCATTTTCTTTCTGATTTTTGGTTAGTTTAGCCAAAATTTTGAAGAAAATTGTTCATCTTCTTCTCGCAATAAATTCTCCTCTTTCTTAGGGCACGCTTCCCACTCCTTTGCCATAACTTCTCCATGAGATAGTGGGGTATGTTTCTCATTCTCATGGGTAATAAATATCGAACAAACCTAGAGAAGAGAATTTTTATTCTCTCTCTCTAAACATTCTCTTCTTCTTCTTTTTCTTCCTGTCTTTTTCTTCTGTTTCTGTGGGAGAATCTTCTGAAATCCTACCTTTTTCCTTGTCTTCTTGTTATTTACTTCTTCTGCTACTTCAGATATCTGGTACATCTTTGTGGTTTCTTTAACTCCATTGAATCCTTGTCTCTTTGACTTCTTCATTAACCCTTGGTAAGTATCGATTCACTGTGTAGGGTTCTTACTTTCTGTGGATTTCGTTTTTTTTTTGTCCTTCAATGCTTCTGAGTTTAGCCATGGGGAATATTTTCTCTGCGTAAGTATATATACTTGCCCCTATTATCCATGGCTAAACTCGAGATGATGTTTATGGGGGTTAGGGTTCTAACTTCATTTCTTTCTACGGCCTTCTGTAGGTAATTATGTCCGACGATCATCGGAGAATCAGTCCTTTTAGAGCGCCTTCCCTGGAGCCTTACAGATCTCCGTCACGACGGAGTCCTGACATATCTCCGTCACGACGGAGTCCTGACATATCTCCATCGAGGGATTCTACGCAGCCTCTGCACCACACACTTAGGCCTAAGAGTACCTCATCTTCTCAACAGGGTGGCGATCGTGTGAAGGGTGATCGTCATGCAATTAATCGATCTTCGGGTAAGTCCAAAGATCAGCGTTCTGTCCCGCTGACAGTCCAACCTATTCGGGCGATAGTTCCTAACACCTCACTTCCTCATGGGGATGGGGTTCCCCCTACTATTCCGCTGCCCAGGAGAGACGCAGATCTTTCTTGGAAGCCAGCGGGAAATAGAAAATATGATGATATGAGTCCTTCGAAGAAGTCACCGGGTTCGCGCCTATTGTCAGATGTTGTTCCTCCGGTTCGTACTGTGGTCAACCCAAAAAAGAAGAAGAAGGTAACTTTTAGGAATGTTGATTTGGAGGAGTTTAAGGTTCGGCATGGCCTTGAGTACTTCGATGTCCGCTTCTATGACCAAGGTGACGAGCTTACTTATGAGATGATTTCTAATTATAAATACGACTCTCAGCACCTGTTAACAACCGTTGGTTCCTTCGAAGCAGGCCTAATGCTTCCTCTTTATAAGTCCGGCGACCCCTTCTATTATGATGTTTTGGCAGGCCGCGATGGTTCCACCTCTCATACAAACGGTCGTTCAGTAGTTCAGCTAAGTGGGAATTATCTTCGTACTCTTCGTGAGGCTTATCTTTGGAGCAAAGGTAAAACGTTGATGACCTGTTACCGTCCTAATCTTGAGGAGAGGGATTTGGACACGGCGCGAAATTTCAATGTTTCTTTCGAGGATTATATCAATAGTTGGAACCGAAAGCCTTGGAGCATGGGTTTGCGCATGATGCATGCCCCCCGTGGTGAGGTTCGTCTCTTGAGTGAGGTGAGTGATACGAAGCTATGTTGCGTTCCTGGTACTGAAAATAACGCTGAGCCCACCCTTTTTCCTAGTAAAGAAAAACTTAGACGTGATCATGATTATGAGTGGTACGCTATTCCTATAGAGATCATTGGTCCTTGGGCTTACTTCTGGTTCCCGGTGATCATGGGTGGCGTCCAACCCCTCAGAGTAAAGTTCGTGATCGTGCCCCTGCTCGTTATGGTGATTTCTGTCCCTGGCAGTTAAACTTTGCCAGCATGAATTTTAATTATCGTACGGAAATCGTCGAGCTTGATGAGGTTGCCGAAGAAGAGGGCTCTGATGTTGTGAAGGTAAGATTTATTATTTTGTTCGTCTTTCGCTGTGTATCTTTCCGTTTTCCCCTGGAATTGGAAATATTACGTTTGCTCGCGTCTCAGGGTTCAAAGAAAAAGAAAATTAGCCCTTTGCAATCCTCTACTGTGGAGGATGTTGATTCTGGGATCCCTGAAGTGGCCAGTCCTACTGGTGAGGAAGAGTTACAGGAATCAGAGGAGGAGCACGAAGAGGAACGGGTGGAGATGACCCCTTATGTGAACGAAGATACTGATGAAGAGGTTCATCAAGGAGGGGGAAAGAATGCTACTAACGTTATTCCTGGAGCCGCCCTGCTATCACCTTTGGTTGGTCACGAAGGTGTTGTGCCTCCTAGTTCTTCGTCATTGGATGCCCTTGAGGGTAATCCCGAATTTTCTTTCGGGAAAATACATTCCGCTGGTGGTGTAGCAGATATTAATGTTCCAGAATTTTAGCTGCTATCTCCGAACGATGACTGGGAGGTGGCTGTTGAAGAAGATATTAGAGAGGAAAATTCCACCGGTAAAGATGCCGAGCTGGATGCTTCGAAAAAAATCCAAGGGGAAGAAGGTTTTTTTGGGAGGAAAAGAAGCCAGTGAGCCCCCTGTAACGGAGGAGGAACATGGTCCCTTTGTATTTGGTGATTCTGCGGGTCGCGGGGGAGCTGGTGTTAGTTCCGAGGCTGCTGGTGGGAGTGATACCCCCACTTTTGTTTCTTCCGTGTTGGGCGGTGAAGATGATGAGACCTTACAATGGTTGAAGAATAAAGGTCTTCTAAATGTTTCTCATGGTGCCCCCGCCTTGTCAGAGGAGAGACCTTCTGATGCTTTCACCCATCATCGGATGCAACTAACTTCTCGGGAAAAATTAGCCAAGATTTGGGATCGGGACTTGACCGTTGCTGCTTCGGATTTATTACCCAGGGAAACTACTTCGATTTCCAAAATGATAGCGGTGGCTGATGGTTATGAATACGGATATTCTCAGCAGCGTATTCTCGAGGTGAAATATATGTTCCATGTTGGTTCGTTCCAGCTTGCCTGTTTCTGCTATCTTACCATGTTTTGTTGGTTTATAATAACTTTTTTGTCTTGTTGGTTCGTTCCAGCTTGCCAACAGCGAGTATTGCAATCATTCATTGTATCGATTCTTTAAGGAAAAATCTCTCTAGTTGGAGGCTAAGCTTCGTCAAAGGGATGATGAGCTGCTCGCTGCCCAAGGTACCGTCGTGGCTAAGGATAAGGAGATTGAAAGGTTGTATAAAACCATGAAAGAGAAGGAACGGGTTGGTGCTTCCGAGGAGGCGCTTCGCCTGGAGGTTGCTAGCCTTCGTTCAGATCTAGAGTCAGAGCGTGCCCATGCTTCGTCTTCAATAGGTTGGTTTTTTCTTTCTTTCATCTCCTTTTTTATTGTTATTTTTTGCTGCGTTCCTTCTGAGTCTAGACAGCCCTATCTTCAGCGGATAATTCCAGAGAGTTGACCTGGATTCGTAGTGAGAGAACGCACCAAGTTCTCGAGTTAGTGAACTAGTGGCCCGAGTGATCAAGGCAGAGGAAAAATGGAACACCCATGATGACGAATATAATCAGATGTCCGCTGAGTATAGGCAAAGGCGAGAGCAGATGGTCGATGCGCAGAACAGTATGAATGCTGAGCATCGTCAATTTAATGGTACCTTGCTATGTACTAGAGATAACCTTGACGAGGCACGTGCTTCGGTCTCCCATCTGGAAGATAGGGTAGACGATTTGGAGGGGGAGCTTCGTCTAGCTCAGGGTCCTCACGAATATGTACATCGTCTCGTTCGTGAGAGGGACTATGCTCGGGCTGAAGCCTACGCTCTTAGTTGGGCTTTGTCCTCTTCTAGGGCCGAGGTTGCTCGTTCCGCTGAGTCAGAGAGGGATTTAGAAGTAAATTTATATAGGCTTACCAAAGGGATTGAAGAGATGACTACCGAGGTCAATCGCCTTCATCACTCTGACTCCATGAAGCAGGTAGGGTTGGATGAATGTCAATTTTCCCTTACCACTCTTTAACTAGATTATAAGAAAATATCCGACGAATACGATTTTTTAGACGATGCTCGGGACGCTGTAGTAAATGAGTTAGAGGTGGCTTTGGCTAGTGTCGAAGGTATATGTTTGTTTGTTACTAAATGATCTTCTTATGCCTCATTTTCTAATTCTACTTATTTTGTTTTTGTCTCTTCTTAGAGCTTGAAAACCATCTTCGTCGAGCAAACGAAGATCTTGAAAAGGCTAAAACTGCATTAGAGGCTCAGCGTAGTCAAACCAAGTACTTCGAGGAGTTAGCTGAGTCTCGGGATGTGGCTGCAAAGAAGGTGACTCAAGAGGTGGAAAATTTATCGTCATCGTTGAGTCAGTCTGAGCTCAAGGCATCGTATATCAAACATAAAGAACGCCGTCAACTTGTCGAAGAGGTGAATAAGACGTTGATTTCCATCGAACAGTCCCTTCTTAAGGATCACGGCCTTTCCAAGAGATACAAGCGTCTTCTTGTACCTGATCCTTTTAAAGCTCCTTCGGGTCCTTCTTTTGGTGAAAGCGTTCACTCCTCTCGTGCACAGTTTCCTTGATATGTTTACTTGAGATGATCGTGGTTATAATTTGATCCTCATTGATTACTTTGTCTATGGTTTTGATATTTTTAGCGCCAGAGCGTCGAAACGATAAGTTACCGTTAGGAAGCATCAGGACGAGGCGAAGATACCAGCGGGATTGGCACATAAGCCGAGAAGATAAGGATAAAGAAAATCCTCATTGACGGGGGAAGCTCCGTCAATGTCCTATTCTACGACACCTTCAAGCGAATGGAACTCAAGGAAGAACAACTTGGGTCTTCTTATTACACCATCTATGGGTTCAACGGATCACTCACGAAGCCTCTATGAGACATTATTTTTCAAGAGGATGCAGGACCCATGAAGGTAGACACGCGATTCAGCGTGGTGGATGCCACGTCGCCATACAACGCAATCATTGTCCTAAGATGGGTACACAAGCTCAAAGGGGTGGCAGATACCTATCATCAAAATAGATGGTAAAACAAGGAGTCAGATTGAAATTTGTTTCCTCTTTGGTCTGCTAAAGAGTATTAGGGGAACTATGTGCCCCTGTGTAATTCTTGTAGTTACATTTTTGGCTTAATGAATTTTTGATGATTGACAAAAGTGAAATCTATTACCTTATTTGACGATTAACAAAAGTGAAAGTTATTACCTTAAAAACTCATATATTTTTGTGATTGCTTTGCGTTTTTTTCCCATGATTACTAAAGGCTAATACCGTCATTATCAGGGCTGGTATCATTTAAGTGATCCAATGACAAGGATCACTTATAACTCTTTTATCTTATATGGTACCAGCCCCGGTAACGTTGGTACCAGGCTTTAGCAGTCATATGTTTTTGGTATCATTTTTTTTAATGCCCTAGATTAGTGGTCCCTAGATTGCATCCTTAAATTGGAGTGAATTTCAGCAATTACAGGGTTCGAACCCCTACCTCCGCAGAGGGAGGGAGCATGCTAACCACCAGAACACTTGGTGATTGGCATCATTTTTTGACTTTTGACATGTATAATATTTAGGAGCTTCAGAGTAGGTCCTGAATCACTCTCAAAGATCAAGGCTGCTAATGGGGTACCATTTTGCTTGGGGGGTGTACCAACCAAGCAAAACGGTACCCCCATTAGCAGTCTTGTCAAATATGTCACTGTTATTCGTTGATAACATACAACCCATTGAGGTGTAACCAAGGGGGAATGAATCTATGTTCTATTATCCGAGTGATCTTGTGAAGGAACATACTTTCTCATGAAAATTTGCTTTTGACCGACCAATGTGTTTACAATTGTGACTTAAGTTTGGTTGCAAGATTAGTATTAGCGTGGCAAAGTAGATAAAAAGGTTGCATTCGAGATTCTCAGTTTCTTATCTTTTAGCTAGCCTAAACTTTTTGCCATAGTGGTACGGACTACGACTCGATATGAATCCGCACTAAATCCAAGTCAAAGTAGCTAGGAATTAGGGTGTTTTTGAATTTTTTTGAATTAGAATTTCCTTTTTATTAAAAAAGAAATGAGTCACAATCGTGTTACATCAATCCGAGACAGGTTCTTTCAAGAAGTTAGTTGGCACACGAGATACGAGTTGTGTACCAACCCCTCTCTGAAGAGATACCCCTATTCTATGGAAAATAAAATTCCCAAAGCTAACATTAGCATCGTGACTAGCCGAAAAATTACGTAGCCTCTTAAAAAATTCAATAGTCTCGTCACCCAGTCCACCCAAAGTGGTGAAAGCTAGGTGCCAAAACCGAAACCGTGAGCAGAACACTTTTCCAGATACTTCTTCCGCTTGAGAGAGACAACTTTGTCAATGGCTTGACCAGGCACAAAGGAACGAAAACCATTCCCTGTGAATGGGGAAACGACAGTCACATCAAAGAAAACATCACGATCATTATCCCAATTGTAAACCATTATGTCCGCTGGAATAAGACAAGATTCATTTTCAGAGACAAGCCCTTTCCTGCTGGAACACCCAAACGATAACAAATATCTGCAAAAGTGTCACGGAGGGAGTCATGTCTAAACTTCAAGCCCAGATCATTTTTGCAATGCACGGCGTGATCACCAAATTTGTCCATTGCAGATGAGCAACTAGGGAAAATCCCATCCTCTTAAAAGAAAGGAATTCCAAGCTTATAATTAAGGATTGCACTGAAGTGTCTCGGACCAATTTTCTGCCCCAACCCTTCAATGGGTATAGCCAACATGAAATCTTGAGCATGCTGGTCACGATTACATTGCCACAAAGCCTTATCACGTTCTGTCATATGGAAGCTAGTAGGCAACGCGCTAACCATGATATCAAAGTAAATAGTTGCTAGAGAACTCATGGAGTGGACAGGTGCAACACCTTATAAACCGGGGATAGGAATGGAGGCACTACAAGCTGTGTTAAAGTCATGTAAGGCATTAGTGAAGCAAGAATCAACAGGGTCGATACCTGAATGACGCAAAATAGATCTCTGCAAGGCAAAAGTCTAGAGGCAAGAAGCAAGGTAATAGTAGGTGCGCGTGTCAGACATAGAATATGTACCCAATCCACCATATTTGAGCGGGAGAGTAACAAGCCTATGTTGCAACAACCCATAACCCGGTCCATCACCAGTGATTAAACGATGCAGAAACTGAAAAGGATGAGTGTCAAAGGTGTCTGCGGCCGAGTCCATAAACCCAGGCATCGTAGTTCTCAAGGTGACGTACAACCTAGAGACACCTGTGCAGTTCCTAAGTAATAGCAATTCGCATTGAGGATCCTCTAATTTTCTTAAGGCCTCCATCAAGATGACAGTTTTCTGAACCCTTTTGTGAACCATATCCATGCAATAAACATAGTTAGTGCTCACTGGACCGCCCAACAGTTTAACACCATTTGATGGTCTGCTTATGTGAGAAGGAAACTTCTCAAAGCTCCTACTATCAGGAGAAGGCCAATATAACTCAGTTTTGCTGACGTTCATGTACATACCTAACCCCTCTCCATATTGTTGAATGATCTTAAAAGCCTTAGCCACTTGCAATGTGTCACCAATGATAGTTCCATCATCCAAGTACCATGCTTGTAGCTCCAAAGAACATTCCTCAACAATCTTCTTAACCATGGGGTGTAAAGTGAGCGCAAATAAGAGAGGACCCAACGGATCCCCCTGCTGGACCCCTTGAGCCGAAGAAAGAACATTTTCCAAATAATACAAATGGGCTGGTTCTGCGTAACAAAACTCGACCCAACGAGATATTGAAGGACACAAGGACCTGACCTCTCTAAGCATGGTTGGGCGGCTCACAAGGCTAAAAGCATTCGAAAAATCAACCAACAACATGGACATTGTACTTTGTTCCCCCTTAGCAGTGACCAAGCGGTTAACAGAGTGAAGGATAGCTTCACTTCCTCCAGATACACCCACCCCAAACTGGTAATCAAAGAGATATGGATGCATGACCTTACCAATATGTGTGGCCGCAACTTTGGAGACAAGTCTTCTCCAAATTGTACCCACGGCTATAGGTCTTAACCCTCCCCCTGGCTTCACAAGTGGCGTGAGAGGCGCACTGGCAACATAAATCCCTAAGGCAAAAGGACATTTACCTGCAAGCCACAAGTTCACAACACCTGTAATTGCACTGATTAGTTCTTCCGAAATTGCAGCAGCTGCACCACTAATCGCATCGAGAAGATGTTGTTCCCTCAAACCGTCACGTCCACAAGAAGTGCCCCTCGGAAAAATCTTTAATCTTCCAAGTAACAACTCGTTGGAAGCACATAAAGCTTCATGTCCATAAGGTTCAGAAGAAATAAGATGGGGAGCAGCTGGGGGATGTTTGTTCCTGAGTTCATTGAGCGTACCAACACCCTATGGAGCTACCCCAGCAGAAGAGTGTGAATTGCTGCAGTATAAAGCCCATTCCTCATCTTGTTGCGACATAACTTCAGGTTCTCGGCTTCCTGGTTCACTGGAACAAGCTTCGTCCTCTTGCGCATACTCTTCTGGAAAGCGTCATGCTCTTCAATTACCCTGTTAACAAGCATCACACATCCATTTGGCTCACACCACAGTGATAACGCTGCATTGATAGAGACTATTTGACGTTTTTTTTTCGAGTCTTAGCTTGCGCCTCAGGTCCATCCTCGGGAAGATAAGAATTGAAAGTATAGATTGAAAAAAGGAGTAACAGTATCCAGGAAGAGAGGTCACCAGGTTTCGAAATGACTTTCTGCAACACACTTTGGAAGGTTATGGCAAAGTGCAGTTTTCACTTGACGGGAATACTGGAGACAGTACGAATTTGTCTCTGAAAAACTGAGTCCGACAGTTCTAAACTAAGTGCAGGTAATATAGAATCTGAAGAACTAACACAGTCAGGCACTGCAGACTCCGCAGCAACGAAAATTGTAGAATCAGAATTGAAAATTGTTTTTATCTTTTGCCTTTCCAGACTTGGATTTTATTTTTCGGCAATTAGCACAAATTTTGTGTTAGGGATCTCGATGAGGATACAAGAAGGAACATTGGGTTTCTTATACGTACCCATCCTCTCTTTTGCATTTTAACAAACTCATTGATGCACTACACAAATCAAACCTTTTATCTTTATCTTTAGGGTTATTTGGTTTTTAGTACTTACATTTTGTCCAATATTAGTGTTTGGTCTAACATTTGTCCAACTTAGAGTTTAGTACTTAGAAATAACGTTGACTTTGATTGACTCGGTTAAATGTTGATTTCTGTTTATGAATTATTAAAAGAATAAAATTAATAAAACTAAAATTAAAACAAAGTGAAGTTATTTTACCAAGTTACTATTATAACCTTCAGTTTGTTAACCTTTTACATAACCCATCTTCTCATCCTTCTCCAACCCCATCAGCGTCGACACCTAATCACTTTCTCTGTCTCTATTTCACGAACCACCGAACCACCTTCTCACTTTCTCATTACCAAAATCCAAAACTCAAACCACCATTTTCGTTCTCTATTATACGAATTTGTATTTTAGTCTTCCCCTTTGGCATATTTACTAAATGTCGTAGTCGTCTATAAGAATTTCTTCATCTCGATCTAACTTCCCACAGTAATATAACCCTACAACTACCAATTAATTTAGACCTAATTACACTTATTAATTTTTGATTCGACAAATTTCACCATTTGTGGAGTTTCTATGATTCTATCTCAGAAGATCTTGATGGGATTATGAGAAATTCGTTGAATCAAAATTTAAGAAGTTTGTGTGATTATGGTATTTTTCTTTTTCACTTGGATAATCACGAAACAGAAACGTGAATCTTAGGTTAAGTAGCTTCCTTAACATAATTGATTTTCTTGATTGAATCAAAATTTGGGGGTTTTGATTTAGGGTTTCTTTTTTATCTGTAGATTTAGAAGTTGGGTTTATGAATTGAAGAAAAATTAGGAAGTTTTCTTAAATCGTGCCATTCTTGAATTTGGGTTTTTGATTCCGGGAGATGCTATCTCGTTATGTTTGATTGCGTCTAATTGAACTGGAATTGAGGTCGATTTATGGTATTGATTTGTTAAAACTTATAATTGCATATGTGGAAGGTTGATAATCCATTTTCGATTATAATTTTTGATTGAATCAAACTTTCGCAGGTCTTGAGTTGGTTGTGTAATTTGCAGATCTTGATATGGTTTACTAAAGAAAAAGATGAAGTATTAACAGTAGCAGTTGTGTCTTGTTCTTCTTCACCGATAGGGGTTTCAATTCTAACATGTGCAGGCGGAAAAAGAAGAGTATAAAGTTAAATGGTTTGAACTTTTTATTAGGGACAGTAGCTAAATGGTGTTCACTTCAGGGGTAGGGGTACCCTTGTAAACTCACTGTAATTTATTTTACAAAATTCATTAAATTTGGTCATAGACGGTCAACAAAGGTCAACGTCATTTTCAAGTCCTAAACCCTAAGTTGGACAAATGTTAGACTAAACACTAATGTTGGACAAAATGTTAGTACTAAAGACCAAATAAGCCTTATCTTTATCTTTATCTTTAGATTATTTTTTATTTTTTTGACATTAAAAGGCAAATTTTATTTTATCTCTAGATTTGAAACTACAACAATTAGAGGAATTTGGAAATGCACAATTTTGATGCGAGATTTCTCCTTTTAGAGCAATGCACAGTCTACGATTTCTACAATTCTCCGTATATGCTTTGCGATTACTTTGTATGAACGCTTCATCCATCCAATGCCGGAACACAATTTCCTATGAGCAACTGCAGTGGTGCGAGTAAAACCAAAGACTAAAGAGGGGAAAAAAGATCAAAATTTGGGTTTAGTCTGGTGTGTGATGCTACGGGTGGAAGACTAAATTTTGATGGAGCGTAAACTATACCAACGCCTGGTGTGGGGCGTGAAGTATACGTTCGCCTAGTGTGAAGCGTGAAGTATACGTTCGCCTGGTTCCGAAAATGTAAAACAAAAAAACAAAAACAAAAAAACAAACAAAACAATTGGGTGTTGGTATAATACACGCCCCATATAAACTTCTTAAAAAAATGAGTGGGGCGAAGGTATAAACCACGCCCCACATTAAAGGAAAAAAAAAAATTTGGGGCGGAGGTATAAAGCACGCCTGGTGTGGGGTGTAGATTATATAATCGTCTGGTGTGGGGCGAACACTATGCCAACGCTCGACTAAATTTGGTTTTAGTCTTGGTCTCAGACCAAATATAGTCTGGGATTTAAACGATAATACGGCCCACTGCTTCTCGTTCTCAACCCAAATATTTGGGTTTAGTCGCCCTCTAAATCGATCAAAAGACTACTTGTTTGAGTGTTGATGAATGAATTTAGCATTTATTGGTAAAAAACAACTAGTCTTTTTTATGGAAGACCGTGAATTAATAATAAACATAAGTAAATAAAAATAATAATAATCATGGATTCGATTTAACTAAGAGTGATATTCACTCCATGGACCACCACCCATTTTGGTACTGCCGATAAAAGACATGATTAACTGGCTATTAACAAATTTATGCATCAAAATTAGCTTAAGTTAAATCCCTTGCACTAATATAAATACGCTATGTTAGTCAAAAGGGTTTCTCGATTCGATCACAATTTGGATCCCTATAAAATAAAAAAATGCCGAACACATCTAATTTATCCAGGACATACTGTAAAATGTAAATGAACCCATTACCGATCCAGCTTACTAGACGTTTTATGGTACAACAGACAGATGAGACAATAATTCATACTCCTACTAGACACGGGCAATACTACTTAATCCGTATGGATCCTCTGAATCTGAATCGTTTTATCAGTGTTTTTTACTAATGACCGAATCTGAATCAATGAATGAATCCTCTGCCAAAAAGGAAAAAACATGACGGATTTAATGTACTAATTGTCAGAATTTAACATCCGACTTGAACTGAGATTATTGGCAATCATAATTATCTTTCACTTCTGCTTTTCAATTCTCATAGCAACTGCACTGATTGAGATTACATGGTAGAGTATGTATGGTATACTGTGGATGGTCGGGGAATCAGAATTCATGTGAGCTCTGTTGCGCCAAAGCGTGCGGAAGCGTTAGGTTGCACTACTACAATAGTACTTCAATATTTCCAAGAACACAATCACCCACACAAGAATAACAAATATTTAACGAGGTTGAATCCTCGGGAAGGAATAAGCAATTTTATATATCACCGTATAGTTTTTTTTTTTTTTTTTTTTTTTATAAGAAAGGGTAAATTTATTTAAAAGAGAAAGAGTTACACAACTTGAGAGAATTCTCAAGCCCCAAAGAACCAACATTAAGTATTACATTCCATAACTGAGTCCCAGTGCGAAATTAGGTCCCTAAAAGAATTAAATTTAAACCAGTTTTGCATCTCTCCTCATTGAAAGATTCTAAGCTTTATCTCTATGATAACTTCCTCCTTCTCCCTGCCTCTTTTTTTTTGCCATAACTCTTCTATTTCTCTCCGACCAAATTGACCAAATTACAGCAAAAGGTAATATTGGCCATACTTTTTTGACAATTTTTTTCTCTTTCCTGCACTCCCAGTTCTTCAACTGATCTTTTAAAGTTGCTCTATGAGTCCACCGTTGATCCCTTGTTGACACAAAATTGTCCCAAATTGCCTTAGAGAAAGGGCAGAGAAGGAGTATGTGGTCTACTAGTTTCGGTTCCCATTTCTGCAAAGGCTGCACATAGTGTCTGAAATGTCGCAGCCTCTATATATCAAGTTATCAGTCGTCGGAATCGCATTTTGAACCGCCAACCACGCCAGAACCTGAGCTTTTGGTGGAACATTCTTTCTCCAAATATATCCAAAGTCCTGAGGATCCGGGTTTATTTGTTTCATTAATAGTTGATAGCCTTCGCTTGCCGTATACTTCCCATTTTGGAAGCAGATTTGGTCAGTTGAAGTTGTCAGATTTGGTGGCACTCCAATTGTAGCAATTACATTAGAGAGTTGAAGCTGAGCATCACCGTATAGGTTGGAATATACAAAGTTTTAGACGAGAAGAAGAGAACTCTTACTTAGTTCTAGTGTGTTTTCTCTAGTTCTCTCTATGGATATTTATACACATCAATAGGACTGGACACATTCCTTAACAAGGATTACTTTCCTACAAGTATAGGGTTTCCTATCTTAGCTCTAAGAGACAAACCTCTTAAGCTGTTATACTTAGGACACAAGTACTTGGTTTCCCTAACCAACTAGATTTCCTAATCTAGTCCTTGACCGACCTACCAACAATTCTCCACCTCGGATCATGCATTCATGCATGAGACGATCAATAGATAAAATCACCTCCATCTTCCAATGTCGATTGAACCATTACCGGCTACCTACGTAACCTCAATAGGAATCAAACCGACCGTAGTTCTCTCAAATGGCCTTGCTAGAAGACCTCCACCAGGTTCCTAAGAACCTCTACCCCAAAAAGGGTCTTTCACCAAATTGGAAGGATGTGAATCAATTTCAAACAATGTCGAAACTTGATATCAGAAACTACTTTAGTCAACATATCAGCTGGATTGTCTTTGGTATCGATCTTCACAAGTAGAATGTCTTCTTATTCAAGAATTTATCTCACAAAGTGAAATCGTACGTCTATATGTTTAGTTCTAGCATGATGCACTTGATTCTTAGCCAAATAAATTGCACTTAGACTATCACAATGCACAGGAAGTTGGTCTTGCACAACTCCTAAGTCATCTAGTAAACCTTGTAACCATATAGCCTTCTTAAATGCCTCAGTCATTGCCATATACTTCGCCTCCGTAGTTGAAAGCACCACAGTAGACTGCAAGATTGATCTCCAACTTACTGGTGCTCCTGCTATGGTAAATACATACCCTGTAGTTGAACGTATCTTGTCCAAATCACCAACATAGTCAGAATCCACATACCCAACACACAACAGATTATTACTTTTATCCTTCACAAACTCCAAGCCAACATCAACTGTACCATAAAGATACCTTAAAATCCATTTCACAGCTTGCCAATGTTCCTTTCCAGGACAATGCATATAACGGCTGACCATACTAACTGAATGTGAAGTGTCCGGCCTTATACATACCATCATATACATCAAGCTACCAACAACCTCAGCATATTTGACTTGGGCCATATACTTTCTCTCTACTTCAGTAATGGGAGACATACGAGCATTCAACTTAAAATGAGCACCAAGGAGAGTACTTACAGATTTAGTTCCTTTGTAGACACCAAACTTCTGTAATATTTTCTTCAAATATGTCTTCTGAGACAAACAAACCTTACCCTTCTCTCTGTTACGTTGAATTTCCATACCAAGAATCTTCTTAGCCTCTCCCAGATCTTTCATCTCAAACTCAGTTGACAACTTGCACTTCAAATTATCGATCTCTTTCTTGTTATTCGATGCAATCAGCATATCATCGACATACAAGAGAAAATATATGAAAGACCCATCACGTAGACTCTTAAAGTATACACAATGGTCATAGTGACTTCTTGTGTATGTTTGGCCTATCATAAACTGATCAAATCGCTTGTACCATTGTCTTGGAGACTGCTTCAGCCCATACAACGATCTCTTTAGTTTACATACACAATCTTCTTTTCCAGCAACCTTGGCTGAGTCATATAAATCTCTTCTTCTAGATCACCATGTAAGAATGTTGTCTTAACATCTAGTTGAACTAGGTCTAAATCATATTGTGCTACCAAGGCCAATAAAATTATGATTGATGAGTGCTTCACAACTGGAGAGAACACCTCATTGTAGTCAATCCCTTCTCTTTGAGCATAACCTTTTGCAAATAACCTTGCCTTAAAGCGTACTTGATTCACCTGAGATCCTTCTTTCTTACACATTTGCACCTAATGGCCTTCTTACCATTCAGAAGCTTCATAAGAATCCATGTGAAATTCTTATAGAGAGACTCCATCTCATCCTACATTGCACCTTCCCATTCTTTACACTCTGCACTACGTAAAGCTTCTAAATAAGAAGTAGGAGTACCATCTTCTATAACTGGTAATGCATAAGCAATGTAATCATTCATCCAACCAGGCTTCCTGGTTGATCTTCTTGGTTGCTGGTTTCCATGGTCTCCGTGACCGTAGCTTCTATATCTTCTACTGAATCTTGTTCCTCTTCCTCAACAATGTCACTATCATTTGGAACCTCAGTAGTTACCTCTCTTGTAGACCCAATGTAGTTGCAGGAATTCCCACACTACACCCTACTCAAGAATTTATCAATATTTATGACACAATTTGAAGATTAAGGACCTTTTTTATTAATATGACCTTAAAATAATTACAGTAATCAAGAATATAATTCACTTAATAAGATTTTCTCTCTCCTAAAAACTTTCTTAGCACTCAAAAATTCCTCATCATCTCTGGAACTATTCATTTCCTTTATATAGGCATTTACATAGTGGACTACAGCTCATTTACAGCTAAGATTCCCTTTAGTTTCGGATATGGGTTCTTGTGATACATCGCAGTTTGCACCGCCTTAATCTTTCGCAGGTTTTATTGAGTCATCGCATAAATGTCACGCTTTTCTCATGTTTCTGTCGTTTTCATCCGATATGTCATTCCTTACGTCACTTTGAGATTTATCGCAGAATATCATTGTTGTTTATTTCGCAGGAATATTGTTGTGACAATATTATGATCCTACATCTTGCCTCTTCTCATATCTTTTCTGCGAAGAAGATAAAGATCATGAGAATTTAAGTTTCTTATTTTGCCGCAACTCCTTGTCTTTTACCCGATAAAATTCCCTATTTTACGTTTTTACCGTTGACACTTGTCATTCCTTACTTCTTTACCGATTAGCCCGGTTACCCATTCTTCATCTATAAATAGATGTCCCACTCGAGGATATGTCTTCTTTCACCTTCTCTCTTTTCTTCAACTTCTTCCTTTTTTTCTGCAACTTTTTCTTTCATGTTATCATTCTTGCTGCTGCTCTAATGGAAACTCAAAGGTAGGTTCTTATCTTGAATCTTATTTTGTTCATGTTACATCATTTCTATCGCCCGATTTTCTTTATAATCCCCATATTTTATTATCTTTTTCAGTAACACTACTTCTCAGACTAAGATTACTATCAAAAACCCTAACCCTAAGGGTCCTCAGAAAAAGCGTGTTGGGAAGGCGATGAGATCTGAGAATGATAAGGTAGTAAGAAACATCTATTTCTTTAAAATAACAATATTGTTGCCTATGTTTCTTATCTACGTTATTATTCGCAGAGTGAAGAGAATATTTCTAGACCTCTTAAGCGTTCTCGTCAAGTTAAAGTTCTTTCAGATGAAGTGGATATTCTTGATTTTTTTCCTGCAGACCCTGTTCCGCCGCAAGATAAATCTTCTCCTTCTCCTTCCGTGAATTCCAATATTAACACCCATACTACTTCTTCATCAATTCCAAGTGAAGTTATTGATGCTAATATTTCCATCTCTAATAATCCCAATATTTTAAAAGTTACGATAGATGAATCTATGATGGTTGGAACTATGATGAATGAATCAGCAGCAAATAAACCTGCGATGAATAAAGCCGTGGTGAATGAAACTACGGTAAATGAAGCTGCGGTGAATGATGTTGCGGTAAATGAGACTACGGTAAATGAAGTTGCGGTAAATAATGTTGCGGTAAATGAGGATCAGAATCGCGACTAATCAAGTTCCTTTTTCCACTCCTACTACCACGAATGATTCTAATCAAGTTCGTGATGAATGATGTTGCCAAAACCTCTTCCTCTACTTCTCTTCCTTCTTCCCAAGAAATAGCAACGAGGGTTGAAGTTGCTTTTCAAATATTATCTGAAGTTTTGAACGATGCTATGAAATCTTCTACAGATCCTGCGAGACAGGATGTTTATATGATTCTAAGCAAGCATCTCGGATCTTGCGGTTCTTCATCTTCGCTAACTGCTTTAGAAAATGAGGTTGAAACCTTGAAGAAGAACCTTCAAGCAAAAACTTTAGAATGTGAACTTCTCGATCATAAGCTTCGCATTTCCCGAATTGACTGCGAAGATTTTCGCAGTAGAAATGATGATCTGAAAGGTATAACTTTCTTGCCTCTGCTTTTCCCTCAGTAAATCTTTGTTTTCTATGTACTCAATTTTTCTTTATTTATTAGTTGACGCATATTTAGCTTCAAAACATAACCAATTAATGAAGATACTTGAATGGGAAACCATCGCCGATGAAGCCCGCATTGGGGAAGAGTCTTGGAAAAATCAATTTGATAGATTGAATATTCTTCACACATATTCAATTGACGAGATAAATAATCTTAAGAATGAGAATAACCAACTAATTTGCGAACGAGATTGCCTCAGTAAAGAAGCCACTCAACTTTTATATTCTCTAAATCAGACTAATTTGAAGGTGGAATCTTTATTAGATGAAAACAAAACTTTGTCTCAAGATAAACGTAGCTTTGTGAATAAAACAATGGTTTATTCGCAGCAATTGGGCAATCTTCAAAAGTTGTGTGACAGCCAAGAGAAATCTCTTCGTGTATTGAAAGATGACATTAAAAAGATAACCGAATCATCTGCTGCTAAACAAGAGAAACTTATAAAAGGAAGATTAGATCTAAGCGTAAAAGTCAACAATCTCAAAGATGACTATGCTCAACTGAAGAAATCCCATTCCTCCTTAAAAGAAGAAAATGCTTATCTTCTTTCTAAAGAGAAAAGTATAAAATCTCGTTTGAAAGGTAAAGTTGGTGATACTTTCGATGATACCATGAATCAATGGAAGAGTTGCTTCCTTAACATAATTCAAACTTTATCCTCGCAAAAGGAAGGTAGTCATTTTGAATGCCTCATCTATTAATTATTTCATTGTATTTTCCCATCTTATTTTTTGCGAAAATTCATCTAATATGCAACTTTTCTTCCGCAGAATCTGAGAAGCATCTTCAAGCTTCTATCTCTGATCTGTCTACGAAGTTGGCCAAACTTCGCAAAAAGAATACCGTGCTTTCTAACTCTCGCAACAGAGCATTGAGAATATTTGACTACCTTGAATACTTCAAGGATATAGAGATCAGAAACCGGGAAAAGAATTTCCTCCACAAGGCTCATTTAGGCGCTGAGGTTCTCGTAAATAATGTTCTATTCTCTCATTCTTTACCTCCTATAAATATCAAACCCTTGGAGATAAATAATAATGAAGTTCCTCGTCTCATTGATGAAGATCTAAATTATTCAAGTGATGAAGAAGATTTTTCCGAAGATGAACAAAACCCAACTAAAGAAATAGAAGAAGAAGAAAACCTTCCCAATGAAGTAGAAGAACAAAATCCTCCTCAAAGGGTAATCGCTAGTGATGGAGAAATAGAAGAATAAGAATACCCTAATAATGAAGCAGAAGAACAAAATCCTCCTCAAAAATCAATCGCTCATGATGGAGAAACTCAAACTGAAAAAGATATTGCTGGTGAAGATAATAGTAGCAAACAAGAATGATGAAATTAAATAAGAATACTCTTTTGAAGTTTTAAATCTTGTTTTATCATGTCTTCCTGCGAAATATCTTGTTCTTTTCCCTGTCCTGCGAATGATTGTAATTTGGAATCTTTCTTCTTCCTGCTTCTTTTGCGAAATATTGCAATTTTTCTAACTCAATCATCTTCTTCTTATTATATATTTTTATTAACCTGAATCTCCTATCGCAAATTCTTGTAACTTGATTGTCTTTTTTTTTATTATCTTGATTCTTCTCAAGGAAGATAATGAAATATTATTTTATAATCCCCATATTTGCCCCTCATAATCTTCCTTGTGAAGTACTAATATATTACCATTGTAAGAAATCTTAAACTTGCCTCTTGTTGTTAATCTGCAATATGATAAATGAAGTATCGCAAATAACTTCGCAGATATAACCTCTCTTGTGGTCTTATTATGCCACTTTTATGCGACAAGATCGCAGGACATTCTTACTTTCACATGTAATAATCCATTGATCTTGCCTTATCATTTATTTTGACCTCTGCGACAATATGATAAGTCTAAGCCATCTTGTGAGATTAATCTCTTTTTGCTTTTTAAGACTTATGACATTGTCGTCTTTGCGATGAAATCGCAGGACGTCTTTGCGATTTATATCCTCTTATCATTAATTTCATTTATCTCATCTTTTGATTTATCGCAAAAACTCATTGATCTCTTCTTATCATTTATTTTTAGGCTTTTTGGCCTGTCATGCGGCAATATGACGGGCCTAAATATTCTTGCGAATATAAAGTCCCATGACATTGCTGTCTGTGTCACGCGATAATATGACGGGCCTAAATATTCTTGCGAATATAAAGTCCCATGACATTGTCGTCTTTTTTGATACACAGCTCCCTAATGGAGGGTATCGCCCTTATCTCTCCCCCTGGTTGCCCCTTCAAGGAGACGTACTTATGCCATACAAGACTAGCTCCTCCCATCCGGTTCTATAAACAACCAGTTGTTTTCGTAGTCTCTTATCATTTATGCCTATATGGCTTATAGTTACGAGACTACACCCTAGTGGGGTTTTCTTCGGGCCGAACACATCGTAAGCCAAGACTTGCCATGGATGGCAGGGTAGGTTCATCCGTCCCGGCACCCACGGATTCAACCGTGTACCTCGGCGCCTTGATCATACTTTTCATTCCTTAGGAGAAACTCTCGGGCGCCCAACCAGGGTATAACCTTATATAGTTGGGAATCCAAGTTATCTCTCCCGGATGGATTTTCTATAATCCCAAATCTCCATGACTAGGTTCAGCAATGAGTATAGCCTTTCCCATAGCCATGCAAAGAGATACCCCCCTTATGACGTACTTTAAGGACATTGCCTCTTACGGAATAGAATCCGCGAACTAGGGTGTACGCCACAAATGTTCGTCCCATTCTTATATGTTTTTAGGCGATTTGCGCCCGTCTTATGCATTTGCATTAAAATTCTTAATTATCTCGCAAATTATTGCGAAAAATTGCTTTGTATTTAGCCAACTTTATTCTTGTGAAACATCTCTTTTATTCTCTCGAAATTGCTTGCGTATAATTCAGTCATCCTAGTCTTTCAAACCTTTATTGATAATATTTTCTTAGATATTGTCTATTCCATGGTCTGCCAAGTCTTTGACCCATGTCTCTTCCTTCTGGATCCATTAACTTATATGCTCCAGTTCCAATTATTTCTTTGATGATATATGTCCTGTCCCATTTTTTCGCTAATTTTCCTCCATTTTCTCACTGATATTCTGGTGTTTCTCGCAGAACTAGATCTCCAACTTGGAACTCACGTTTCTTTACTCTCTTATTATATTCGCGAGCTAATCTGCGATGGTAGTTCTCCATATGTTGTAATGCTTTTTCTCTCTTCTCTTCTACTTCATCAAGTTTGTCTAGAATCATACCAAAGACTAAGATTCTTTTCCCAAGCTTCTCTTTTTTCGTAGGAATAGCAACACATTTGGTAATATGCCTCAACTCCATATGTTAAACAAAAAGGTGATACCCCAGTTGCTTCTCTTCGTGTTGTATTATAAGCCCAAACTGCATTATGGACTTGTTGACACCATGTTCTATGATGCCCTTCTAACTTCTTCTTGAGGATATCTGCGATTGTTTTGTTAGTTGCGTCAGCTTGACCATTAGCTTGTGGGTATAAATGAGTCGATTTTCCGCACTTTATCTTGAATGCATTAAGTAACATTTCTATGTTTTGTCCTTCAAATTGTTTTCCATTATCTAACACCAACTGCGTAGGAATTCCGAATCTGCAAATGATGTTTTCAAATATAAATGTAAAAATGTCCTTATCACGAATATCTTTATCTTGCTTTAACTACGCCCATTTCGTGAAGTAATCTGTTTGCGACAATTAAATATCTCTTTTTCCTGTTCTGGTACAAATGGTCCCACAATATCTAAACCCCACTTTCCAAACGGCCAAACATTTTTTGAGGATGTTAATGTTTCACCGGTGCATGTATTCTTTTGCAAATCGCTGACATTCCTCGCAACTTCTTGATAAATTCTTTGCATCTTCATGCATATATGGCCAATAATAACCTTGCATTTTAGTTCGTATGCTAAAGATCTTCCGCATTTGTGATTACCAAGCATCCCCACTATGTAACATTTTTAATATTTGTTTTCCTTCTTCTTGTGTCAAACATCTGAGGGAAGGCCCATTTAAAGATTTTCGATACAATATCCCATCTCTTAACTCATAATTTGTTGCTCTACTTTTTAATTTATGTGCTTCCAATCTGTTTCTTGGTACCTCTCCCCTTGCTAGATATGCGTGAATTTCCGCACGCCAATCTGCGATAATTCTACTTGATTCTTCGCCATTATTTTCTATTATCATTGCCTCGGTCTCCTCTTCCTCTTATTTATTAATTGAAGGTGCTATGAGTGTTTGTATTTTTATATTTCTCACAGTCGGGTCTACCATCATACTTGATATAAACGCAAAAGCATCTGCGAGCCTATTATCTCTTCTTGAAATATGCCTCCATTTAAGTTTTAGAATTTTCGCAGATAATTCTTCTACAAGTTTCTGATATTTTTTCAAAGATATGTCATTAGTTGCATATTCCCCTTCAATTTGCGAATAATCAATTGTGAATCTTTGTAATTCTTGCATTCTCCACCTTCATCTCTATCGCAAATCTTAGAGCATGTACTATGACCTCATATTCTGTCTCATTATTAATAGATTCAAATTCTAGTCGGAATGCAAATGCCATTTCTGCACCTTCTGGCAAAATAAAAACGACTCCCACTCCATTTCCTTCTCCGTTGGATGACCCATCTACCAATATCTCCAACCTATTTGGTTCTGTTAAAAGATCTCTAGGATCCCCATACTCTTATTCTATATCCATCATGTCTTCTACAGCTTCATCATCCTCCAAAGGAAATTATGCGAGAAAATCTGCGACAATTTGAGATTTTGGCGAGGATAAAATTGCATATTGGATCTCAAAATGCCCCCACTTGTGCGTTCCATCTTTCAACTCTGCCTGATCTTTTGAATTTTTCATTGCGATTCAATTGGTACCTTTGTTAGTACTTTGATTTTATGCGCTTGGAAATATATGCGAAGTTTAGATGCCGCATAAACTAACGCCAGAATTAGCTTTTCAATCTTTGAATAGTTTTTCTCCGCAACATTGAATGTTTTGCTGATGTAGTAAAGTGGTTTTTCAACTTCTGCGTCATTTCGCAAAAGTACTGCGCTTAAAGCATGTTGAGTTGTCGCAAGGTACATCAGCAATTCTTCTCCTGGTTCAGCCTTCTGTAAAATGGATATGTTCATCAAATATTCCTTAATTCCTTGAAAAGCTTTCTCACATTCATCTGTCCATTTAAATTTTGTTCCCTTCTTTAGTATGTTGAAGAAATGTTTGCATGTATCTGATGATCGCGAAATAAATCTTCCTAGTGAGGCTAAAAGTCCATTCAATTTTTGCACATCTTTTTTTGTTCTTGGAGTTGGCATATCTCGAATTGCTTGCACCTTTCAGGATCAACTTGTATTCCTTCCTTTGATACAATATATCCCAAGAATTTCCCAGATGATACTCCGAAAGTACATTTCTCAGGATTTACTTTGATATTAAAAAGCCGCATTTGATCAAAAATTTCCCTTAAGTCCTGCACATGATTTTTAGCTTCTTTGCTTTTTACCAACATATCATCCATTTTGTATTCATTTTGCGAACACCTTTTCCACCATTCTTTGGTAAGTTTCTCCTACATTTCGTAACCCAAAAGGCATCTTTGTGTAGCAATATAATCCTCTGGGAGCAAAGAATGCAGTATGTTCTTGATCTTCTTCCGCAAGTGGGATTTGATTATAGCCCTTGTATCCATCTAACGAAGATATTCGATCATTTCCTGCGGCATATTCCACCAGCTGCGGGATATTTGGCAAGGGAAAACTATCTTTGGGACATACTTTATTTAGATCAGTAAAATCGATGCAAATTCTTATCCCCTTATTTTTCTTGGGAACTACTACCATATTGGCGATCCATTCTGGATATTTTTCTTGCCTTATAATTCCTGTGTCAAGCATCTTTTGGAATTATTCTTCTATCTTGACATGATAAGTGGTCGCAATCTTTCTTATTCTTTGTTTGAATGGTCTCACATTTTTGTTAATCTCCAATCTATGGCACACAACAGATGGATCTATTCCAGGCATCTCATCCATATTCCACGCAAAAATATCTCTGTATTCTCGCAGAAGGTTTACAGTTTGTTCTTCTTCCTCCACACCCATATTAGTTCCAATTTTCAGCATTTTTGGGTCTTCTTCACTTCCAACATTTACTTCTTTTGTTGAATATGCCGTAGTATAACTGGATTCATGTTCTCCCATTGGTGTTAGTGTTTTTATTACCTCCGCTGGTTCATCACTTTCTTGCGATACATCGTCAAATATTCTTTTTCCTTCTTCTGATCTTATCATGTAAATCTTGAATTCTTCTTCTTTCCTTTCTTCTCTCCTCATTTTTTCTGCGATGTTTTCGCAACTGAATTTGATTTTCACAATTCCTTACTTCATTTCGAAACACTGTTTGCATAATTTGCATCTCCTCTAATCTTGCCAATTCCTCTAGGCATAGGAAACTTTATGCACTGATGTAGAGTTGATGATACAGCCTTGATGGCATGTATCCATGGTCTTCCCAACAACATATTATATGGTGATTTCACATCCACCACGCACAAAGTTATCTACGTCTCTATTTCCCCAATGAATTCGCACTACAATTTCACCTTTAGGTTTTGTTAGAGATTTTCCAAATCCATGGATATGATATGTTGAACTAAGCATTTCTTCATCTTTGTATCCTATTTTCTTGAATGTGTGGTAAAACATTATATCCACATAACTTCCTGCGTCCACCAGGGTCCTATTCACAGCCACTCTTATGTAGATCTTCGATTTCTCTTTTCTTGTTGGTACAACAGACACTGTGATCACCAATGGAGATGTATGACTTAAATTCTCTTTCGGAATTTCTGCTTCCGTGAATGTGATCTTCTGTATTTCCCAATCTTTTAGCGGTGATGCCTCATCTACCATCATGATTTTCTTTCCTTCAAAATCTCGCTTGTGTATCCTTCCTCTAATATCTTCATGGAACTTATCTATCATCATCTTTGTTATTACATCACACTCCAATTTCTTTTGATTATCTTTGACTTCAACCATCTTTTCTTCCACCAATTTTCTTGATATTCTTTTAACTCTTGAATAATTTCTTTCTTTTACCTAACTCTTGCTATGATTTTTAACTATTCATCCCTGTTTTTAGGCGCCAAAATGTAGTTGCAGGAATTCCCACACTACACCCTACTCAAGAATTTATCAATATTTATGACACAATTTGAAGATTAAGGACCTTTTTTTATTAATATGACCTTAAAAGAATTACAGTAATCAAGAATACAATTCACTTAATAAGATTTTCTCTCTCCTAAAAACTTTCTTAGCACTCAAAAATTCCTCATCATCTCTGGAACTATTCATTTCCTTTATATAGGAATTTACATAGTGGATTACAGCTCATGACAGCGCATTTACAGCTAAGATTCCCTTTAGTTTTGGATATGGGTTCTTGCGATACATCGCAGTTTGCACCGCCTTAATCTTTCGCAGGTTTTATTGAGTCATCGCAGAAATGTCACGCTTTTCTCATGTTTCTGTCGTTTTCATCCGATATGTCATTCCTTACGTCACTTTGAGATTTATCGCAGAATATCATTGTTGTTTATTTCGCAGGAATATTGCTGTGACAATATTCTGATCCTACACCCAATGTCTTCAGAAGTATTCTGAACAAATACAGACTTAGATGGAATTAGTGGAGTTGCATCAATCTCCACCTGCTGTAAAGGTTCACTAGTACTGGTTCTTCTGTCCTCCACCTGCCGAGAACCACAAGACTTTACCATAGACATCTCATCAAATGTGATATCTCTACTCATGACTATCTTCTTCTAAACTGGATTCTAAATCTTGAACCCTCTTACTCCACTCTTCATACCCACAAAGATTCCTTTCATAACACGGTCATCAAGCTTATTTTCACTAACATGATACCACGCAGGACAACCAAAGATATGAATTGAGTCATAATCATAAGCTGGTTTACCAAAAAACTTCTCCATATGAGTTTTACCTTCTAATGCAGCTGATGGCAACGTATTAATGAGGAAGCACGCATATGTAGCTGCCTCATCCCAAAACGCCTTACCTAATCCAACATTAGATAACATACATCGTACGTTCTCCAGCAAAGTACGATTCATGCGTTTCGCTACCCCATTTTGTTGCGGTGTCTTCTTAACTTTGAAGTGCCTCTTTATCCCCTCATCCTGACATACTTGCAAGAACGGATCACTCTTGTACTCTCCACCATTTTCTGAACGTAGTACTTTGATCTTTCTGCCAATTTGAGTCTCAGTTTCCTTCTTCCACCTCACAAAGATTTCTAGGACTTCATCCTTATGCCTTATGGTGTACACCCATATGCGCCTAGAATAATCATCAGTGAACGACACAAACCAATGTTTCCCTCCCAATGATGCATTCTTGGAAGGACCCCAAACATATGAGTAAAACTCCACTAGTATTGTGGATAGTTGTGCCAAAGCTTGTTCTTGTTTTCTTGCCCTTAACACAATGCTCACAAAATGCTAACTTGCAGGCGATAACACCTTTCAACAAGTCTTGTTGAATCAACCTATGCAACAACTTCTCACCTGGATGTGCAAGTCTCATGTGCCATAACTTCGTTTTTTCGGTAGTTGCACTCTCGATGTGTTCATAAATAGACACATCTCATGTTGTTGTACTCCCAATCAAGTAATACAAGTTATGATGACGTGTTCCCTTCATAATTACCATAGATCCAGAGATTACCTTTAGAATACCATTTTCAGCAACTAACTTGTAGCCCTTAGCTTCCAAAGTTCCAAGAGAAATCAGATTATTCTTTATGGAAGGTAAAAATCTTACCTCCTTCAGCTCTCTAACCATACCATCATGCATCTTGATACGAACACTACCAATCCTAATCACCCTGTAGGTATGATTGTTTCCCATACGTAATTCTCCATCAAGCTCTTAAAAACTTGAGAACCAGTCACGATATGGACATATATGATATGTTGCTCCAGTATCTAATACCCATGCTCCATCTGTAATAGTACAAGCTGATGGTGTCATAGTTAGCGAGAAATCAGAAGCATCATCTGATTATTCATTACCTTTAGAAATGTTCACCTCGGTATTACTATTATCTCTTTCTCTTGCCTTACGCTTGGTACAATCCTTAGCCCAATGACCAAAGTCATGGAACCAAGCACACTCATATTTCTGCAGTCGCTTCCTACTCTTAGAACGTCCTCTACCTTTACCATAACCACTATTATTCTTTCTCCTGTCTATTGAATAACCTCTTGCAAGAAAAAATTCATTGTTAGCTTCATTTGCAAGGTCTTCACGATCCATCTTCCTGAACTCCTCACTACGCAATGTTGTAGTGACCTCTGCGTATGTCATCTTGTCCTTGTCGTGCATTAGTGCTTTAATCACGGGTTCATACTTTTCAGGAAGAGAGTTTATTAGACACAAAGCTTGTTCCTCTCCGTTGATGTTCTCATCGTAGTAAACCAACTCAACAAGAAGTTTATTATATGAATCTAGGTGCTCAGTTAGAGTTGCACCTCTCTTCATGTTATAGCGATACAAATTCCTTTTAAGATGTATCCTATTTTCCACATTCTTCACAAGGTATTCCTTCTCTAGCTTTTCCCATAAATCCTTAGTTGAAGTCTCGTGCTGATAATTAACTCTTACTACAGTTTCTAAACACCTTCGTATTGAAGCAAGACATAATTTATTCATCTTGTTCCACTATTTTTAAGACATATCCACTGGCTGAACTTCTAGAGCATCTTCTAGGTCAAGATGAACAAGAGCATCCATTACGTCCGTTCTCCATAAACCAGAGTTATTGGTTCCTATAAACTTTTCTAACTTGAGTTGTGATCTATGTGAATGAAGTATTTCTTCTTTTGTTTCTTTATCTTTATTTGTGGACTCCGAATGTTCTCCTTCAGGACCGTTCGGATCAACTGGTTTATCCCCGTCAACCATTGTTCTCAAACAACCAAATATAGATAAAAAAACAAAACCTTTGAGATTAGTATTACCTCAAGCAATCTTCAGAAAAAAATACCTTCACTTCAACTGCAATCTGGGTTCTCGTATCCAAGAGCGTCTCCTTGCTCTGATACCAATTGTTGCACCAAAGCCTGCGGAAGCGTTAGATTGCACTAATACAATGGTACTCCAATATCGCCAAGAACACAATCACCCATACAAGAAGAACAAATATTTAACGAGGTTGAATCCTCGGGAAGGAATAAGCAATTTTATATATCATCGTATAGGATGGAATATACAAAGTTTTAGACGAGAAGAAGAGAACTCTTACTTAGTTCTGGTATGCTTTCTCTAGTTCTTTCTATGGATATTTATACACATCAATAGGACTGGACACATTCCTTAACAAGGATTACTTTCCTACAAGTATAGGGTTTCCTAACTTAGATCTAAGAGGAAAACCTCTTAAGATGCTATACTTAGGACACAAGTACTTGGTTTCCCTAACCAACTAGATTTCCTAATCTAGTCCTTGACAGACCTACCAACAAGCTCAACTTGTTCTTGTAGTTTTATTTAGTGGGAATCATATAATTTCCGTCAATTCTGACAGGCTACACAACTACCATTATCCTACAATAAAAATACCCATCTCCATCCAAAGCCCATCAGGAGTCCATTAAGGATTAGACAACATTACAAATATACCCTTACATCCATCGATATCATCTCCTCTTTTATTTCAATTATATCTCTCTCTCTTTCAGTTTCTTTCAGCACCATCATCGTCGATAAAACACACAGAGAAATCAATCGAAGCCTCCTCCATTGCTGCCACCACCATCTCCGCCGCAACCATAATCGACGCCTCCAGCACCACAACCATCACCATTTCCTGCCATGAGAAATCGATCAAACATAACTTACCACCATTATCTCGATCTCCACCACTATAAAAATAAATTAAACAAAATCCCTCTACCAGCCTCAGCACCACCTCCTATAGCCACCAAATCCTCTCCACGAAAATAAATTAAACAAAATCCCTCCACCAGCTCCAGCACCACCTCCTATAACCACCTCCTTTCGGTAGTAATAATAAGAAAATATTTAATTCAATTTATGTTTCAGATCTGAAAAATCCTCTCCACCTCTTCCAGGCGCCACCACCAGCACCACCTATGTTACTACCACCGTCATCGCTTCCACCTTCTTTAATCCTTTCCTTCTTATTTTTCTTATTCTTCTTTAAAGATTAATTTTCAAAATCAGAGAGAGCGATATCTGATTTGTTTGAAAGACTAAAATGTAATGGAAGATCAAGAGGAATTTAGAGTTCATGTTTTATTGCAAGGTACGAAAGATGTTATGCAAGCTTATAACAACAACAACAATGGAAGTATTTCTACTCCACTTTTGATGTCTGTTACATATTTAATGGGTTTAGTTTTCAATTAAAATTTCTTCTTCTTCTCAATCGATATAGCAACAAACTCCAATTTTAGATCCATTTGATACAACAACTAATTTCGAAGAAATTAGATCAAAAGTTGATTTATTTTTTTCTCATATTGAAGATAGTTTTGGTAATATGAATTTTCAGGTTCAATCCCTATTCAATTTGAGCTTCTCTTGAACTTCTATTATATTTTTGTGATTTGCTGACATTTTTGTTGAAGTAGTTGAAATTTGGGATTTTAATTGTATAGAAAATATATAGGGGTGTTAATGATTTACTGGATTGTAAAGAATGTGCATTAGGAATTCATACATTATATACAGGTTAATTGGTAAGCATTTAATGGTAAGAATTTAATACAGTATATAGATGAACATTGAATCTGTGAGCTATATGTGTTGCTTGATTGATGAAAATGTGTCCTTGAATGTTTAGTTACTTGAGTGGAGAAAATGTGAATTCGAACAAAAAAATTAGTGCAGACTAATGGATAGCTGAGTTGACGGAGTGTTGTGTCAGAGGTCTGCGTAACAAAATGATAAAAATCTAGTATGTGGCTATCCTTGTTACCTAATTAATTGAAAGTGTTGTCTGAACAGACTAAATGATGTTATTGTCTGTCAAATCATTACATATTCTTATACAACTAGTTAAAGTTGGTTCTTTCACAATCCATGATTTTATTTTAGTTATGTAATTAGTAAGAATAAACTATCGGAGTTAAACTCCTCTAGTGGTTTAAAGTTTTAACAAGTTTGTATGATATCGTATTGTGAACATGTGACATTCCTTAGATGTCTTATTCACTTGCTAATGAGGCAGTTTAATTTTAATTCGTTGGTTAGACCCTGATTCAACAAGCACTTACATTTCTCTTGTTTCTATTCAGAGAGTGAGTTAAAATTCCATGGCTAATTGTATGTAGTGAAACCTATGATGTTACATTGTATCCTTTTATAGGTATTCTCCCCGATGCTCAAGTAGTTGGATTTTTTTTATTTTAGCTTCCAATTTTTTTCTCTGTTATTTTGTAATTACAATGAATTCGTTTGTGTAGGTGGTCCAAATCTTCTGTTACTTTGTCCGCAACTTTGTCCAATGGAGCATCCTAAGCTTAGTAGAGTTAATTTCTAATGGTGTATTTCTCAGCTCATACCAAGCTTTAATTCTAGCCGAAGAGGGAAAAATTTGTAGATTTTTTCTTGGATACTCAGTTCTTTTTGGATTTATAAATGATATGTTTTATAGGCTTAGCGGGAGCTGATTGTTCTCTCTTGATGCATTTGTTGATTCAGCCATTTCATTTGTCTGAATAGTGTGAAAGTATTAGACTACGTATTCTATTTTAGTAATAAAGATTGTCCTACTCTTACTAGTTTTGCAGTCTTGTGCATGCAATAGCACACCAACCTCCTAAGAAATATTATAATATCTAATATCTAGTGTGCTTGATATGTTTTTAATGCAGGTCACTTGTTTTTAACAAATATTTGTGTATCAACAATAGAAATTGATCTTAGTGTAAGGAGTCAACAACAAATATTTGTGTATCAACAATAGAAATTGACCTTAGTTTTAGGGAGTCAACAACCAATGTTTGTGTATCAACAATGGAAAAATGGAATCAACAACCAAATTTGTGTATCAACAATAGAAATTTATCTTAGTGTAAGGAGTCAACAACCAATATTTGTTTATCAACAATATAAATTGACCTTAGTTTAGGGAGTCAACAACCAATGTTTGTGTATCAACAATGGAAAAATGGAATCAACAACCAATATTTGTGTATCAACAATAGAAATTGATCTTAGTGTAAGGAGTCAACAAAAAATATTTGTGTATCAACAATAGAAATTGACCTTAGTTTAGGGAGTCAACAACCAATGTTTGTGTATCAACAATGGAAAAATGGAATCAACAACCAATATTTGTGTATCAATAATAGAAATTGATCGTAGTGTAAGGATTCAACAACAAATATTTGTATATCAACAATAGAAATTGATCTTAGTGTAAAGAGTCAACAACAAATATTTGTGTATCAACAATAGAAATTGATCTTAGTTTAGGGAGTCAACTATCAATGTTTGTGTATCAACAATAGAAAAATGGAATCAACAACCAAATTTGACAAATATTTTTGATTTTTTGGATCAACTTCAGTTGTTGACACCTAATATTTCCAGCGGTGGTGGCGGCGACTGTGGTGGTGGTGGTGGTGGTGGCGGCGGTGGTGTGTGGCGGCGGCAGTAGTGGTTGTATTTAGTAAGTGGTGGTGGTGGAGTGGTGGTGGTGGCGGATTGGTGGTGGTGGTGGAGTGGTTGTGGTGGCGTCGGTGCTGTTGGTGGTAGTGAAATGAAATAATAGAAAATTTTATTTTTTAATGGATACGATTTTTAAATGAAAAATAATATTGTAAGTGAGGGTATTAAGGTAATCTATTTTTAAATGGATAAGGTATTTAAATGATAGGGGTGTTTATATTGTTATATAAAGGTATATTTATTGGGTGTCAAAACTAAGGGTATTTAATAAATTTACCCTTTTATTTATTAAACACTGCTATAATGGTCACGGAACTCTAATCAGCGTTCCTAAAGACCTGGTTATAAATTTTTAACACCAAAATTTCCTAATTGAAGAAGCACTATGGTGAGGGTTGTTTCTCATTCGGGGCCACAATGTAGCCGTGACCAACCACTACGACCAGGGGTGGCGCCAAGGGTTTACTAATTCGGCTGTACCCGCCCCCTAAAATCACCAAAATCATTTAAAAGCTCTTACATAGGCCTGTCAATGGATATCCGATGGCCGTTTTCGAATATCCGAATTCCGTTAGGTTAACTACCGACATAACAGTTAACGGATATCGAAATCGGAAAACTTATCGGAACTTTTAGTGTTATCGTAACGGAACCGGATACACCAATTTCCGTTAGGTTAATATCCGTTACCGATAGTGTATAACTATATCAATATTTATCGGAAATATCGGAAATTTCTGATACGTAATACCCTTTAGGTTTACTCTTTAGCCATTTGATTTCATCTCTCCTAAATAGATATCGGAAATTATCGGAAGTTGTCAAAAATTATTGAAAGATTTTTGGATCATGAATAGATATCGAAAATTATCGAATATCCGATAACCTTATCGTAACGGAATCGAAATTGATTTTTAATATTTCGTCGGAAGTTATCGGATATGGGATATCAGTTAATTCTTAGCGTAATGGTAGCGTCTAGGCCACTATCCTTTTCGTTAAGTGTCGTTGACATCCATACTCTTATATATATATATGTGTCTTATATTTTATATTTTATATTTAGTTCACTAAAATATTTATATTAAAGATTTTTAGCGCTTCCTATTTTTAATATTAATATCTGGTATCGCTACTGACTATGACGTCAAAATTCCCTAAATTATGGTAGTTGGTAAGTCATCAGTGGCGGAGCCAGGGGTTTCCCCATATTATAGATGTAAGGCCTTGCCATTATTAGGAAGAGCATCCACTAGAATTTTAGAATTTACAGAAGCTGGCAATTCGAAGGTCATGGCAGGTTAAGTCAATTGAAGAATGTACTTGGTTATTATAGGAAGGACAATAGCACCTCACCAAAACCTAAATCAGATGAACTGAACAATGGTTAATTTTATAGTTAGAAAATGAGATTGTAAAAAAGCACCCCACCCAAAAAAAAAATAAATCATGATCACCACAAAACACCCTCTATTTTTTTTTTCTGTATTTAGTACTTAGTTCACCAAATATTAGTATTTAGTCCCCAAATTTATATAAGAAATTTTTAGCCCCATCCATATTGTTTTCCGGCTCTACCACTGTAAGTCATGGCTTAGTTTGCGGATACCAAGTGATTAGGATGGTATACTATACTCTCATTGTTCTGGAATTGGTCAAGTTGAACAATTTTAACTTGGCGGAATCAATTTCCTCTGGTTAGACTAAGTTGGCTGCTAGATTAGCCAAAAAGCATTGCAGTTAAAAAAAAACAGTGTTGCCTATTTGTTAACGCTAGTTCTCTCTCCAAGCAATTGCTCGCATGTGAACTTGTAGCGAGATAGTTTCACTGAATGGTTCAGCGCAGCTAAAATCACATTTTTCGCGAAATGCATCCAGATTTATTTTATATTCTGACGGCTGAGATGGTTGCTCTGAACCATTCAGCGCAACCTATATCTACTTTTCGCTGAATGATTCAGCGCGGTTTCCTAAATCTACTATTCATCGAATGATTCAGCGCATCTAGTATGATAGATTAGAACTAACATAGGACTTAGGAAGTTGTCCTAGCTTACGTGGACTTCCAATCTAGATGCTAGATTAGAAGACCATAGGACTAAGTGTTAGAGAATTACTCGGTCGAACTCTCATGCGTTGGCATCTCAAGCATGTTTTCCAATATTAGTGATCAAAACTATACGACTTGATTTCTAATTTACTTATGACTAAGTCTCGGTCTAGGATAGTTAAGTATAGTTGAGCTCCAGACTTCATGGCGATTATCTTATGAAGACGAAGAACTACTCAAGGAACCGGTGGAACTTCATCCGACCAAAACGGTATGTGGAGACTTGAACTTATCTAGCACTCAAAAGTCTAATGATCTCCTACTCTTGAGACAATAGTCGTATAAGTATGATAGTTTTCATACATACACATTTGTTATTTCGAGCCGAGTTTACTCGCCTTTTTTTCCCCCGAAATATGTATTGGTAAGCTTTCGTTTTAACCACTTTTCATCTTTACCCATGACGAAAGTCATGATGACGTTTCAATCTTGAAAATAGCTTTGATGACGATAGTCGATTATTTATGTCTAACGACTATTATAACATTATAGAAGAATGTTTCAATGATTGAAATGTAGAGTTGATATTACGTAACCACCTATGGATATAAGCATATATAGTGTGTTCGCATATTAGTGTATAAGTCCATGTACCGGAAAGCAAGTGCGTGCATATGTGTGCATGCGGTATTGGTGAAGGAGATAGGTTGGGCACGCGTACTGGCAGAAGTTCACGTCCGTGAATTTCTGCTGAGTTTGGAGTTTATGAAGTTTCAAACCAGTCACCTTAGGTATGCGTACCCACGAAAGTTTTTCATCCAAAATTTTCTGTTGGGTTTTCAAACCCAATTCCGGTGAACTAGAGTACACGTACCCGTGTGTGTACCTAAGATGGTTATATCTCAAATTGGTTATCTCATGAACTTAAAAAATAAATAAATAAGGAATGCAATCTTTGCAAATTGTGGTTATATTTTTCATGGATTGATTCAAGTGAATCAAACCGACTTTTTTTCAATTGTGTCTATGTATATCTAGAAATTGAACAACTCTTGAACTAGTTCTTATGAGTTATTTGAACTAGTTATGAAGAAGATGAATATGGTTGATATAGAAGTGCTCATATGGCTAACCATTGGTTAACTATTTGTGAACCAACTATATGTACACGTTTAGGTACGGTTACTCAAACCTAAATGAAATACATTTCATTTGTGTGTTGACAAGCGAAGTTTCGATCTAACGGTTGAAAGATATTAGCTTGGATAAATCAGGGATGCTTTGTTACCAAGGTAACTTAGATTGCAAACCCTGATTTGAAAACTATATAAAGGAGACATCTAGCAACTGGAAAAACTAATCCCCACACTTCCTGTGTGATACTAGTTGGTTTGCTAGAGTCGATTCTCCTTTAACCGTAGGTTTCTTCTCGAGACCCTGTCGGTTAGCGACTTGAAGACTTCATTCAGATTGTGAAGCCAAACAAAACTACTTCTCTTGTAGTTGAGCGATCTGAACTTGCCATTTTCTATCGTACGAGTTCAATTGAATAATTTGCTTGAGATTATATATCTGATAGGGCAAGATAAAAAGAAATCACAAACATCTTCGTCTCATCGTTTGTGATTCCGCAATATCTAGTTTCGCTAACATACGAATTAGATTATTATGAGGAGATCAATAATTCTAGGTTGTTCTTCGGAAATATAAGTCTGGGTTATTGAATGGTTCATGTTCACCTTGATTTTATCAAAAGATATAACAAAACTTATAGGTTTATCTGTGGGAGACAGATTTATCTATTATCATAGACTTTTATGTGTGATACATATTTGTTTATTCAAGTCTTCAACTTTGGGTCGTAGCAACTCTTGGTTGTGGGTGAGATCAGCTAAGGGAATCAAGTGCGTAGTATACTGCTGGGATCAAAGACGTAAAGAGCGCAACTGTACCTTGAATCAGTATGATATTGATTAGGGTTCAACTACAGTCCAGACCGAAGTTAGTTTGTAGTAGGCTAGTGTCTGTAGCGGCTTAATACAGTGTGGTGTTCAATCTGGACTAGGTCCCGGGGTTTTTCTGCATTTGCGGTTTCCTCGTTAACAAAATTTCTGGTATCTGTGTTATTTCTATTCCGCATTATATTTTGTTATATAATTGAAATATCACAGGTTGTGCCTTGTATCGATCAATTGTGAAATCCAACCTTTGGTTGTTGATTGTAAATTGATTGATCCTTGGATATTGGATTTTGATACCATCCAAGTTTATATCTCTTGTATTTGATAATGACTCGCAGATTTTTATTTGCTTGAGTATAGATCAAATCGAGAGATAGAGATATTAACTACTTGATATACTTTTTATTGAGATTGAGTCTGACTGTCTAGTTGATTGTCTTAAAATTATATTATAGTTAGTCCATACAAATTGCTAATCGAAATATTGGGTGAGGTTGTTAGACCCCCGCTTTTTATATTGGTATCAGAGCAATCAAACACTCTAAAACTTAAAAGTTTATGTTTGTTAGATCCTCAAAAGTCTATCCTTATGGGAAACTTTGTTGGGAGGCTTGATCATGGCATCTGTAACGCTCACCAGAGTTCCTTAAAGACTGTTCGGAGATTATTGTTCTTTAGACCTAAGGTCTCACATGATAATCTTATGCCTTCTAGAATATCGGAAAATCTAGATGTGAAGAAACAATCTAACGGAAAAAGTAAAAAGTTCTCTAAAGAGAATTGTCAAGGAAAACATGATCAACGCTCAAAGGTATGGACCTTCACAAGAATTACTCTTAATCTATTTAAGGAATACTATCATAAAGGATCAGTTGACATGGATCTGTTTAGAGCATTTGGAAATGTTTTTAAGTTCTTAGAAAAGCTTAATTCTATAGAGAAATTGAATAGTTCTGATAAAAAAATTGTACCTGTCAAATCATGATCTCATGATGTACAAACTGTTCCAACTAGTTACTCATGTGAAGTTAATAAAAAAAATTCTCATGAGAATGATAAAGGAACCATCTATCAGAAAAAGTCATTTTCGTGTCAAAAGAAAAAGATTTTAAAGAACTCCGAGTATTATCATTATGATTATGCTCCTGATTCTGATTACAAATGTCAACCGAAAAGATTGCATGATAAATCCTCTGCACCTTTCACCACCTGAATTCAGGATTGGCTTCACCTCATTTGTATATAACTTGAAATGGGGCAAGTAACAGTTTGACTTTGTTTGTGTAATTTTTTCTTTAAGTTTTCAGACAAAAGCTTTTCAAAAGATGGTATAGGTATTTTTTTTACAGGTATTACTTCCTGTATATGTACCTTTAAAAATCCTACTTCCTTTTGTGGGTCGCGGTTCTTGCACGGGTCCAAACCCATCTGTGGGTATAAATGAAATACGGGCACGCCTTGATTTTTATTTTACTTATGACTAAGTCTCGGTCTAGGATAGTTAAGTATAGTTGAGCTCCAGACTCGATGGCTATTAACTTATAAAGACAAAGAACTACTCAAGGAACCGGTGGAACTTCATCCGACCAAAAAGGTATGTGGAGACTCGAACTTATCTACCACTCAAAAGTCTATCCATATCCTACTCTTGAGACAATAGTCGTATAAGTATGATAGTTTTCATACATACACATTTGCTATTTCGAGCCGAGTTTACTCGCCTATATTTTTCTCGAAATATGTGTTGGTAAGCTTTCGCTTTTACCACTTTTCATCTTTACCCGTGACGAAAGTCATGATGACGTTTCAATCTTGAAAATAGCTTTGATGATGATAGTCGATTCTTTATGTCTAACGACTATTATAACATTATAGAAGAATATTTCAATGATTGAAATGTAGAGTTCATATTACGTAACCACCTATGGATATAAGCATATATAGTGTGTTCTCACATTATTGTATAAGTCCATGTACCGGAAACCAAGTGCGTGCATATGTGTGCATGCGGTATTGGTGAAGGAGACAGGTTGGTTACGCGTACCCGTACGCATACTGTCGGAAGTTCACGTACGTGAATTTCTGCTGAGTTTGGAGTTTACGAACATACAAACCAATCATCTTAGGTACGCGTACCCACAGAACTTTTTCATCCGAAAATTTCTGATGGGTTTTCAAACCCAATTCCGGTAAACTAGAGTACACGTACCCGTATGCGTTCCTAAGCTGGTTATATCTCAAATCGGTTATCTCGTGAACTTAAACAATAAATCAATAAGGAATGCAATCTTTGCAAACCGTGTCTATATTGTTCATGAATTGATTCAAGTGAATAAACTGATTTTGTTTCAATTGTGTCTATGTATAAAGATCTAGTTCTTATGAGTCATTTGAATTAGTTATGAAGAAGATGAATATGGTTGATATGAAAGTGCTCATATGGCTAACCATTGGTTAACCATTCGTGAACCAACTAAATGTACACGTTTAGGTACGGTTACTCAAACCTAAATGAAATACATTTCATTTGTGTGTGTGACAAGCTAAGTTTCGATCTAACGGTTGAAAGATATTAGCTTGGATAAATTAGGTTTTTCATCTAACGGTGAATATTGAATACTTTGTTACCAAGGTAACTTAGATTGCAAACCCTAATTTGAAAACTATATAAAAGAGACGTCTAGCAACTATAAAAACTAATCCCCACACCTCATGTGTGATACTAGTTGGTTTGATAGAGTCGATTCTCCTTTAATCGTAGGTTTCTTCTCGAGACCTTGTCGGCTAGCGACTTGAAGACTTCATTGGGATTGTGAATCCAGACGAAACTACTTCTCTTGTAGTTGAGCGATCTGATCTTGCCATTTTCTATCGTACGAGTTCAATTGAATAGTTGGCTTGAGGTGATCAATAATTCTAGGTTGTTCTCCGGGAATAAAAGTCTGGGTTATTGATTGGTTCCTGTTCACTTTGATTTTATCAAAAGACGGAACAAAATTCGTAGGTTTATCTATGGGAGACAGATTTATCTATTATCGTAGACTTTTCTGTGTGATATAGATTTATTTATTCAAGTCTTCGACTTTGGGTCGTAGTAACTCTTAGTTGTGGGTGAGATCATCTAAGGGAATCAAGTGCGTAGTATCATGTTGGGATCAAAGATGTAAGGAGCGTAACTGTACCTTGAATCAGTGTGATATTGATTAGGGATCAACTACAGTCCAGACCGAAGTTAGTTTGTAGTAGGCTAGTGTCTGTAGCGGCTTAATATAATGTGGTGTTCAATATGGACTAGGTCCCGGGTTTTTCTGCATTTGGGGTTTCCTCGTTAACAAAATTTTTGGTGTCTGTATTATTTCTATTCCGTATTATATTTTATTATATAATTGAAATATCACAGGTTGTGCCTTGTATCGATCAATTGTGAAATCCAACCTTTGGTTGTTGATTGGAAATTGATTGATCCTTCGTGTTTGAGGGTGAAAACGGTTTCTGCTGATTTCGGTAATTTCTGGTGTGTGGGTGAGGAACGAATTTAAACCCTAAACAATGTACTGCAAGGGAGTACTTTAGATTAGAGAGATCAATTTGTACAAATCCATCCTAAACCAAGAAATGGTTGTTCCAGACTTGCTTCGATCACAAAGTGAAGGAGAAAGGTTGGTTTTGGGGAGGGAAGCGAAGAAAGTGTTGAGACTAGAATAGTTGATTCTGGAAGAGTAGTTGTTTTACGACTTGTATCATAAAGTGGGAAGCTAACAGATGGAGAGCTGTAAAATATTTTCTGAGTGTTGTATGCTCCTGACCTGAACTTGTTGTTCGGTAGAAATAAGTAATGGCTATTTATACAAGTCGAAGTGAAACGTACTCTGGTCTCATTAAGAAATGGAAAATGGGTGGGCAAATGGGAAGAGGTGGTAACCGGTAACTCCTTGAATTGATGTTCCATAAAATAAAGCGTTTCACCATTACTCCATGTATTTACTAACCGCCTTATCCTTATGACAGTTTCTTATAACGGACGTAGTGTACGCCGCACGCTGTAAACCGCCAAACCAATACCCATTGAGCATCCCCTAGTTTGTGACATGCGTTAATGTCTCAAGTGTTTTAGTGGAAAACGTGTAGCACGTTGTTGTTGTCTGGAAAGTTGAGTTTGGGAGACTTTATGGCTCGGTGGTGACCTTCGACGGTCGATATTTTGCATTTTAAGAGGAAAGGTAGCCGTTGATTATTGCAACCCTTCGTTTGGTATCCAGTGGTATGAAAGCATGATCAATATGGCTTTAACATGGCCTAGTTTAGGCGCGGCTAAAAGTTAGGGTTTTGGCTTTGTTTAGGCGCGGATAACTCAGATCAGTACCTTTTCTACTGCTCCGAGCATGTCTTTGTCTTCTGATAAAGAGGATATGAGTGTAGGAGAGACGGTGTTCATGCGAAGCTGCACGCCCAGTCATGTTCCGTCTTACTTTCGACGATCTTGAAAAACAGTCTCTTACAATATCAGTGCTAGTGTTCTTCTGTCGAGTAAAAGTCTGCCTTTTATTCCTGCGGAGCGAAATCCATCAACAACCTCCAAATATAACATATTTTGGCAGGATGAGTTTCTCGTTATCCATGGATTCGTGAATGATGTGGTAAAAAAACGTCGCGGTAAGCCTTCTCCTGCGATTTTAGCGGAGCATCCACTGCTGAGGAATCCTTCTTCGCCCAAGCGAAAATCCGTTAGCCCGAATGTAGATAGTCCCCAAATGAAGGAACGGAGATCTAAAAGCCGTGCTAGTGGTTTTCAACCGGGTTCGACGGCTCTTCCGACTTTTAGTTCTTCCAATATGCGAGTACGTATAATTTTCTTCCTGATTTAGTTGGATCACGTATATCTTCGTCTCATTTTTGAGCGTCTGTCCTTGCGTCTTGTCCAAGGTCTCAGCAGTGTGAATGCCTTTACAAAACTTGTACGTAGTCAGAAGACATCGTCTCTTGAGATAGAAGGCGGTGATGCTGAACCTACCCATGGTAAAGGGGGATCCGAGAAGGAAGAGAGTTCGGAGTCTATTGACGGTTAGGATAGTTTTTTCTAGTAGCAGTATTGAATCTTCCTCCAATGAGTCCGAAAATAAATCGTTGAGCCTTCCATTTTTTTTCTTTCCTCTTCCTCTCTCCCCTTCCTTTTATTTTTTTTGAAGTAAAACCAAATATTGATATCCCAGGAAGAAACCGTTCCCGGGGATGGAATTGAAGTAGAAACCCGCCACAGTGAAGACGTAGCCATACCTCCAATTGCGGAAACCGTGCCGGCTAATGACTTGGACATTAAATTTCATCATCCTAAAGATGTTGCCACGACTCAAGTGGTGGAGAGTACTCCAGGGGCTGCTGGCGCAATTGTAGTTAGAGATCCCTTGTTGGTTACTGATTCGGTTACGAGCTCCACCTTAACTCCTCTATACCTGGTTCCTTATCCGAATCACGTGATGATCGGGGGCTTTAGTGTGCCAGCCAAGTATGTGGCACTATACACTAAGATATGGGAAAGATGCAGACATATCGCCATGACCAAGAAAATTACTAGTCGATTTGCGTTGGTTAAGCGGGTGGAGGAATCTTTGTCTTTGATTGAAGACATGTGCAACGTGGCCGGTCATACTGTTTCTGAGGATGTAATCTCGAGCTGGAGGTTTTATTGTGACATGTGTGTAAACTTCGAATTCAATGATCCTTGGTTCGTTGAAGGTTTCTCTGTGGTTGAAAATTTGCTGGTCGAAACAGTCGAAGGTCCTTCTGTGGATATGGTGAAGAAGCAGGAAACGGAAGTCGAAAAATTGTACAGGAAGCTGAAGTTGAAAAGGGTGGCTCTCCAAAGCACGAAGGAGGCTCTTTCTAAGAAGAGCAAGCCATTGTTGAAATTTTTTCCTTGAATGCATTTCTGTCTTCTAAACTTCTTATTTTTAGGTTTTTTTTTTAAAGGCAAATAAAACGCCTAGTTTATGGTTTTGATTTCCTGTATTTCTTGGGTTGATAGACAAATGTTACCTTGAGGGTTTTGGATTATTCTTTTGGGATGAATTGTTTTGGAATGGTGTTTTCTTGGTTACGATTGCAAGTGACACAAACATCCCAGGAAAACCATGGAACCGTGTGTTGGTAGATGACATAGGGTGAAACATAACATGGCTATCGGTTTTATTATTCCCATGAAAACATGAAATATCAAACCATGTATCTTGTCTAGGTAAGACTTACTCGGTTTTTTAGGTCTCCGGATGAAAAAGGAACCTTCCGGGTGTAAGACCGACTTTTATGGGAAGCATCGCCGTGATTGTGGAAAGTCCACTGTCGTCTCATCTAATAATCGAGTCGTTGATCCCTGGTTGGATCATTCTCTTTTAATCTCTAGGCAGTCCCCAGTCATCCCTCGCCGTGTCAAAAATGATAATCGGGTCATCTGGTAACTGAGTCGTCAATCCCTGAGCGGATCACCTGCTTCTACCATCTTGATGTGTGGGTCGAAGCATGAGATTGATGTTTGAAAATTGACATTGTAACCGAAAGATCAATCTCCCACTGGGTCGCCAATTGTTTGAGGGTGAAAATGGTTTCTGCTGATTTCGGTAATTTCAGGTGTGTGGGTGAGAAGCGAATTTAAACCCTAAATAATGTACTACATGGAGTACTTTAGATTAGAGAGATCAATTTGTACAAATCCGGCCTAAACCAAGAAATGTCCGTTCCAGACTTTCTTCGGTCACAAAGTGAAGGAGAAGGGTTGGTTTTGGGGAGGGAAGCGAAGAAAGTGTTGAGACTAGAATAGTTAATTCTGGAAGAGTAGTTATTTTAGGACTTGTATCATAAAGTGGGAAGCTAACAGATGGAGAGTTAGCAAATGTTTTCTGAGTGTTGTATGCTCCTGACCTGAACTTGTTGTTCGGTGGAAATAGGTAATGCCTATTTATACAAGTCGAAGTGAAACGTACTCTGGTCTCATTAAGAAATAGAAAACGAGTGAGTAAATGGGATGAGGTGGTAACCGGTAACGCATGGAATTGATGTTCCATAAAAGAAAGTGTTTCACCATTACTCCCTATATTTACTAACCGCCTCATCCATATGACACTTTCTTATAACGGACGTAGGGTACGCCGCAAGCTGTAAACCGCTAAACCAATACCCAATGTGCATCCCCCATTTTGTGACATACGTTGATGTCTCGTGTGTTTTCGTGGAAAACGTGTATCACGTTGTTGTTGTCTTGCAAGTTGAGCTTGGGAGACTTGCCGGTTCAGTGGTGACCTTCGACGGTCGATATTTTGCATCTTAATAGAAAAGGTAGTCATTGATTATTGCAACCCTTCATTTGGTATCCAGTGGTATGAAAGCATGATCAATATGGCTTTAACATGGCCTAGTTTAAGCGCGGCCAAAAGTTAGGGTTTTTGCTTTGTTTAGGCGCGGCCAAACTAGGGTCAAAGGTTGTCATGCGTTAGCTGGTAACCTTGGACGGCTAAGATCTGCACCTTAGATGAAAAAGTGGTTGTTGATTGTTGCAGGCCTTCATTTTGGTAGCTGCATAGGGAAGGCCGGTGTGGAGTGATTCGGCAAGGTGGTTGGTATGCCATTGGCACACGTGGTATGGTATGCCTTGGTGCGGTTTGGTGTGGCCAAAACTAGGGTTTTGGGCTAAAGGTTACCATGCGTTGTTTGGAAACCTTGGACGTCTAGGATTCGCATCTAGGATAGAAGGGTGGTCGTTGATCGTCGCACTCCTTCGTTTTGGTAACCTCATAGGGAAGTCCGGCATGGTATGGCGCGACAAGGTGGTTGGCATGTCATTGGCACATGTGTCATGGCATGCCTTGGCGCGGTTTGACGTGGCCAAAAATAGGGTTTTAAGCCAAAGGTTACCATGCGTTGTTTGGCTACCTTGGACGCCTAGGATTTGTATCTAGGATGGAAGGGTGGTCGTTTTCATAAACCTTGTTTTTCTTTGAGTTTGTTAAGGGATGACCTGATTGTTATGGGGCACCCTAAATAGTAAACTTGTATTTTAAATCTTTTGACTGTTTCTCTTTTGGAGGACTCACACGTGCCTTGCACGCTGCGTCTGGCTGGTGTAAATGGTAGTGGCCTTGGATGCTTTTGATCATCGAAGAAATACATAACTTTGCTTTCTCTCTCTAAATTTCTCTCCTACCCATTCTGAATCTCTATCCTTAGATATTTGAGTTGCTTTTGTACTGATTTGTGGTGTAGATCACTATAATTAGTATCAGAGCACTCGATCCGAGTGTTCCTGTGAGAAAATGGTAACCCAAAAGGAGTTTGATGCTCTGCAAAAACGAGTAAACGAGATATCTCAAGATCAGTCCAAGGGTTTCAAAGAATTAGGGAAGAAATTCGATGATGCTCAGAACAATCTGTCACCGGGCCTTATAGCAGGGTTGGGAAAGTTATTTGAAGCTCAGATGGCTGTCCTTGAAGCAAGAATGTTGAATAAACAGGAAGATGGAGATGGATTGTTAGAAACTCCGGAAAAACCTCATACTCAATCAAAGGAGAATGAGTTTGTTAGAGGTAACTTTCAACTTCAAAATAATCAATTCTTGTCTGCTCATAAACCTAAAATATATTTTTCAAAATTTGATGGCAATAGACCTAGATCTTGGATCCGTAAATGCAATAAGTTTTTTCAATTACATCTAATGGATGAGGAGCAGAAGGTTATGATAGCTTCATTGCACTTAGAAGGACGAGATGATGTTTGGTACCAGGATTACCAAACATGAATATGAGTGGTATTATGGAGAGAGTTCTGTGATGACCTCAATTTTAGATTTCAAGAGTTGAACAAACTGAGCTAGGAGGGTACTGTGTTGGAGTATCAGGAACTATTTGAGGAGCATAAGGCCTTAATGATTTCTAAGAACCGATATTTGAATGAAGCCTATTTTACTTCCAGTTTTATCAGTGGACTTAAGGAGGAGATTAAATTGGCAGTTCAGATGCAGTCACCTTCTATACTCAATCATGCCATGTACTTGGCTAGGATGCAGGAAGCTGTATTGGAAAATATATCTAAGAAGGAAAAGTTTGTCTCAAGACTTCCCCCAATCTCAGTGGCTAACAATAGAAGCTCTAAAAAAATTGTAACCACTCCCGCGTCCAACTATCTATCCCCAAAGGAAGGAAGCACTTCAAATTTACCCCCCATAAAGAAATTAACTTATGCTGAGATGAGGAAAATGAGGAAGAAAGGCCTGTGCTATAACTGTGATGAAGAGTATAAGTATGGGCATAAGTGTGTTAAGCAGCATCTTTTTTATGTTGGTTGGTGAGGAGGAGGAGACCCCTTCAACTGAGGAATATTGCCCTGGCAGCACACCAGTCATACAAGAACTGGAAGAGGAAGTGGAAGTCTCTACATGCTCTATCAGGTAATGTATCCCACAACACTATTAAAATTCAAGGAACCACTAGGAATAAGAGGAACTTTACTGTGTTAATTGATAGTGGCAGTACACATAGCTTCATAGACCCAGAAATGACCAGACTCAGTGGGACCCTGGTTAAACCCACTGCAGATCTGCAAGTAGATGTGGCATATGGTAACAAGGTACTCAGTGATTCCCATTGCACACAGTATTGTTGGCAGATGCAGGGGCACTGATAGGAGCTTAAATTACATCTTTTGAATGTCTATTTCTTTTGCTTCTCTTTGTTATTTCTTTTGTATTTTTGTATATTACGCTTTGTTTTGCATTTTTTAGGTATTTGGAGTCACTGGAGTAAAAGAATAAGAAACAGGTGCAAAAGGAGCAAGAATTGTCATTTCATAGGAAAGTGCTAACAGGAGCCCAGCAGACGATAAGGGACAACCATCTGAAGGTTCACTAAAGATAGACTGATGTTCGTTAAGGGGCGCCTTACAAGTATCTTACCCTAGTCGAGCAAAAACAACACAGTTCGGAACTTCTATTTTCTGTTGTCAGCCTCACAACAGCAGTAGCTGCACTAAGTTCCTACAACCGGCAAGCTATAGGCTTTGATGGATTAATAGTGGGTTCGAGGGGTTTAATAGTTCAGGCAGACAAATTAATCACCAAGAAGACCAGGTGGATTTGGTTTGGTTTTGAATTCCTTGTTGCTGCCGTGACGAAAAGGGAAGAAGAAGACAATCTGTTGCCTTCGATTTGTGATAACAAATGATGAGATAATGAAATATTTTAGAAGTTTGAATGATTAGTAATGATGGGTCGTGAATGAATTCATAATTACAGGTTGAAAGAGAGCTCATACAACAGAAATTTTTTCTAGCTCTCAGTTACAATTTTCACGGTCATAAAATGTTTGTAGAAAGGCCTTAGTGATCAGTTTTCAGCAGCTCTACTCCTTCGCTGAACCAAGTCTCTGCTACCGCGAAGAAAACAGGGAGTTACAAGTACTACTGCCGCTGATTATTATGGATGAATGGAAGGGATTGAGACCTGTATTTAGGAGCAGAGATGATCAGGAAAGATGGTTTTGCGTGGGAGATAAAACAACAATGAAACTGAGGCGCTAGCTGTGTTTGATGCTGTGCGGGTTGCTGTGATGCTTGTTGTTGTGGCACGCTATGCACTGGCTGATGTTCCATTTGCTGCTTTATCTGTTGTTGCATTCCTTGAGCTTGACCCAATTGTAAACTTGCTGAATTGGTGGATTTTGAAGCTGTACAAAGGGAGAGCAAGGGGAGCTTGAGATGGACAGAGTTGGTGTTGCTGCAAGTGTGTAGCATTGCAGCTGTGCATTGCAGGTGGTTGAATGACAGGGTTTTGGTGAACTGATGGCACTGAAGTTGCATCGATGGAGTAGCTGAGCTAATGGATTGCTGTGTGGTTTGAAGCAGTTTTGACTGCAAGAAGGAGCTGTAGAGAGTGTAGTGGGGTGGTTTTACTGGTGGCGGTTGCTGTGATGACTTCAAATGAGATGTTGGAGTTAGCAAAGCAATGGCTAGGCCTAAATTTCTGTGGGGTTTGATGTTGCTGTGGTGTTTGTTTTGCAGGTAAAGGTGGAACTACAGGATGGAAGATGTGCATATGAGATGCATTGCAGAGACCGAGAGGCTGTATGCAAGGATGTGTTGGTGGTATTGCTGCGGGAACAAAGCTAAGTCTCGTTGGTTGCTTAGCCATTACAGCCAATGATCAAGACGATTCCAAGAGTTGAACATATGGAAATTACAAAGGCTGCAGGTGTGAAGTTGTTGTGTAGCAGTGAAATACAGTTGAAGTTGGTGGAGGATGGACACATTGCATATGGTAGTAGAGCTGCTGAGCAATTGAGACTTTGCATATGGGAGCTTGGAATGGAGGGACTCGAGGCGACCAGAAAAGAAGGACTGAATTGGTGTTGGCCTAACTGAACACCTCACCCAGGCACAACTCAGACTTTGACTCAGTGATTGACTGAGTTGACTGCACAGATTTCGGCGCCGGCAGCCAAGTTCCAACGCCGACAGCCAACTTCCGGCGATAACCTTAGTTTTCCGGCGACTATTATATGGCATGTTTTCTACTGGGCTATTCTCACACTTGAATCATTTGGCCTTATGGTGGACTTCTATGTTTTGGGATTTTGAGTTATGACCTAGTTTTGGAAGGGATAAAAAGCTACAAAAAGGGAAGAATTTCTACACTTTGGATATCACGTATTTTTTTTTATTCTACTGGGAGTTTTTGCAGAGAGCTGGAGCTAGGGTTTGCTTCCTTGTTTTATTTTCATCTTCTTTATTTCATTTATTATATTTAATGATGAACCTCAATATTATGAGTAACTAAAACTCTCTTTGATTAAGGGCGATTTCGAAGCCCGAAATATGAATCTATATTTGATATGAAATAACTTGTTCACTTGCATTCATTTATGTTATTGATTGATTTTTTACTATTCTAATATTGTCTATGGATTATTTGTTAAGGGTTTAAGTTCGAAATTGAATCATTAATTCTTAATCTATTTGCTAGTTTAGATTTTCTTCGACCCGTAATTGTCTAGAGAAGATAAACACAAGTAGTAATATGTGGGTACTGATGATGGGACTTTGTTAAGTATCCATATGTAGAAATCAACACTAGTAGGTGATTCATGCTTTTGAGTTCATCACTAGGAGCAACCTTATCTCACAAAACTTAGAGCACTTGTTTAAGTCACACCTAGTAAGCGTACCTCTAGGAAACTTGGCAAGTAGGAACCGGTAGTCGAGCGCTTCCGTATCCGGTGAGCTTAGGAGATAATAACAGAATACTTGAGTGTACTAATTATTCTAGGGTTGTTAGTAACATGATAATGCAACGAACTTGGCTATATATCAATTTGGTTTGTATTCCGTGGTCTAGAATGAACCTTTAATCAATTCCATCTCATATTTGAATACATTTTACAATTTTCAGATTTTCTACAACACAATCATCTTTGCTAAGAGTATTTGCTTAACAACTAGAAACTTCATACCTCCCTTGGGACGATCCTGCTTACATTATACTACTTGCTAGTGTAAAAGTAGAGAAATATTATTTTTGCGAGTTCGAAACCTCGTCAAAATTGACGCCGTTGACGGGGAGGCACTGGCGAGTTTAGTTGTTATTTTTATTCTTAGTTTATATTTTTGCTTTTGGTTACAATTTCAGTTTACTTATTCAATCCTTAAGAATCTGATTTTCAGGTACGATTTCTTTGGTGAATGCGTGGAGAGGGCAGACCGAGTCCTATTGGTATACGTCTTCATTCAGGCTCTTTACTGAAAGATTTCATTCGAGCAGTCAACACTGCACTTCCACCTAGTTCTACACCAAGTGAATTCTCGGACTCAGACGAAGAGGAAGACAACACAATGGAAGCTCGACCGCCTGCTCCAAGAACACTTAAGGAGCTTACTTCTCCAAACCTTGATCAGCAACCTTTATGTATTCATCTGAATGGAAACATTGAGTTGAAGCCGCAATTGATCAACTTGCTGCCCAAATTCAGAGGTTTATCGGGAGAAGATCCTAATCGTCACTTACAACAATTCCATCATGTTGTAACTAGTATGAAGCAAGCAACTGCAGATGCGGATATGGATATGATGGCAGCATTTCCTTTTTCCCTTTTAGATTCTGCAGGAGAGTGGTTCTTTTGCTTACCCGCTGGAAGCATAACCACATGGAATGGGATGAAGAAATTGTTCCTCGAGAAGTATTTTCCAGCATCAAAAGCAGCTGTGATTCGCAAGGAGATTTGTGGTATTAGGCAAATATCGGGAGAGACTCTTCATGAGTATTGGGAGCGCTACAAGAAGCTTCTAGATAGCTTCCCACACCACCAAATCAGCGATCAACTTGTGATTCAATATTTCTATGAGGGGTTGCTTTCTACTGAGAGACATTTGATTGATGCCGCAAGTGGTGGCGCACTTACCAACAATACCATTGCGGAAGCTACAAGCTTGTTAGAGAACATGGTTGAAAATACACAACAATTCTTCACTAGAGATGAATCAGCGGTAAGGAAGGTGAATGAAGTTGGCAATTCTTCAAACTTGGAACAGAGGATGGGCAACATGGAGAGGATGATGCATCAAATAGCAGCAGCTGTCATACTATCATCATCATATACAGAAGATGTTGAGCAAGCAAATGTCATGTATCAAAATCAGCAAAGGCCGAGGTATGATCCGTACTCTAGCACATACAATCCGGGTTGGCGAGATCATCCCAATTTCATCTACGCCAACAAGCAAGATGCAGCTCCCAATCCTACTTTTAATCAACAAGGAGGGTACCATTTCTTGCAAAAGCCATGTCAAGAAACTCAAGGCATGAGTATAGATGACAAGTTGAATCTCATTCTCAACACAATGGTGCAAGATAAGCAAAAGTCATAGATGGATATGAAAGACATCCGAACACAAATGGGTCAATTAGCTACTGCAGTGAGAAAATTGGAAGCACAAGCAGAGGGAAAACTTCCTTCTCAAACAGTAAATCACAAGGAGAATGCCAATGCTATTGAGCTACGCAGTGGGAAGCAAGTAGAGAAACCGGAAACATCTTCGGTGTCCAATGAACCTGATTTGCAGAGAGAAGAGGGTGAAACAGCCCCTAAAAAGGCTGATCCGGTAACAAATTCTAACTCTAAAACTCGTGTTTCTACTCATGTTACTACTCCTCCTTTTCCTAGCAGGTTTTCGAAGTCGAACAAGGAGACATTGTACCAAGAGCTTTTGGAAATCTTTAAGAAGATTGAAGTGAACATTCCACTCATCGAGGCGATAAGGCAAGTTCCGCGCTGGGCAAATTTCTTGAAGGAATTGTGCACTAACAAGCACAAATTGACCGGTAATGAAGTGATGAGTGTGGGGGAAAATGCTTCGGCATATCTTCAAAATAAACTCCCACCTAAGTTGAAAGATCCCGGTAGTTTCACTATACCATGTAATATTGGTAAAGTCAGGTTTGAGCATGCTATGCTAGATTTAGGAGCATCCATTAATGTTATGCCTGCCTCCATTTATGAATCATTGAAACTTGGACCTCTTAAAGATACCGGTATTGTTATACAACTTGCTGATAGGTCTAATTCTTACCCGAAAGGGGTTATTGAAGATGTTTTGGTGCAGGTTAATCAACTCATATTTCCGGCTGATTTCTATGTTCTTGACATGATGGATGAGGATTCACCATCGACTACCCCCTTGCTGTTGGGTAGACCATTCATGAGAACCGCAAGAACCAAGATTGATGTTTTCAAGGGAGCTTTAACTATGGAATTTGATGATGAGATCATAAGTTTCAATATCTTTGAGGCTATGAGATATCCTAGTGACGTGAATTCATGTTTTTCTATTGATATTATTGATTCTCTAGCTCAAAATATGTTTGAATTGAATAGTGATGATGCTTTAGAAAACACCATAGTCGAAGGTTTAGGTTATGGGAAATACAAAGACATTGAAAGTGAATTGTCTATTTGTGATGAGCTTAAAGAGGCTGTTTTATCTCTTAACTCATTACAAAAAGTTCCACCAAAGTATAATGCGTCTTATGTTTCTTTGCCGCTTACTAATGAGAAACTTTTACCCTCGATTGTGCAGGCACCTACTCTTGAGATGAAACCTCTTCCGGATCACCTTAAATACGTATATTTAGGTGACAATGAAGAGTTACCGGTGATCATTGCCAACAACCTCACTTAGGTGCAAGAGAAGAAGCTTATTCGAGTGCTAAGAGAGCACAAGTCTGCCATTGGATGGACCATTGCCGATATCAAAGGAATCAGTCCTTCCACATGTATGCACTGAATACTTCTTGAGGATGGGGCAAAACCAACGAGAGAAGCTCAACGTCGCTTGAACCCTCCAATGATGGAAGTAGTCAAGAAAGAAATCCTGAAGTTGTTAGATTCTGGGATTATTTATCCCATATCCGATAGAAAATGGGTTATAACCAGCTTGTAATAGCTCCGAAAGATAAAGAAAAGACGACGTTCACTTGTCCTTTTGGCACTTTTGCATATAGACGTATGCCATTTGGCTTGTGCAATGCTCCAGCCACTTTTCAACGTTGTATGGTAAGCATTTTTTCAGATTATGTGGAAAGCATCATAGAAGTGTTTATGGATGATTTTAGCGTGTATGGTGATTCTTTTGACAAATTCTTAGATAACCTTGCACTTATTCTTAAAAGATGCGTAGAAACTAATCTTGTGCTTAATTGGGAAAAATGTCACTTTATGGTCACTCATGGAATTGTGCTAGGCCATGTTGTTTCCTCTAAGGGGTTAGAAGTTGACAAGGCTAAGATATATTTTATTCGGAACTTACAATACCCCACAAATGTGAGGGAGGTTCGCTCTTTTCTTGGTCATGCAGGATTTTATAGGAGATTCATCAAGGATTTCTCCAAGATTGCAATGCCCCTGTGTAGACTTTTGCAAAAAGATGTGGCCTTTGATTGTGACAAGGAGTGCAAGGAAGATTTTGACACCTTGAAAGAGTTGTTAACTACCGCACCAATTATCAAACCACCCGACTGGAGCAAGCCATTCGAGTTGATGTGCGATGCAAGTGATTATGCCGTTGGAGCCGTGTTGGGACAACGAGATGGTAAAGTTCCATATGCCATTTATTATGCTTCTAGAACTCTAAACGGAGCGCAAATCAACTACTCCACAACTGAAAAGGAGCTTTTGGCCATAGTGTTTTCACTTGAGAAGTTTTGATCCTATTTAGTGGGTACAAAGGTGGTTGTTTTCTCCGACCATGCTGCACTTCGATACTTGCTAACAAAGAAGGATGCTAAGCCAAGGTTCATAAGGTGGATACTCCTTCTTCAAGAGTTCAACATGCAAATCAAGGACAAGAAGGGAAGCGAGAATACCGTAGCGGATCATCTAAGCAGATTGGTTGTGTCCGAAGAAGCGATTCCTTTGCATGATAGCTTCCCGGATGAGAAACTCTTTGCGGTTGGTGGCACAACTCCACGGTACGCTGATATTGTTAACTTCTTGGTGACGGGACAAGTACCTAGTTCCATGTCTACATTCCAAAAACACAATCTCAAGAAGATTGCCAAGCAATATATATGGGATGAACCTTATTTGTGGAAGCATTGCTCCGATAAAATGATCCGCAGGTGCGTACTTGAATCCGAGTTCCAATCAATTCTGAATTTTTGTCACTCATATGCTTGTGGTGGCCATTTCGGAGCCAAGAGGACAGCCCTCAAGGTTCTCGAAAGTGGTTTTTATTGGCCTACATTGTTTAAGGATGCATATTTGTTTTGTAAGGCTTGTGATAGGTGTCAAAGGACAGGCAACCTTGGTGCTAGAAACCAAATGCCGCAAACACCAATTCTCGATGTTGATATTTTTGATGTTTGGGGTATAGACTTTATGGGGCCTTTTGTGAATTCCAATGGGAAATTTTTTATACTTCTTGCTATAGATTATGTTTCTAAGTGGGTGGAAGCTAAATCCACTCCTACCAATGATTCTCATGTTGTTTGTGAGTTTGTGAAGGAACATATCTTTTCTAGGTTTGGTACGCCTCGAGTGGTGATTAGTGATGGAGGCTCGCACTTCAAGAGATCCTTTCACGCTCTTCTAAAGAAGTACAACATTTCTCATAAAGTTGGCACACCGTATCATCCACAAACGAGTGGACAAGCTGAAATTTCCAACCGGGAGATTAAGACCATCTTAGAGAAGACGTTGAACGTTACAAGGAAGGATTGGAGTTATAGACTCAATGACGCTTTGTGGGCATACATGACAGCTTATAAGACACCCATAAGTATGTCTCCTTTTAGGCTTGTCTATGGCAAACCTTGCCATCTTCCCGTTGAACTTGAACACAAAGCTTATTGGGATATCAAGGTATGTAATATGGAATTAGATGCAGCTGGTGAATATAGGAAACTTCAGCTCAATGAGTTAGAAGAGATACGAAATGATGCATATGAAAGTTCACGCATTTATAAAGAAAAGACCAAAGCTTTCCATGATAAGATGATTTCCCGAAAGAGTTTTGAAGTAGGGAAGAAAGTACTTTTATTCCATTCTCGTCTTAAATTGTTTCCAGGTAAACTTAGGTCCAGATGGGTTGGACCATTTGTTGTTACTAATGTGTCTGCGCATGGTGTAGTTGAGATTACTAGTCCCAAAACAGGGCTGATTTCCAAGGTTAACGGCCATCGCTTGAAACCATACTATGAGCAGTTTGTGGCGGAGAATCAAGATATGATCACATTGAGTGATCCAATCCCTCTGGAGGAGTAATTGGAGCTGAACGTCGGGATGACGACGTTAAACCAAGCGCTAAGTGGGAGGAAACCCACCGGTTTTGTATCTTTGCCTTTATCTTTTTATTTTTCAGCATTTTATCTTTATTTTCTTTGTTTTTGCATATCATTTGCGGAATTTCCCACCTTGAACTTTCTTTGGACGATTCAATTTTAAATTGAGGATAATGTTAAGTGTGGGGGAGTATTTATATGTTTGTATAGTTTGTTTTATGCCTTTAAAAAGAAATAAAAAAAAAATCAGAAAAATAGAAAAACAAAGAAAATATTGTGCTTTTTGAACTCCGAAATCTAGAAATTTATGCCTTTAGGATGACACTATTAGTGGACGGAACCATTGTGATTGTAGGAGTTGAGGAACCCATTAATTAACAAAGATGAACATAGCTCAGAAATTATAAATTATATGTTAGTTGTTACCATATCTCGGAATATCACCATATCATATTCTATTTTTATTTTTCCATATTTATCTATTGTTCTCTAAGTGCTTTGGTGGGTCACTAAAAATCGAGTTGTTATTACTGCTAAGATGAAATAGAGTGATTGAGTTGCTAAGAAAAAAAAAAAAAAAAAAAAAAAGACCGACCAATTAGACCAAACGGAATAAAAATGACACTTGGGAATAGCAGTATGTGTGAAACGTAGTCCCTGTCTCCGTCGCCTAAACAAGCATGGAATGCAGGATCCAAGGCAACTATCACGTACTTGCTGACAAGAAGCATGCGCTTGGATCCAAAAGATCTAATCATGCCGTCTAAAAAAAAAGTGAAAAAGAAAAGAAAAAAATATTATTATTTTGTTGAATAAAGTCACTACTGGTTCCCTTGTATATGCTAGTGAGTTGATGTAGAAATAAGTTTGTTGATCACTGGTTCCCTTGTATATGCCAGTGTGTTAACACTAGAATTGACCAGTAGCTCAATCCAATAGGATAGGTTCATTTTGGCGGTGACCTTCAGACAGATATGGGATACATCGATCACTTGTGAATATTCGCCACATCTACCTCTTTATCCAACTTCTTAATCTTTTCATTGTGATTGTGGTTAGTCAGATTCCAAGTATTGTGGTTTGTTCGACTTTCTAATAAAACTTTATGCACTTATATATGAACTGAATTTGCGCAAGGTATCTCCTCCTGTAGTCATTTTGGATTCGTTCATTGATTTGTCACAAATAGACGGAGTTGGAAATATAGGTTTTGTAGGCAGACCTCTTGTAAACCTTCACGAGACTAAAACTCGTCCACTAGGGACACCTAGGGGTTCAAAGGCCTGTTATTCATGCTTAGAGTAACCGTAGCCTCGACGAGAAGGAGTTGTTGTATTTTAGTTTTGTTTTGTTTGCTCGAGGACTAGCAAAGATGAAGTGTGGGGGAATTTGATAGGAGCTTAAATTACATCTTTTGAATGTCTATTTCTTTTGCTTCTCTTTGTTATTTCTTTTGTATTTTTGTATATTACGCTTTGTTTTGCATTTTTTAGGTATTTGGAGTCACTGGAGTAAAAGAATAAGAAACATGTGCAAAAGGAGCAAGAATTGTCATTTCATAGGAAAGTGCTAACAGGAGCCCAGCAGACGATAAGGGACAACCATCTGAAGGTTCACTAAAGATAGACTGATGTTCGTTAAGGGGAGCCTTACAAGTATCTTACCCTAGTCGAGCACAAACAACACAGTTCGGAACTTCTATTTTCTGTTGTCAGCCTCACAAAAGCAGTAGATGCACTAAGTTCCTACAACCGGCAAGCTATGGGATTTGATGGATTAACAGTGGGTTCGAGGGGTTTAATAGTTCAGGAAGACAAATTAATCACCAAGAAGACCAAGTGGATTTGGTTTGGTTTTGAATTCCTTGTTGCTGCCGTGACAAAAAGGGAAGAAGAAGACAATCTGCTGCCTTCGATTTGTGATAACAAATGATGAGATAATGAAATATTTTAGAAGTTTGAATGATTAGTAATGATGGGTCGTGAATGAATTCGTAATTACAGGTTGAAAGAGAGCTCATACAACAGAAAATTTTGCTAGCTCTCAGTTACAAGTTTCACGGTCATAAAATGTTTGTAGAAAGGCCTCAGTGATCAGTTTTTAGCAGCTCTACTCCTTCGCTGAACCAAGTCTTTTGCTACCGCGAAGAAAACAGGGAGTTACAAGTACTACTGCCGCTGATTATTATGGATGAATGGACGGTATTGAGACCTGTATTTAGGAGCAGAGATGATCAGGAAAGATGGTTTTGCGTGGGAGATAAAACAACAAGGAAACTGAGGCGCTAGCTGTGTTTGATGCTGTGCGGGTAGCTATGATGCTTGTTGTTGTGGCACGCTATGCACTGGATGATGTTCCATTTGCTGCTTTATCTATTGTTGCATTCCTTGATCTTGACCCAATTGTAAACTTGCTGAATTGGTGGAGTTTGAAGCTGTACAAAGGGAGAGCAAGGGGAGCTTGAGATGGACAGAGTTGGTGTTGCTGCAAGTGTGTAGCATTGCAGCTGTGCATTGCAGGTGGTTGAATGGCAGGGTTTTGGTGAACTGATGGCACTAAAGTTGCAGCGATGGAGTAGCTGAGCTAATGGATTGTTGTGTGGTTTGAAGCAGTTTTGACTGCAAGAAGGAGCTGTAGAGAGTGCAGTGGGGTGGTTTTACTGGTGACAGTTGCTGTGATGACTTCAAATGAGATGTTGGAGTTAGCAAATCAATGGATTAGCAAAGCAATGGCTAGGCCTAAAGTTCTGTGGGGTTTGATGTTGCTGTGGTGTTTGTTTTGCAGGTAAAGGTGGAACTACAGGATGGAAGATGTGCAGATGAGCTGCATTGCAGAGAGCGAGAGGCTGTATGCAAGGATGTGTTGGTGGTATTGCTGCGGGAACAAAGCTAAGTCTCGTTGGTTTCTTAGCCATTGCAGCCAATGATCAAGACGATTCCAATAGTTGAACAGATGGCAGTTACAAAGGCTGCAGGTGTGAAGTTGTTGTGTAGAAGTGCAATACAGTTGAAGTTGGTGGAGGATGGACACATTACAGATGGTAGTAGAGCTGCTGAGCAGTTGAGACTTTGCATATGGGAGCTTGGAATGGAGGGACTCGAGGTGACCAGAAAAGAAGGACTGAATTGGTGTTGGCCTAACTGAACACCTCACCCAGGCACAACTTAGACTTTGACTCAGTGATTGACTGAGTTGACTGCACAGATTCCGGCGCCGGCAGCCAAGTTCCAACGCCGACAGCCAACTTCCGGCGACAACCTCAGTTTTCCGGCGACTATTATATGGCATGTTTTCTACTGGGCTATTCTCACACTTGAATCATTTGGCCTTATGGTGGACTTATATGTTTTGGGCTTTTGAGTTATGACCTAGTTTTGGAAGGGAGAAAAATCTACAAAAAGGGAAGAATTTCTACACTTTGGATATCACGTATTTTTTTTATTCTACTGGGAGTTTTGCAGAGAGCTGGAGCTAGGGTTTCCTTCCTTGTTTTATTTTCATCTTCTTTATTTCATTTATTATATTTGATGACGAACCCAAATATTATGAGTAACTAAAACTCTCTTTGATTAAGGGTGATTTTGAAGCCCAAAATATGAATCTATATTTGATATGAAATAACTTATTCACTTGCATTCATTTATGTTATTGATTGATTTTCTACTATTCTAATATTGTCTATGGATTATTTGTTAAGGGTTTAAGTTCGAAATTGAATCATTAATTCTTAATCTATTTGCTAGTTTAGATTTTCTTCGACCCGTAATTGTCTAGAGAAGATAAACACAAGTAGCAATATGTGGGTACTGATGATGGGACTTTGTTAAGTATCCATATGTAGAAATCAACACTAGTAGGTGATTCATGCTTTTGAGTTCATCACTAGGAGCAACCTTATCTCACAAAACTTAGAGCACTTGTTTAATTCACACCTAGTAAGCGTACCTCTAGGAAACTTGGCAAGTAGGAACCGGTAGTCGAGCGCTTCCGTATCCGGTGAGCTTAGGAGATAATAACGGAATAGTTGAGAGCATACTAATTATTCTATGGTTGTTAGTAACATGATAATGCAACGAACTTGGCTATATATCAATTTGGTTTGTATTCCGTGGTCTAGAATGAACCTTTAATCAATTCCATCTCATATTTGAATACATTTTACAATTTTCAGATTTTCTACAACACAATCATCTTTGCTAAGAGTATTTTCTTAACAACTAGAAACTTCATACCTCCCTTGGGAGGATCCTGCTTATATTATACTACTTGCTAGTGTAAAAGTAGAGAAATATTATTTTTGCAAGTTCGACACCTCGTCAGGCACCCCTTTAATTTTGATGTCAGGGTCTTAGAGTTGGGTGGTTGTGACATGATGTTGGGAGTAGATTGGATGAAGAACATCAACCCTGTAAAGTTTGATTTCAAGAAGATGACCATCACATTTAACCAGGAGGTGGAGCTCAAAGGCATAATTGAAGAAGTGAGGGTGTCTTCTATGTCAGCATGGGCTTGTCATAAATATATCAGAAAGTACAAACATGGGCTAGCAGGCCACCTATTCTCCATTACAGCAGTGGAATCCAACCTTGAAACTCCAAAGGTTCTTGAGCCCCTTTGAAACCAATATTCATCCATTTTTCAAGAACCCACCACCGTTCCACCACCCAGAACCCATGACCACCATATACCCCTCAAGCCTAATGCAGTACCCCCTAACCAAACACCATACAGAATTTCATATGTGTAGAAAGAAGTGGTTGAAAAACTGGTAGAGGAGATGCTCAAATCTGGAGTGATTAAACCCAGTCATAGCCCATTTTCCTCACCTATATTGTTGGTCAATAAGAAGTATGGGAGTTGGAGGTTTTGTGTTGACTACATGAATGTGAATGAGATAACTGTGAAGGACAAGTACCCCATTCTAGTGATTGAGGAGTTTCTGGATGAGCTTAAAGGGGCATGTGTATTCTCCAAGATTGACTTAAAAGCAGGGTATCACCAAATTAGAGTGTTTCCATGGGACACTCCAAAGACTGCATTCAAGACTCACCAAGGGCATTATGAGTTCTTGGTCATGCCTTTTGGCTTGACTAATTCCCCAGCCAGTTTCCAGGACCTAATAAATGATGTTTTTAGGCCATACTTGAGGAAGTTTATAATGGTGTTTTTTGATGATATTTTGGTTTACAATCCAGATATGGAATCACACCAAGAGCATTTGCACCAAACTCTGGGTATTCTCTAGGAGAATCAACTATTTGCAAACCTCAACAAGTGCTCTTTTGGACAGGGTAAGCCGGAGTACTTAGGGCACATCATATCAGGAGAAGGGGTGGCAGCAGACCCAACAAATATTGAATGCGTGACAAGGTGGCCTATACCTACAAATATCAAGGACTTGAGAGGATTCCTAGGCTTAACTGGGTACTATAGAAAATTTATAAGGAACTATGGACTCATAGATAAGCCTTTGACAGAATTACTCAAGAAGAACAGCTTTCAATGGAGCTCTATAGCTCAAGAGGCCTTTGAGAAGTTAAAGGAAGTTGTCACAACTACACCCGTCTTGGTATTACCAGATTTTAGTAAGCCATTTGAAATGTCTATTGATGCTTGTGATACTGGGGTTGGAGCAGTGTTATTGCAAGGGGATAGAGAAATAGCTTTCTTCAGCAAAGGAATGGGGACAAGATTCCTAGCTATGTCTACTTATGATTAGGAGTTAATGGCAGTAGTAATGGCAGTAACCAAATGGAGGTCATACTTGTTGGGAAACCATTTTACCATTTACACAGACCACCAAAGCATCAAGTATTTTATGGAGTAAAGGATTCATACCATGTTACAGAAAAAGTGGCTAGCTAAGCCATTGGGGTATGATTATGTTCTCAAGTACAATAAAGGGTCTGAAAATCAAGTAGATGATGCTTTATCAAGGGTTCAGGAAATGAGCCAGCTCACTGTAATAGCCTGACTCAGTTGCAGCTAAGTTGGTACCTTGAATTCCAAGAGAGTTACCAGGGTGACTCCCATGCTGAGGCACTAATTCCATAACTTACTGTACAAGGGAAATCTGTAGAGAACTATGATTACCAATAGGGTATACTAAGATATAAAGGAAGGGTCTACATTGGGCAGAATGGGAATCTTAGACAGAAAATTATAACTTCCACTCATTCTTATTCTATAGGGGGCATTCTGGTGCACAAGCTACCTATCAGAGGGCAAAGCTATATTTATTTTGGGTTGAAATGAAAAAAGATGTCCAAGAAGCAGTTAGGACATGTGATATCTGCCAGCAACACAAAGGGTTTAACACTCCACCAGTTGGGTTGTTGCAACCACTTCCAATACCAGAGCAAGCCTGGGAACACATAAGCATGGACTTCATATTAGGCCTCCCAAAATCAGAAGGCAGAGAGATTATCCTAGTCATTGTAGACATACTCACCAAGTTCAAAATTCATAGGCTTCCTAAATCCATAGTCTCAGATAGGGATGTTGTTTTTGTGAGTAATTTTTTGCAAGCACTATTTAGCAGACTTGGTACATCTCTACACTTAAGTACAGCCTATCACCCTCAAACATATGGGCAAACTGAGAGAGTGAATGCTTGTTTGGAAGCTTACCTGAGATGTATGACTAGTTTCAAGCCTATCAAGTGTGTTTCTTGGTTACCAATGGCGCAGTGTTGGTATAACACCAGTTACCACACAAGTGTAAGACACACTCCATTTCAAGCTTTGTTTGGTTATGCACCCCCACAATTTGGTATCTCTTCTAGTGCTCAAGGTATCAATATTGCAGTGGATGATTATATTGAGCAAATACAAGCTATGAAGCTCTTACTCAAGGACTCTATAGAGGCATCTCAACAAAGAATGAAGAATTAAGCTGATAAGAAGAGATCTGAGAGGTCTTTTGAAATATGAGATTGGGTATATCTAAGGCTGCAACCTTACATGCATACATCAGTGCAGCTAAGGAAGAATATGAAGCTTTCAGCCAAATTTTTTGGTCCCTATCAAGTTGAATAAAAGATTGGGCAGGTGGCTTATAGGCTGAGGTTTCCAGCAGAATCCAGAATTCATCCTACCTTTCATGTCTCTCAGCTCAAACCTAAGCTAGGAAATGGAGTCCTACCACAGACAACCCTAACATCCATGACTAAAGAAGCAGAAATGAAGGTAAGGCCATTATAGGTATTGGGATCAAGGGAAGTCAGGAAAAACACCCAGAATGTAGCTCAAGTGTTGGTGCAATGGGAAGGGATGAATGTTGCAGAAGCTAGCTGGGAGGACAAGGACTTTATGGCATCTCAGTATCCAAAACTGATCCTTGAGAACAAGAATCTGGATAAGTAATGGGGTTTTTCATAAACCTTGGTTTCCTTTGAGTTTGTTAATGGCTGACCCGATTGTTATGGGGCACCCTAAATAGTAAAATGTAGTTTAAATCTTTTTACCATTTTCTCTTTTGGAGGACTCGCACGTGTCTTACACGCTGCGTCTGGATGGTGTAAAAGGCAGTTGCCTTGGATGCTTTTGATCATCGAATAAATATAGAACTTTCTTTTCCTCTCTAAATTTCTCTCCTACCCATTCTGAATCTCTATCCTTAGAGATTTGAGTTGCTTCTGTACTGATTTGTGGTGTAGATCACTACAGTCGTTGATCGTCGCACGCCTTTGTTTTGGTAGCCGCATAGGGAAGGCCGGCATGGCATGGTGCGACAAGGTGGTTGGCATGCCATTGGCACATGTGGCATGGCATGCCTTGGCGCGGTTTGGCGTGGCCAAAACTAGGGTTTTGATCCAAAGGTTACCATGCGTTGTTTGGCGACCTTGGACGGCTAGGATTTGCATCAAGGATGGAAGGGTGGTCGTTGATCGTCGCACACCTTCGTTTGGTATCCAGTCGCATGAAAGCATGGACGACATGGCTTTAACATGGAGTGGAGCCACTGGAAGTGTGCGGCTTGGAAGGGAAGCGCTTGCGGCTTAGAAGGGAAGCGCTTTTTCTAAATTAGGGTTTGGTATGGTGAAACCCTAATAAGCGCCCTTTACTAGAATAGATGTAAAGTTCTCATACGGACTCGGATTTTGATGGTACGCTCCTCCATTATGTACGGAAAAGAATTCCCTATCCCCTTACGTGGGAATTTTTAGGTTTTGAGCTCGTTAGAGAGGTGAAAACAGCCCGAAAGTAAAACTCAAGAGGGATGTTGGTAGCCAGCGGCATGGTGGTATGGCTGACATGGCTTTGGTGTGGCCAAAACTAGGGTTTTGAGCCAAAGGTTACCATGCGTTGTTTGGCGACCTTGGAAGACTAGGATTTGCATCTAGGATGGAAGGGTGGCCGTCGATTGTCGCACGCCTTAGTTTTGGTAGCCGCATAGGGAAGGCGGCATGGTATGGCGCGGATGGCCTGTCATAGTGGGGCTAAGGGTTTGGCACGGACGACTTGGCATGGTGGGGCCAAGGCAAGGTGCGGTTGGCTTGGCGCGGTGGGGCCAAGGGTTTGGCATGCCATTGGCGCATGGTGCGGCTAGCATGGTTGGGGACAAGGCAAGGTGCGGTTGGCTTGGCATGGTGGGGCCAAAGGTTTGGCATGCCATTGGTGCATGGTGCGGCTAGCATGGTTGGAATGCCTCGGCGCGGTAGACATGGATGGCATGGTTTTCCATTGGCACAGTGGTGCGGCTGGCATGCCTTGGCGCGGAGATGTGGATGGAATGGTTTTCCATTGGCACAGTGGTGCGGCTTGCATGGTTGGCATGCCTTGGCGCGGAGATGTGGCTGGCATGGTTTGTCATTGGCACAGTGGTGCGGCTGGCATGGTTGGCATGCCTTGGCGCGGTAGCATGAGAATTGGGGTTTGGCATAGATGATGTCGGTCGATGTTAAGGGTTCTGCCGTGGAACATGACTCATGTAAAAAAAAAACGGTAATTCTTGCGTAGGCATGCTGATTGATTCAATAAATGCACTAATGGTCATAGTGACGTCATGTCAGTTGTATAGTTTTACGATTTTAACCCTAAGCTAAAAACTACCATCAACACTTGGATATTTGTTTTTAATACCATCCAAGTTTATATCTCTTGTATTTGATAAAGACTTGCATATTTCTATTTGCTTGAGTATAGATCAAATCGAGAGATAGAAATATTAACTCCTTGATATACTTTTTATTGAGATTGAGTCTGACTGTCTAGTTGATTCTCTTAAAAGTATATTAGAGTTAGTCCATACAGATTGATAATTGAAATATTGGGTGAGGTTGTTAGAGAATTAACTTTTGGGGACTACCCAAAAAAAGTGGGGGACTACCCAGTGATACAAATGTCCACCCTACAATGATAAGGGGTGTCCTATAATATGAAAATGACTAACCTACCCTTAACCTATATATATATATATATATATATATATATTACCACTTCCTCTCATCACCACCACCTATATATATATAACCACCTCCTCCCATCACCCCCGCCGCTCACCACCACCACCGACCACCTTGAACCACCACCACCACAATATATAGCTTAATTTAAATCATTAACAAAACAAAATCAAAACCAAAATTATAACAAACCCATTACTTGTCATTCATTTTTGGTTGGAAAAATGAGAAGTAATCATTAAAATAAGTTGAAAATGTAAGTTGCAGAGAGAAGTTCGGTTAGGAATTATGTGAAAAAATTTATCGAACTAGCCGAACTCAACTTTTAATGGAGGTTTTTCTTTCAGAGAAAAGTTCGGTTATGTCGCAATTTTTTTTCCTAACCGAACTAAACGTCGCAATTTTTTTCTCCTTACCGAACTTTTCTCTAAAAACCTATATATTAAGTTCGGTTACGTCGCAACTTTTTTCATATTTTTTTTCCCAGCCGAACTTTTAGTTCGGTTACGTCGTAAATTTTTTTTCCTAACCGAACTTTTTGTAGTTGCAGGATTTCCTACACTACACCCTTGTCAAGAATCTATGAAAATTAAGTCATAATTGTGGAAGAACAACAACACTTTTATTAATTCACTTTCAGGAAGATTTACAAGAGATATTAAAACTCAGAATTACAACTTTCTTTCTGGAGTTTCTCTCTCCTCAAAGTTCTCTCAGCTCTCAAAAATGCATCATCCTTTTCTGGATCTATCGTGCTCTTTATATAGGAAAACATATAGTGGAAGACAGCTAAGATTTACCCTTAATTCGGATCTACTCTGCAATCTTATTGCGATCGTTACAATATTTCCTATCGCAAGAATGATGGCCATCGCAGGATCAACACATTCTTCTTTTACTTATTCCATCGTCAGTTTCTTTTAATTGTTCTGCAACACTCGTGAAGCGTTGTTTGAAGAATCGTTAGTGACGCTCGCAGAAACGTTGTTATATCGCAGGAATAGTGTTGTAGCGATATTCTGGTACTACATCTTGCCTCTTCTCATGTCTTTTCTACGAAGAAGAGAAGATCATGAGAACTAAGAATGCCATAATCGCTTATCTTTTTTGCTTTCCCATTCTGGCACGTTTCTATGTACTTCGCCAGCTGTTTTCACGAATTTCTTTCTTCCAATAAATTTTTGACACGTCTTCTGTAACCGCTGCGATCTAACCACCCACGTCTTTCCTTTGCATTAATTACTTTCGTTTTCTTCGAGAAATTTCTTCTTCTATAAATACTCTTCTCCTTCTTATCTTTCTCTCTTTTACTTTCTTCTTCATTCTTCTTCTCTACAACTTCACTGTTCTTCCGTAAATTGCGCTTCTATAATCGCTGTGATTTATTTCTTTTTTTCAACTTTTTCCTTCATTCCCATACTCAAAATGGTTGCTGCTGGTGCTAAAAATTTGAAAGCCTTCAATAAAATGCGCGAGAGACTCAGAACTAAAGGTTTTAATTTGTCTTTAATCCCAGATCAAGATTCAAAATCAGAACTTTCCCTTAAACTGTTCACTAATGATCAATGTTCTCGCGAAAAAATCGTAGTATCGCTAGGACAACTTGAAACTGGTCTTCCCATCCCTCTTTATGATCCTGAGCTTCCGCTGTTTTATCAAATAATTTCTGACGAGAGATTCTCACGAGCAATATACCAACTAGGTGGGGATTTCATCAGATTACTACTTGAATATGCTTGTCGTGCAATGCTACAAAGAATCCTTTGTTCGCAGATGTCCCCATTGTTTCTTGCGATTACACCGTGGACAACTTTTTTGTAAACTATAGTATTGTCCCTATGAAGAGGGATAGTACATGTTGGGGTGTTCATTTGAAGAAAGAGAAGGTCGCTGGTGACAATGCTCTTATGATGGATATTGACTTTCATAAATCCACTAACCAAGGTCCTCGTCATTCTAACGACGATAAGTGGTTCATCTTCCCATTAAGTCTAAAAGGTCCTTATATATCTGGTTCTCGCGAACTTCCCGCGAATATCGCTGAGTATCAACCCTGGGTCTTCTATTGGCCTTAAAGATCTAAAGAAGTATATTCTCTCAACTTTTCATGTTATTATTATTTATTGTCTTTTTTACATTCTCTTTAACTTTTTTGATTTTCTCAGATTGATAGAATGAAACTCAGCTATCAAACTCTTAGGAAACCCAAGCATTCTTTGGCTTTGATGTCTTTTACAGATGAAGTAAGAAATATTTCTTTATAAGTTTTTAACAATATATTGTTGCCCCTATTTCTTATCTTCATCTGTGCTCACAGGAAATCGAAGAACTAGAACCGCTACCTCCTCCAAAAATCAAAGAGAAATCTTCAAAGGAACCATCTGGGAAATCTATAAAGGAGAAGCCTACTACTTCTTCTAGTGGAAGGTCTTTTGTCCCTCGCAATGATGAATCTATCGAGCCTCCGCTAAAGAGAATAAAAACTCAACCTTCTTCTTCTTCAACTCCTCCATTAATTCCGGAGAATCCAAGTGCTGGTTTTGACGAGGATCTTAATGTTGGTGGTTTTCCTTCAATAAGGAATTCTTCTTCTTCTGATTCCTCAATGACTCATCTGTCCATAATTTTCAGCGATATTTCCCATAGCATGACCTCTAATGGCGAGGATGAAGTTATTGAAAAGACATCCCAAGCTCTCGCTAAAGTTTGCGATGCTCCTATCTTAGTAGATAATGATTCTCTTCAATGAATCTCAAGATCATTGACTCCCAGTATCTTGAATTCTCTTGGTGCTTTGGTATGTTTTCATTTCTTCAATTTGTTCATATTTTCTCTATCGCTAGATTTTAATTTATTTCTTTTCTTCGCAGGTTGGAAGAGCTTCTTTTGTTGTTGCTTCTGACTTAGATAAAAGATGTGTCAATGCTGAAGAAAAAACAGCTAAAGTTCGCAAAGATAAGGAAAAACTAGAGTCTGAAGTTATTGAACTTCGCAATAAGAATAAGAAGATGGAGACGGAAGCTTCTGTTGACAAGCAAAAGATCGTTAATCTTGATAAATCTAACCAACAACTTTATGGTATGAATGATTTCCTTTCTCTCTTAATTCCTTTTATTCTATCGCAGCTTATTCAAGCAATCACTTTTAACTTGCAGATGTTTATGGTCTTACTGACGAGGCTATAATCTTTCAAACTTTCCCTGAACCTGTAGATGATCATACTCTTCTTGCTAGTCTTAATAATTCCTTGAGTAACTTTTCAGATGATAAGATTAACTCCCTCTCCATAGATGAACTTAGATCCCAGTTTACTCTCTTAAAACTTGAACATAGATTCAATTTAGGCTTGACTGACAAATTTAGGCGCCTTTATTTTGATTCAAAGAAAGAAATAGATAAATTAAGGAAGAAGAATAGCGATCTTATTGATGAGAAGGATCTCGCCATAAAAAAGGGAGCTGAAACTTTAGCAGATTTTCATAAAACTCTCCTCGAAGTTCAAAAGGTTAGAGATAAGCTTATCCGCGAGAATGAAGATCTTCTTGCGAGGGAGACTCAAATTCGATCTCGTTTCCTTATTAATAGCGATGACGAGTTTGCCTGGGCTGCGAAGGTTCTTGACAATGCCAGAAATGATTTAGGTGTAAATGTTAGCCTTCAAGTCGAACAGGCGGCTCTAATTAGAGATATGATTTCTAACAGAGAAGGTTATTAACTAATCTTCTTCTCGCTAATTTCTTGTTTTCATTATTCTCTTTATAAAATTTCTAACTTGTTATATTCTTGTAGAAGTTGAAAAAGGTTATCTTGAAAGAATCAAGGAGCTTGAACAAGAGAAGGATCAGCTCGTGAATAATCTTGCTGCTCGTAATTACAAATATTCGCAACTGAAGAAGCAGTTTGGCATCACCACCGCGAACTTCAATAGATCTCTCATTGTCGTTCGCAATGATTCTGTTAAATTGGTCTGCGATGACCATGGAATTTATCCTTCTGTATACCATGATCTTGCGAAAGAAGTACCCGCAGTGATTCCCATTCTTGACATCTCTGATAGTGAGGCTGAAAATTCTGATGAGGATGAGAATGATAGTGATGATGAGGGTGAAAAATCTGGTGGAGAAGAAAATAGTGATGATAATGATAAAGGGGAAGAATCGCGATGAAGAGAAGTCGATAGGAGGATCGCGATAGATCGACTAGTTCTTCTTTTCTTTCTCCTTTTTCGTAATCTTGTCGTTAATTTGTAAATCTCTTTTGCCTCTTTGTTTCTACTGTAAGAATCGGAAAAACAGTTCTTTTTCTGCAAGTTAATCAATCATTATAACTATTATTCTTTTAATTATCTGCGTGCTTGAATCTATGCAATTTTTATATGATAGACGAATAATAATTTCATCGTTCTCATGCATTCCCATACTTGCCTCTATTATTCATCTGCAATATAAAAATTGATTAAAGATTAAATAAAAATAAAAATCTTACCTTAATATTGGCGATCTTACCGTCAAATAATAGTTGCGTGAAATCGCAATTATTATAACATCTGCGAGTATTATCGCAGTAATCTTGTGGTCTTATTGTGCCTTCCTAATTAAAGGTCTTATTTTGCCACGCTTCTTCTTTCTGCGACAAAATCGCAGGACGTCTTTACATTTGCATGTATTGACCCATTGATCTTGCCTTAACTTTCTTCTTTGATTATATTGCAATAATATGACAAGTCTAAGTTCTCTCCCAAGATCAAAGCCTCGTGATATTATCGTCTTGCGATGAAATCGCAGGACGTCTTTACACATTCATGTAAAAACCCATTGATCTCATCTTAACATTTTTCTCGTGGCTTGTTGCCTCTGCATTATTTATGTTATGCGACAATATGACATTCCTAAATGTTCTTGCGATCATAAATCCCCATGACATTACCGTATTATGACACTTATCAGCTCCCTAATGGAGGGTGCCGCCCTTATCTTCCCCTTGGTTGCCCCTTCAAGGAGGGAACATCGGCCATACAAGACTAGCTCCTCCCATCCGGATCTGTCAACAACCAGTTTTGTTCGCAGCCTCTTGTCCTTTATGCCTATATGGATTATAGTTACAAGACTGCACCCTAAGTGGGGTTTTCTTCAGGCCAAGTGCATTGTATCCAAGACTTACCAAGGATGGCAAGAGAGTTTCGTACGCTCCGGGCACCCTTGGCTCAACCGTGTACCTCGGCGCCTTGGTCATACTCTGCACTTCTTGGAAGAGATTCTCAGTCGTCCAACCAGGGTATAACCATATATAGTTGGAAATCCAAGATCTCTCTCCCGGATAGGTTTTCTTTAACCCCATCGTCTGCATGACTCAGGTTCCAGCAGCGGTATAACCTTATCGCTGAGTCATGTCAAGCGATACCCCCTCATATGACGCGCTATTAGTTCTTACATTTGCCTCTTACGAAATTTTATTCGCGAATTAGGGTGCACGCCATAAAGGTTCGTCCCATTCTTTTAATCTCTACGAAATTTTATTCGCGTTTCTTGCGAGTATTGTAACTCTGATAGAATTTCATAATTTTAATCATTTTGGTAAAGTTTTGCGATTCTTTCAAGCATAATATCTTGTTCAATTACATATTTTTCAAACAAGTTTTTCGCAAAGTTCTCTGAAGTTCATCATTTTACCTCTTTACTTACTATTTTCTGATTCTGTTTTTCTTCTACGTTTTGATGGTGTCTCCTTTTCTGCGAGACGCTCATCATCAGCTTTCACATCTTATTTTTGTTCTATTGCATCAATCATTAACCTTTCACATTTCTGTCGTTGCTTAATTTTGCACTTCCAATTGCCATTCTTTTCAGCTCTCTCTTCACAAGACTTCATATCAATTTCATAACATTTCTTTCTTTCTCCCCAATCTCCTTTAATAACTCCGACACCTTTTGGATGATAAATTTGATACACTGGTGATAAGTAGATGCTACACCCAATATCCCGTGTAACCAGGGTCGTCCTATCAAGGCATTGTAAGGTGATTCGATGTCCACAACACATAATAAGATTTTTGAAGATATTTCTTGTAACGGTATCTGCATTTCAATTTCCCCCTTTGGTTTGTTAGTTGTGCCATTAAAACCATAGATTTTGTATGTTGATGGAATAAGTTCTTCGTCTCTTCCTCCCATGGTTTTAAAGTTATGATAAAATAAGATATCAACAGAACTCCCTGTATCTATTAAGACTCTGTTGATGGCCCAATAATCTTCAACTTTACTATCATTCTCTTCATTTTCTTCTTGCATATGTTTTGGATTGATCTCTAATCGTATGACCAGTGGATTATCGTGCTCCTCGCCAACCTTAGGTACATCTTACGCAGTGAAAGATAGATTTTTCTTCTGCCACTCCTCTAATGGCGAGGATCTCGCGATATTCAATATCTATCTTCCATCTGTGTCTCTCGCGAAGACTCTGATTAAGATATTGTCATGGAAGTCCTCTAAAGTTCTGCATGAATGTATAATAGAATTACAAAACAAATTTTTTGCTTTGGCTCCAACTTCTATTACGAATGTTTCCGCTCCTTTTACAGCATTCACTCTGCGAGTTTCTGGTGCTGGCGGTAATTGCTGAGACTGTGGATGTCCTACTAGAAAATGATTTAACTTTCCCTGATCAATCATCCTCAAGATTATTCTCTTCACATTCCTACAATCGTTTACTGTGTGACCATGAAAATGATGATAAAGACATAATTCTTGACTTCGATTGTTTGGATGAGGTTTTTTTCCCATGTTCCATGGAGAAGGTATATTTTCCATTAAAATGATAGCTTCCCAAATCTTTTCTATGCTAGTATTGAGAGCTGGCATCTTAATTTCTTCCCAGATTATCCTCTGATTACCTTGTCCCTAAAAATTATTCTGCCTTTGTCCACCATAAGTCTCTTGAGGTTGATCGAGTCTTTGAATCTTATTATTACCACCGCGATTATAATAATTCTTATCCCTTTCATATTCTTCCTGATCTCGACTGCCCATCGCTACTAATTTTTGTTGATTATCAATGACTACCTTCACTTGTTGTGATTGCGAGGTGCTCGCTACATTATTTATCATTTTAGGGAGCAAACTTCCACTTGCCGCCAGCGAGCTGGTGTTCACGATTGGGTATGATTCCATCTCATTTTGTTTCTCCTCCAAAGCAATGTATTCTTCCTGCAGTTCTCGCAATTCTGTCATGGTAATTGTATTTTTGATTCTGAAAATATGAATGTATAGTAAATTAGTCACGAACATTGCATTAATGAAGGATAAGATCAGATATCTTTCATCCACTCTTCCAGCCATTTCGCTGCACATTGACTTCCATCTTATAGTTAAGTGCTTCATACTCTCGCCAACGCTTTGTTTTAAGCCAAACACATCTTCAATACCTGGCCGCGATGAATTGTTGCTGATGTATGCTCCTAAAAATGTAGCTTGTAAATGATCAAAAGAAGTTATAGTATTTTTTGGTAATCCCTCAAACCATTTCAACGCCTCGCCAGTTAAGCTAGATGCAAAATACTTGCATAATACAGCATCATGATTCTCCCATTGTAACATACATCTAACATAAGCTTTAACGTGTTGAACAACACAAGTAGTCCCATCAAAAATGCTGGTTAACGCTGGTAAATTGCATTTTGGAGGTATTCCTCTTAATTGTACTTCTTGAGTAAATGGAGTCCTTGCAGCTTCTTCAATAGCTTCATCAAGTTGCCTTCTACCTCCTTCTCTTCTATTGCTTATCATTCCTCGCATTTCTGCTAATTCTCTCAAAATTTGCTCATTCTCAGCTGAGTTTTGTTCCATTGGCTTTTTTAGCGCAGCTTCCCTTCTTCTGCGTTCTTGTCTTTCTTGTCTTGCGAGATTTTGCGTATCTCCTTCTTCATTATCATCCTGTCTTTCTCTGCGATTTTCTCTTTCACCATCCTATTGAAATCGCAGTTGCCTATCTTCTTCTCTGCGAATTTCTTCATTTCTCCTCATTTCTCTTCGCTGTCTCTCTATTCTCCTTTGTATCCTATCATACTCCTCTTGAATATTATCATTATAGTGATTTTGTGTACGTCTTCTTTCTCGATTTTTATGGTTATTTTGTCGTACTGCCTCTCGAAATTCTTGCTCTTCTACTTCTGCTCTTAATCTTTCTCTCTCGCAAGCCAGGCGCGCTTGTTCAGTATAATACCTTTCAATTTCTTCTTCAATTATTCTTTGATTCCTTTGATTCTCTCGCCCATGCAATATCCTCCTACCTTCCTCTGAATTCTCTTCTTCAATTTGGTTGTTTCTTCCCTCTTGATTTCTATTATCACGCAGATTATAATGATCGCCAATTATCTCTCCTTCTCTATGACGTTGTTCTCCATTTAAATTTTGTACTTCTTCTCTAACATTTCTCATTGGGGAATTTCGCCTTGGTTCTTCCCTGAATGATCTTGAATTTGATCTTACAGTACTTCTTTACCTCCTTCTTTGTAACCTCAAATTCTCCATTCTTAGTTCATGATTTTGTCTTGTTAGATTCGCACGTTCCTCCGCCTCTAATCTCCTTTCTTCCTGTTTTCTTTGCCTTAGATCATCTACTGTTCCATTTTCACGTCCCACGCGAATTAATTCCCCAGACATTCTTTGATTTCTTTCTCCTTCTTCTCCATTTATTAATTGTCGATTTTCTGTTTCTTCCATTGAATCCGACCTCCAAGTGTGTACACTTACTCTATCATAATCCTCATCCCTATTTTGCGATTGTGCTTGTTGATTCGGCTGTTGATTTGAATTTTCTGCTTCATTTCTTGTTCTATTTCTTCCTGATCTTATTCTTAAAGATTCTTCTAATTCACCTGTTCCTTCACCTGCAAGTCTTTTACTCCTCCTCACAGTTGTTGGTGGTTCTGATGTATTTCTTCTCCTTCTAGCCATTTCTCCAATTTTAACAATTTTTTCAAATCTTCAAGTTGCAATTTGAGATTTCTTAGACTGATTCTCCCTGTTTCTGGACGCCAAAATGTAGTTGCAGGATTTCCTACACTACACCCTTGTCAAGAATCTATGAAAATTAAGTCATAATTGTGGAAGAACAACAACACTTTTATTAAATCACTTTCAGGAATATTTACAAGAGATATTAAAACTCAGAATTACAACTTTCTTTCTGGAGTTTCTCTCTCCTCAAAGTTCTCTCATCTCTCAAAAATGCATCATCCTTTTCTGGATCTATCGTGCTCTTTATATAGGAAAACATATAGTGGAAGACAGCTAAGATTTCCCCTTAATTCGGATCTACTCTACAATCTTATTGCGATCGTTACAATATTTCCTATCGCAAGAATGATGGCCATCGCAGGATCAACACATTCTTCTTTTACTTCTTCCATCGTCAGTTTCTTTTAATTGTTCTGCAACACCCGTGAAGCGTTATTTGAAGAATCGTTAGTGACGCTCACAGAAACATTGTTAATATCGCAGGAATAGTGTTGTAGCGATATTCTGGTACTACACTTTTCTCAGAAACAAAAAACTCCATTAAAGCTGAGTTCGGCTACCCGTGTTTTTAGAAACATTAACCGAACTACACTTGCAGATGAGTTCGGTAACCTGTTCTTCAAATGTTGTAGCTGAACTTTGTAAACCAAACGGAAATCATTTTGTAAATTGTTCATTTTTAGGAATGTTTTGGCCAATTCAAGCACCATTAACTAAATATGAAGTATCCATGAGTACCCAAAACATCATACTCTTGTTGTGGCTCTTAAAGAAAAAGATCTAAGGTATCATCACATGAATCACTCATATCATAATTACTAAACTCAAAAAAAGATTTTTGGGTTCACTCATCTTCTTCTTCCTATTTCCTTCTTCTTCTTATCTCTCAAAAAAATGTTAAAAACAAAAAAATCTAACTTATAAAACACTAATCACTTTTTAACTAATCACTAATCAGTTTTTAACTAATCACTAATCACTAACTAAGTTTATCATCAAGGGTAAAGTGGGTAAAAAAAAATTTATAAGGGGTGACCAATAATTACTTCTAATATCCTCCCCAAAAACTGATGGGTAGTCCCCCACTTTTTTTGGGTAGTCCTCAAAAAGATCATTCTTGTCAGACCTCCGCTTTTTTACTAAGCGTCTAAGCCTTAGTCAAGGCCCATTTTACTTTTCTTGGGTTAGCTACATCTCACACTTTCAGCCTAGAAAATGAGTACCATAGTGGTTGCTCTCATAGAGTAGTGAACAAAAGGAAAAAGAGCCTGTAAACTAACCGAACCGATTTCATATCTGTTTACATATCACAGATAGAACTAACTAATTACTTATTTAGATGTTTCCACAAAATATAGATTGATCAAACGGTCTGTTGAATCGAAGCGTCGAAAGCATAAAAGCAACCCACTGATGGTCATTGAGCCCAAAGGGCAGGTGTAACGAAGCGTAAGACTAACTAGTGTACATGTAAGTATTACAAATGTCTTGTGATGTGAGCAACATCATATAAAAAAAAAAAAAAAATCAGTAAATGATGCAAAGAAACTTCATGTCCTGGCACAGTTGGGCAATAATTTTGGAGACCCACCAAAAAGATAAGAAATGTACGCCTCCAACTCATCTGAACTGTATTTGATGAACTTCCCGTCATGCATCCATATAACAGTTCTGTAAGCCTGAAATACGTTAGTTGAAACCGAGATTCGGCGTTCTTCGCGAAGCTGGGGATCTGGGATTAACCATGCTGTTTGGCTCTTGTAAACCTTCTCAAAAGAGAGATTGAAATCCTTCACCCTTTCCTTGAAGACACGCTTTGATACTGAACGTGTACCTGGAATAAACATTCCTTTGTACCTCAATAAATTGAGGATGGGGCGCCATGTAGCTCTCTCGTAGTCCATTGCGTATCCTTGATATTCTGCAACATGTTGTCTGATCCAGTAGTCTCCAAAAAAGTTTCTAAGATTAGAATTCTTTTTAACCCTTGAAACCATGTAAAAGATGTTATTCATGAGAAAAATGTATCGTAAAGAATCATCTGTATACAACAACGACTTAACAAGGTTAGATTTTAAGTTTGAAGCGACCAACTTAAGATGGTAAACCAATGGGTTTACATTTGAAGATGACCCACCCTCATTTTCTTTTTCTTCTAGAAGATCACCTCCATGAGAGACCTCAAGCACCATATTAAGGGTATCACTGTGATCATGAGCAAGGCATGCGATGTAATGCATAACGTTCTTGGATAGAAGGCTAATACCACCTCCAGTGAATGGTTTAGTTGGGATGAGATCCAACTGCTTTCTCAAATTCTAGGAAAGTTCTACTAACAGAATCACCAAATTTCTTTAACACTTCACGAAACACAAATCTAACAGAAGAACCTGCCTCCTCCAAGAACATATTTTCTATATCTGGGAGAAGGTCTAGCAAGACTTCATACATGCCAAGTTTCATAAATAGTACCGTCTCTGGGTCTTGCACTTTAGTATCTATAATGTCTTCACCACATTTCAGCAATTGTAACATTGGGACTTCAACTATCTTCGCAAAACAAGTTGATGAAGCTGATCTAAACTCTCCAAAAACCCGCTCACAAAGTAATTTCTCGCTAGCTAGATAGACACTTGTGAAGGTCTTCATTGCCTGGTCCCATATCTTGACCTTGATATCAAAGATACTGTCTTGTTCAGAAGAGGCAACTACCCCTCCATCAATGCTCAGGTTGTCCACTTCAAGCATGAAAAGGCACTCAGCTAAAGCATCTTTACGCGCATTAACGTAAGCCTCACAACATTCCTGGTCGAAATGGGTGGTGAACATTGCATTGAAAATTCGATTCAGGTCAGGAATTGCGTACTGATGGACCAAATCTATAACAAGTTCTCCCGAGCATGTACTAGAGCTATATCGGGAAGGTGACGCAAACTCAAATGAACAAAAACTGAAATCCCATCCATGGTACCTACATCACTAGAGCGAAACGACATGCATTCTGGTTCAAAAGGTCGATTGTGTCGAACAAGAATGTGGGTGAACTCTTCTTCAAGCTTTACCATAGCAATTCTTATAAGAATTTGAACTCTGTGTAAAAGCTCATCATCCTTGTTCTCCCCTCCCTCATTCTTCCCATGTAAGTTTCTCAAATTCTGACTCAATCTTTGAGCTTCATTAATGGCCTGAAGATATTCATTAACTGCAACAACTCCAGAATCCCATATCTTAGTCCTAGAAGACTCCCATTTCATAACCACTTCTTCAACAGAGCGAAAACATTCCTCTAAATCATCACTAACTTCTCTTATACTTTGGTTTCCTGAGGTTGATCCTACTGTGAACAATGGATCATCATTCGTTCCCAAAGTTAGTGCAGTCAAATTATCTTCCTGGTCTAGATTCGGTATGTTTATAGATTTATCACTCGCCATAGCAGCTAGCTACAGTACTAAAACCGGCCAATTTGAAACTTGAAATTGCTCAAATAAAAAACTAAAAGTGATCTTTGGAGTTTCCAAATTAGCAACTCAGGAAAATTCAAAACCAAACAACTCCGGATATTTTGAGATAAAATTAAGCAGAGAACTCAACAAGGATAAATGTTACCTTCTGTCGAAGCAGATGGAACCTTTTTAGACGATCCAAAGAGAGGAACCTGAGAAACTCCAATTCCCTGAAAATTAACCATGTTCCTTGAGCATACAAATGAAACCGGCATAGTGAAACTTCCAAGAAACTATGAGAAACAAAGAGCAAATATCTATCCAGATATATGGAAAAAGAAAGGAAAGAGGGGGGGGTCAAAAAGGAAGTCAAGTTCTTCAACCACTCAATTGCATTGTTGGACAGGTAGAATAGTATCCACGCGTTAAAACAACACAAATATCTGTGCCCCTTTTTACACCACAAGGAAAGTTCGTACCAAAAGAAGTGAAGGCAGGTTGTTAATATCTTGGGTTTAGGTTTAGAAATTAAATTTCTTCTTATTCATCCAATTTTTTTGCAGTTTGCAGACCAAAGGAGGGAAATATAATGACCAATATAATATATGTCAGACCTGAGGCTTCTGATGATGAATCTGAAATTGGTGAACCTCCATCTGAAACTGTTAAGTTAAACTGCTTCGGTTATCCAGTTCAATCACCATTGGCCGCAGCAACCAATAAGGGAGAAATATATGTCAAAATAAATCTTGATGATGTTGCTGTTTCTAAGAGCGAAAATCAAGAATTGACTCCATTTTTAGTGGGTATACCAAGAAGAAGATCAATTTCTACGAGGGTTGGCAAAAATCTTCCAAACAATTTACACGGAGAACAAGTTGCTGCTGGTTGGCCTATTTGGCTTGTTTCTGTTGCTTCTGAGGCTATACATGGTTGGACTCCTCGCCCAGCTCACACATTTGAGAAGCTTCAACAGGTAACCCCTCTTAAATTGTTTCGTCTAATCTGTCGAGCATTAATGTAGGTAAGTACAATTTGGAGGCTAAGTGGTTTAGTCCCATTTTGGGAAAATGAGCTTATCTATGTTTATACATTACTCGATGAGTCTCCTCCTAATCTTCTTGTCTAGATTTCTAGGGGAGCTAGAAGTGAAGTACATAAAGCTAAAGATACTGCAACCGGTAAAATTGTGGCATTAAAAAGGGTTCGAATTGATAAATACGATTCCGCGAGTTTACGATCAATTGCTAAACAGCTTATAATCTTGCGTCGGTTGGATCATCATCCCAATATTATTAAATTGGAAGGTTTGGTAGTATCTTCGAAGAACAAAAGGTACTGTAAATTGCAGCTTGTGTTTAAGTATATGGAACATAGCTTGTCTGATCTGGCCACAAGCCGTGGATCCAAGTTTGCAGAGTTTCAGGTATATTTTTATATATATGGTTTCTTCATTTTAGTCAAGAATTAGTTCTTTACTTTCTTCGCGACTTCTATAAGGTGCAGTGAACATGGGCAGGTGAAATCATATATGCATCAACTGCTGTCTGGACTTGAACACTGTCACGGCCATGGAGTCTTACACCGAAACCTCAATGGCTCAAATCTCTTACTCGACAATGAAGGAATACTCAAGATTGCTGGTTTTGGATCTGCTTCATTCTTTGATCCTAAAAACGAGAAACCTATGAGTTGTCGAGTAGCCAGTTTATGGTATAGAGCTCCAGAGCTTATTTTGGGGGCAGCAAACTATGGTGTAGGTATTGACCTATGGAGCACTGGTTGCCTTCTAGGTGAACTGTTGTCTGGACAACCTATAATGTCCGGGTGCACACAAGTAATTTCTTTCTGTGCCATTTTTCTTACTTAGACGTTTTACTCATGCCTAGTGCCGCTTGGATTTCATTGGTTAAATCCAAGCAGCTTTTGGCAGACCTTAACTACTATGGTTTCTCCTTTGTCACGTTCATTTAGGTGGAGCAATTGCACAAGATTTTCAAGCTCTGTGGATCCCCATCAGAGGCATATTGGAGGACAGCAAAACTCTCATATGCAAATGAAAGCTTGTTTATGCCTCAATACCCGTATAAACGATGCATAGTCAAGACTTTCAAAACTTTTTCGCCATCCTCGTTGAGATTGATGGAAATACTTCTGGCAATTGATCCAGTTGAGCGCCAAACTGGTACTGCTTTGTTGAAGAGTGAGGTAACTCTACATCAAGTTTTTTTTACCTTTCTGTTTAATGCTTTGTCTTCAGTAGATATATATCCAAGTTTATCGTGGTTATTAAACTGCGTTACATAAACTTGGGTGTTAGGAATCTTGGGTTCTACATGGGTGACTGTCTTTAGAGTTTATCATCTTGCACTGTGCTGTGCTTGTTTCAGTGAAAAACAATGGTATCTTTAATTTTTCTCATTTCTGTTTTGCAGTTTTTCACAGTCAAACCATCCATATGCCAGTAATGGTCTCAAAAGTTCGGCACATAACGTTCAGCAGCATTTTTCCATCCCATTGGCGGCGCTCATAGTTCTTTGAATATGACGTTGTTGTAATACAAACTCAACATACGTTAAGCATGTCAGTTGTTGTAATAACGTTGCAGTAGGTGGAAATGAGTAAAAAAAAAAATGAAGTAAGTTTTTAGGCTTAGTGTTAGTTTAATTCTGAGATGAATAAATCTGTAAATATTTACAGAGTTATGAGATTAAGCTAGTTTACAAGTTTGATTGAGAATTCCGGCACCACCAGATTCAAAATTGACTCCATGGGAAATAACTTCTCCAACAGTAGCTGGATTGGATGCTGGAAGCAAATCTTACTCATCTGAACAATCTGGTTTTTGAGCAAAACTGACAGAAAAGGAACATGGCCTCCAAAAGAAATGGTGAAGAAAAATATACACAAACAAAAACTATGGAATTTTTTTTGCAAAAAAAAAATTAAAAAAAGAGCGTGGTCGGCAGGATTCGAACCTGCGCGGGCAAAGCCCACATGATTTCTAGTCATGCCCGATAACCACTCCGGCACGACCACTGTTTGTGAAGGAAGACTCAAGATTTTATTTTTGATCTGTTTCAATCTTGATCCTAAAAATGAGAAACCGATGAGTTGTCGAGTGGCCAGTTTATGGTATAGACTATAGAGCTCCAGTGCTTATTTCGGGGGCAACAGATTATGGTGTAAGTATTGACCTATGGAGAACTGGTTGCCTTCTAGGTGAATTATTGTCTGGACAGCCTATAATGTCCGGGTGTACACAAATAATTTCGCTGTGCCTTTTTCTTACTCAGCCAATTTTATCTCATGCGTAGTGCCGCTTCATTTGCATTGCTTTAATACAACAATTTAGTGCCACTGTTAGATTTTCAACCTCTGTGGATCCCCATCCGAGGCATTTTGGAGGACCTTAAAACTCTCATATGCAAGCTTATTATGCCTCAATACCCATATGCAGTTTTTCACAGTCGAACCATCCATATGCAATGGTCGTTCAGCAGAGGAGATTCTATCGCATTTGTTATGGATGCATTTTTCTATCGCATTGGTGCATGCAAATTTCTCATATTAGGAGAGAGTGTGAGTGGATCCAGTTTACATGTTGCTTAAACAAATTCAAAGTCTAACAATCCATTGACCATCTAACACAAACCCTTATCGTCATCATAATAATAATTGTGAATTAGTTCTTATAAACAAGAATTCTAATTTCATAAAAATAAAATAAACTAGTACTATACTAATAAATAACTTAGAAACTGCGGTCGCAACTAACTGTATAAGTCATCTTCCTCGGCAGCAGGATCTGCAAATGGGTTGGCACCAGTGGTGTCTGCTCCCGCTGCTGCTCCAGTTGATGATGCATTAGCGAACCTAAATTCACTTCCAAATCCCCTCGACTGCTGCAAGGTTTGTGAAAAGGCCTGGTACTTGCGTATGTCTCCATCACTCACACTCCTCCTTGCAAACTTCATTGACTCCTCAAAGTGAGTCGCCGTTATTTCGGGGAGTTCATCCTCAACGTCCTCCTCCATTGCTTCTGGATTGTCACTTCTCTTCTTTTCTCTCTCAATATCCTGAAAGAATACATGACCAAAACATCCAACTTATAAGTAAAAGATTAAGAATGAAGGAAAGGACAGAAAAAAGGATGTGGAATGAGGGATTATACCTTCTCAATGTTCTCTCTGATGGCATACTTGCAAGCACGTTGGCATATTTCTGTAATATCAGCTCCACTAAAGCCTTCAGTGTGCTTAGCAAGGACTTGAATGTCAACATTTTTGGAAACAGGTGATTTCCTGAGGCAGGCCTTGAAGATCTGAAGCCGAGAAAGTTCATCTGGCAATGGAATGTAGATTAATTGATCGAGACGCCCTGGTCTCAGCAATGCAGGATCAATTATGTCTGGCCTGTTTGTGGCACCAATGATAAACACTGTCTTCTTTGCATTCATTCCATCCATCTCAGTTAGAAGCTGGTTCAAAACCCTATCAGCAGCACCGCCCGCATCTCCAACGCTACTTCCTCTCTGAGTTGCTATAGAGTCGAGTTCATCGAAGAAGAGGACACAAGGTGCAGATTGTCGGGCTTTGTCAAAAATTTCTCTCACATTAGCTTCACTCTCTCCAAACCACATTGTCAGCAACTCAGGGCCCTTCACACTGATGAAATTAGCTTGGCACTCATTTGCAATGGCCTTTGCCAGAAGTGTTTTCCCACAACCAGGAGGACCATAGAACAGAACTCCCTTGGAAGGAGACATGCCAAACTTCTCGAACTTTTCGGGATGCTCCACCGGGTACTGGACAGTCTCTTGCAGCTCCCTCTTAACAGTTTCAAGCCCACCAACATCCTCCCAACTGACGTTGGGTACTTCAACAGTTGTTTCGCGCAAAGCAGAAGGATTGCTTGTTCCTAAAGAAGTTTGGAAGTGCTCATTCGTGATGAACATGGAGTTCAGTATTTCCGCATCAATCGATTCATCTTCCAAGTCAATCACATCCATCTTTTCTCTAATCTGTCAAGATTGTTATATTTTGCCTCTGAAACTTTTCTTTGTGATTTTCATATTGTATGTATTTGTTCTTCCTGTTTAGTGTTTATATTGGTTAGTTATTTTTGAAGGATTTGTTATTTTCGAAGGAACTATATTTAAAAAAACACAGTAGCAACCACTTATATTTTTGTGAAGAAAAATCATATTGAATTGGAAATATTATTTTTCGTTCAATGTTTTTATTTCCTATGTCCTATCTGCTATTCTGACCTTCATTGAAGTTATGCTTGCTCCATTCACCATATCCGTCGAAAATGGATTAATGTGAAGGTTCTCCATGTTGTATTAGTGTTCTCGAAGTCTAGATAGTGCAACGATATTCAATATTCTTGTATAGGTAGTAGATAGATTTCCAACAGTAGTGATATAGGAAAATTTCCTTTACAAAAAGTACTTCTACATCAAGGAACCAGTAGGTAAATTTTGGGTTATTTATATATACATATAAATTTAATTCTCTCTATAATATATTCTCTCTGTATATATATATATATATATATGCTACCTATTTTGATTTTTTCTTAAATAAAACCAATCTTACCTTGCTTCAAATAAATAAATAAATCCGATTTTTTATTATTTTACCCTCTTAAATAAATTTAATACTACACTAATTCTACTTAAATATATATATATATATATATATATATATATATATATATATAATACCCTCTTTCAAAAAAATAAATATATATATTATACCTAATTTGATATATACAAAATGGTTTTCGTTTATTTTCTCTCTACAAATTATAAATATTTGCTACTTAATCTGATATATATATTCTACCTAAAAAAATTGTAATTGCTAAAATTAATTTATTTTATACTTATTTTATATTTTCATGATATATTTTGTCTCAATTTTTTTTTTGCCATTAATAGCATCTATTTTTATTAGAATATTCTTAATATGAAAATAACATATACATATTTGTTTTTACTCTACGATAGACTCACTAAGTTTTTTTATTCTAGCGGTTGCTCGGATTTTAGAGGCCGAACTAAGCGTAATCTAATAAAAAATAGAAAAGACTTCCAGGTTTGATCAATGCACGCAATTGTCGTCATTGCATTAATCATGCATGGTCAAGCATCTTTTAAAAATCAAAACATATGACTAAGGCTAACCAAATTCGTTTCAAAATTCCGCCAGTTCTATTTGACCGGAATCTAGTGTCTTACACATTTCAAGCGCGACAAGTAAAATTTAACCCCCACGTCCCAAAACCATTGAGAAGTGGATATCAGATGTTACCAAGGAAAAAGCGTGCTAAAATTTTGGTATAATAAGCTTTAAAAATTGATAGCACAATTAATTTGATTATACCAAAGACTAAATAGTTTTAACAGTGTGCTTTCAAATACAAATTGTCTCAAAAAAATCAGTGCCCATCTCCATCTTAGAGTTAGTTGTTTGCTCTCTTTTTTCCGATGTTTGCTTCGGATTTGGATGGCGTCTGTGGATGGTGACGCTGTGTTTCTCCACTATTTATTGATTTCCCAAATGATACTCGTACCTGTGTCTACTAAATATAAACGAAATCAGAGGTTAATAACAGTATGTTGATAAGAGATTTTAACATACACGACACTGACACTACATGCATTGGTATTTGATCTTTTAGACGCCCCAGGTTTCTCCTATGTTGCGAAATTAAGAGTTTGATCGCTTGTATTTGGTTTAGAAAAAAGAATACCAAACTAAACATAAGGTTTAACTTCATGGCTTCATTATTCATTGTGAGGCATGATCAAAACCAACTGAAATTATAGAATTAAAAAAAAATCATCACCTTAAAAGTGAACCCAAAGATCCCATTCCATTGTTTCATCATCAACTGTGAGGACATATCATCAACAACTGCAAAACAAAAATCAACAAAAAAAAAAAACTAATCAACAAAAAACACAAACAAAATAATAAAAGCACTGAAGAGGAAAAAATAACTGTGGAAACGATGAGAGTTTTACGAGTGATTTATATAGATTTTTACAATGCCCAGATTTATATATATTTATATAAAAAAATATGTAAGGTTTAACTTGAACGCGTAATTGGGGGATATGAAATCTAATTGGGGGATATGAATTACTTTCCCCAACCCATGGTATGTGTTAAGGGGTTATTTTTGGTTATGAAAATAATAAAATACCCTTCCCACAAAATAAAAATCAAAAACTTAAAATCAAAAAACAAAATCATATCCCCCATTTCCATCTCCACTTCTTATTAATCTTATTTAGGGGTAGAGCTTTGAAACCCAAATATTCCCCATTCCCTTTCAAATTCTAAACTCTCCCCACTCTATATCAAATTCTCTTCTCCTCACTTTGGAAACGAATTTTTTTTTATTCGGAAGTGATGAAGATCATGTTGAAAGTGATGATGACCATGCCGGAATTGATGAAGACCATGCCGGTATCAAGTTCCGACATATGGTCTTCATCAATTCCGGCATGGTCTTCATCACTTCCGTTTTGAATTTTTCTGGTTTTAATCACTCCACTGCCGGCATGGTCAGTTGATATGAAGACATGCCGGTATTGTTTTCCGGTATAGAAAATAAAGCAACATGCTATGCCGGAAAACAATACCGGCATGGTCTTCATATCAACTGACCATGCCGGCAGTGGAGTGATTAAAACCAGAAAAAAATTCAAAACGGAAGTGATGAAGACCATGCCGGAATTGATGAATACCATATGCCGGAACATGATACCGGCATGCTCGAGAATTTCCTATCAATGTCGGTAGTCAAGTGAAAAAAAAATCAACATTCTGGATACTTTTCATCCTATTCCGGCATAGAAATTTAAGCAAAATACTATGCCGGAACAGGTACCGGCATGCTCGAAAACTAGATTACCATGCCGGTACCTGTTCAAAACCAGAAAAAAATCAACATTCTGAAGATCAAAACCAGAAAAAAATCGTAATGAGAGGGGGGGCTACGCCCCCCCGGATAGTGGCAAACAATTTATGAACATATCCAACAATTGCCGGCATGGGTTTTTGGTTGAATACCATGACGACACCAAGCTTTTTTAGCTGCAACAATGGTGGATTCAAAGAAAAAAATCAAATTTTCAACCTCTTATTAGCAGTAATTCTCTCATCACAATCATCTTCCATTTTCAAAAAAAGAAATTCCTCTCAAATATTTTTTTCCCTCCTTCTACTCTCACCCAAACACAAATAAAAATACACACTAATCTATCCCCCAAATACTTAAGATTTTTACTAATTATTATTAACCACTAAACCTAATTAGTGAGGGGTAGATTAGGAATTAAAAAATAATTACATAAGGGGTGACCCAGAATTTCTATTGGGACTCCTATTTTGTCTTGTAGCTATATCCCCCAATTACGCGTTCTTTAACTTCATAGCTTCATTATTTATTATGAGACATGATCAAAACCAACTGAAATTATAGAATTAAAAAAAACAACATCACATTAAAAGTGAACCCAAAGATCCCATTTCATTGTTTCATCATCAACTGCGAGGACATATCATCAACAACTGCAAAACAAAATAAAAAAAAACTAATCAACAAAAAATACAAACAAAATAATAAAAGCACGGAAGAGGAAAAAAAAACAACTGTGGAAACGATGAGAGTTTGTCGAGTGATTTATATAGATTTTACAATGCCCAGATTCTCCATAAATAGAAGTCGATTCCATAATAGAAGATCATAATTTGGAAATAATATCAAATCATAGTCTCAAATTTATGTATTTTTTTTATAATTTTGGAAAATTACAGTTATTTTTGGTACACATATATATATTTTTGAAATACTTTCATGCTTGATTCCATAAATAGAAGAAGATATTTTGGAAATAATATTAAATTCGAGTTTTAAATTTATGCATATTTAATAATATTGCGCAACCACGGTTATTTTTGGTAGCCATATTTATTCTTTGAAATATTTTTAGGAATATAGATTATTTTATTTTTATGTAATATAATATTAATAAAAATACTTAACACTTTTAGAAATCCGCTTTATTGAAATATATTTTTTATTTTAGATTTATTTTGCTTTTAATTATGGTATGAAAAAATTAAGAAAAATAATGTGAAATAAGGTTTATTATTTTGTTTTCGATTGAATTTTTTTATTCTCGTTTTAATATTTTTTGCTTTAGATTTCAATGATTGCTTCATTTTTAATCAATTTTGTAATTCTCTACTTTTGGACAGGGTCACTAAAACTTTTATTTGCAAGAAAGATACAACGTCAGATTCAAAGGTTAGTATCCACTTAATTTTTCAATTTAATTTTATTATTCGATCAATTTTATTTTTTCTAATTCTCATTGAAAATGTAATCTTATTTAGTTTTAACCGATAGAATGGTGTTGTAATTAGGAAAAAATAATTCTAATAAATGTAACCGGACATTGGACATTGGATAAAAAAAATTTATTTATTAATTATGAGATTGATACATGATTGATTTAATTTTTTGATTTTATGATGAAATTGTGTGCTTGAGTTTTGTATTAATTTATTTTTGGCAACATTGTTTTTTGTAGAAAATTGCTTTAGCTAATAAAATATTTGTTTTCCAATAAAATAAATCTCGTGGGGCCAGTTAAATAAATTAGAAAAAAATAGTGGGGCCAAAATTAACCAGAAGCCAGAATCAACCAGGAGCTCTGGTGAATGAGAGCGCTCGAAAAAACTCTGTTATTATATAGAGAATTTTGAAGAAGAAGAATTAGAAGATAAAAGGTTTTCCCTATTTCCTACCCTCACTTTTCCTATTTCCTATCCCCTTCACAATTTCAAAAGTCAATCTACTTTTTAATTTCTTTTTCTCCTATTTACCACCTACAAAAGTCAACTCTATGACCATTAACTATTGACGTTTTTATTTGTCTCCTTCTTTACAAATATTGAAAAAACCCTAAAAAGAATCGTTAAATTAAAAAATCCACTAAATCATTTTTCTATCAACTGCCGCAATCACGACTCAATTCATATGTTTTGTTTAAAAAATTTCCAAATCCAGTACAATCAAATAGCTGGAACAAACCCAGAAATAATTGTATACAATTAATTTATAAATTTTTATGGGTTCCGCATCCATCAACCAAGTAATATGACTTTAGGAATTTCTGATCGATTCCAGGAGAGCGTATCAACTATTTTGTAACAATTAAAAAAAAAAAAAAAACAGATCACGTACGCTTATCCAATCATGACACTAGTCCATAACATAATCACGGCACTACCGGTATTTCTCTGATACAAGCATCACTAATTAGAAAATAGATTAATGGAAGGTCCCAAACATAAACAAGTGGTTTGCATAGAGCAGTGACTATATTGACTACACCGAAGGGAGGAAAAAAGAGTCAGCTTTCTTAAAGTCCATGAATGCAATTGCATAATTTTAATTGGGCATTTAACTGGTGGTGATTGAAGGTGGTGGTGGATCATGGAGGTGAACAAGAATATGTATGGTGGTGGTGGAGATAGAATAAATTAGGTTTTTTGTGTAGTTGTTGGGTGCAAATAAAAAGTCAAAGAGGTGATATTTAGGATAAACAAAAATGTATACGGGTGGTACTTAGGATTATTGGGATAGAAATTTATGTGGATGGGAAATAGGAAAAGTAGGGATGGGATATAGGTAAAACCAAGATAAAATGGTGAAGAAAACAAAGAATTGAGGAATTTATTTCTAACAAAATCATATTTTTGATACAAAATACGAAAATACCCCTAATGATATTTGTGCACCATGTACTCAAATGGATGCACCACATGTACTCAAATAGATGGTGGTCAAGTGGGGTCTTAGTCAACTCCATGGTACCACTAAATTGACTCTTCCCTTATCATAAAGAGTGGGGAAAAAAAATTAGTAATTGCACCCTCCCATGGGCTCAAGGCTCTCACCTAGCATTCAACATGCATGGTGCAAAAATACTAGGACTTGTGCTCCCACAAAGCACAATCCCAGCTCTACACAAATGGGTTGGGATCATTGCTCATAACCCAAATTTAAAAAAAAAAAAAAATCAAGGTATTCCAGTCTGTTTGGCTTTAGGAGAGTAATTGGGCAAGTTGGCAAAGTTGGCCAACTGTAAACCCCGATATTCGGTAGTGGTTGGTCGAATGGATATAAGTAATGGTTTGTCCTTTCCTAACACCGAGGCCTAATGGGTCACTTGACTGAGTTGTGGGAAAAAATCTTCCCAGTTAAGCGTGCTCGGCTGGGAGTAGTCATAGGATGGGTGACCTCTCGGGAAGCTGCTGCTGGATGACCGCGCAGTAGTGTCGTTAAAAATCTCACATTGTCGGATAACCGCAGTGGGTAAGTGGGAACAATATCGGTGTTAGTTGGGATACAACTAGGGGTCGTTTGCTTGTGCTCGGGTGAGGGAGTATGCTAGGGGATTATGCCAGATATTGCTCTCATATGAGACAAGGAATGTCTACATGGTACCGAGGATTTTTCAGTACATTGTACCGAGGCCTTTTCAGCACAATAAGTTCCAGAGTTGGCAGAAAACTTTGTAGTTAAGCGTGCTCTGGCGGGAGAAATCCAGTGATAGGTGACCTCAGGGAAGTTGCTGCCGGATAACCGCAGTTATGCCCATTGAAAACCCCACACTGTCGGATAACCGCATTGGGTAAGTGTGGATAGTATCGGTGGAGGGTCGGGTCATTACAAATTGTATCAGAGCCGACGATAAGTCACTTTCCGAGGATGGGAAAGTACGCTTGACGGATTATGTCAGGTACTGGTCTCATGAGTGGTAGGGAACGTCGAAGATCTGGGCTTGAATGTTGTTGGATGACTGCAGTAGTGTCGTTAAAAATCTCATATTGCTGGATAACCGCAGTGGGTAAGTGGGAACAATATCGATGTTAGTTGGGATACAACTAGGGGTCGTTAGCTTGTGCTCAGGAGCGGGAGTATGCTGGGGGATTATGCCAGATATTGCTCTCATATGAGACAAAGAGCGTCTACATTATACCGACGCCTTTTCAGCATAATTAGCTCCAGAGTTGGTAGAAAACTTTGTAGTTAAGCATGCTCGGGCTTTGTAGTTAAGCGTTCTCGGGCGAGAGCAATCCAGGGATGGGTGACCTCCCGGGAAGTAATTTCCGGATAATCGCATCGATGCCCGTTAAAAACCCCACATTGTCGGATAACCGCAGTGGCTAAGTGGGGAAAGTGTCGGTGGAGGGTCGGGTCATTACACCAACTTCCTTGTGTAAAGTAAATCTGTTATTGCCAAATAATTACTTGTGTATAGCTTTTTGTAAGGCCATAAAAGCCTAATCTTGTGATGGTTTTGGTGTCCGGAAAAAGAAGAGTTTGTGTAACCCTAAGTGTACAGTAATAATACGGCTTCGGCCAAGATTAAAGCTAAGTTACGTTGGTGCATTTGTCCCTTGTTTTAGCTTACTGTTTTATGCATCAAGCGGAGTGTGTGTATTGATTTGAAATCTTGAAAGATTTGTGAGCAGAACCTCTGTTTAGTATGGGATGGATAGATTTTTGTCCAAGAAGTAAAGAAATTTCCTAAGTGCGAGTTGGTTGAACTGTGTTGTGGAGCATATTTCCATTGTCAAGGTTGGCTGTTGCATTTGGGTAGTTTGAACTAGTGACAATTAGGGTATCAGAGCCATGGTTAAAGGCCTCTCTGTTCACGTTGGATTATAGAAGGATGATTGAGTTTGTTGATGTTCTTAAAGTTGGTCGTGAATTGTATTTGAAGTGAAAAATCCACAAAAAGAATATGAGGTATAGAAAGGATGGGGATAATATCAGGACAAAGGTTAGCATTAAAGGTATGTGAACCCTATATCCAAGAATCCACAAGCAATAATCAGACACGAAGGATGTTGATATTATGATTTTAGATAGCGGTAAGAAAGGTTGTCGTCCACTCGGACTTGATGAGATTGATTTCAGATTTAATAAACCAAAATAGTAAAAATAAAGAATTTATATTCATAATATGGTAGAAGGACGGAGGGATACTGGGACTCGGGATTTCACTGTTTCTCATATTATTGTGGTTCAGAAAACTAGGATAATTATGTCTCAAATAATAATTATTAACTCTTGACTTTGGTAAGATAGATTTTTGAAAGCAATGACTGTAAATCTAAAGCATGGGACATCAAATTAATCTAAGCATGACCTTGAAATTAATCAAATTAATTATGGGACATCAAATTAATCAAATTAATCTAAGCATGTAAATCTAAAGCATGGGACATCAAAATTCTTATTTGCAATCTCTTTTTCTTAATTTTTCTTTTTCTGCTTCTCCCTAATGTCTTCTTAATCTTTCTGCAGAGCCTCGTCCTTGAACCATGGGAATTATCCATTATTGGACCGGTCCAATTCTCTCCCACGCTCTCACTCTGTTATCTCTCTATATAGCAGTATGCACTCCATTATCAACGGCAGTTTTGCAGTCCATCAATCTCAAGATGGATTCTTCCAGTATGTCCCAATATTTTCCTATCGATCACGTTTATGATCACCTCAACAAAGCTAGTCTTACTTCCATTATCGACAACACAGTTCTTCTCAACGATGTCTACGGTATCTGCAATTTCTACAGTGTCTACAGTGGATACATTTTGGCGCCAAAGAAAAATCAAATTTCCAATACCTTTGTTTGGAGGCGACATTTCTGTGGTTTGGTTTTTGAGGAAAATTATTTTTACTCAGAAAGGTTAATTTTCACAACCCTTTACACCTTTAATGATAAAAAGGCTGAAATGATGTTGTCTACTGTCGATTGTTTGCTTTCCAGAGATTTTTCAACGTCCTTATTCATTTACCCAAGACAGAGAGGCAGTGTAAATTATTTCTCGATTGGAATAAACAACCGACCAACAACCCTTGATTGGAGGAGATTAAACGGAAGACATGATCACTCCCTAATCAGGCCGTCTCCTTTTGCCTTTTATGAAAAACGTTCAAATTTACATATGAAGGATTTCCACTTCATAAAAAAGCAGCAGAAGTCCCCTCCTTTTTCCAGTCCTTACCATCATCCTCTTCCAAGAAAAATACCCACTTTCAAAACTTTTTACCAAAGACAAAGTAGCCGTGTTATTACTTTGAGGTTTGAGAAAAACAATAATTCCAATATCCGTAATTGGAGGCATCTCAGCGACAGACTTTTGCAAACTCCAAATAAGTGGTCTTCTTATGCTTTCAACATAAGTATCTCGACTCTCCATGTCCAAGTGGTTCAATTCATAAAAACCCAGCATAACTATCCTGTTTTAATCACTTCCTTTCATCATTATCAAACCAAAACAATGGCTTCTTCCTCTAATAACCAGATAAGTTCGATCACCAATCGATTCTGAAAGCAAACTTCAGAAATATTCCCTTGGCAAGAGTAAGACATTCGATTGGTTCAACAAGAGCTTTATCAGCGGCTCAGGAAGAACGAGGTCATTCTTTAATCGGAAAAGCTTTCAACTCTGACGGGCTAGAAACAGATGAGGTCAGAAAGGAACTCAAAGTGCTTTGGAAATCGTACAACTTCAGAGGAATGCGGGCTTTAGACAGAAACATTTTCCTCTTCATGTTTCAGTCGCTAGAAAAGATGAATGACGTGCTCAAGAAAAATCCTTGGAATGTTTGCAAGTCTCACCTTAACCTGCAACCGTATGATGATGCTATCCCTTTACATGACTGGAACTTCACCCACTGTGAATGGACAGTCCATTTCAAAAACCTTTTACTTGAACACCATTCTACTCAAATAATCGATGAAGCTTTATCTGAACTCGGCCCAAAGATATCGACTACCCCACAAAACTGCAGGCCGTCTTATGGTAACATGATCTCTGCCAGAATCAAAATGGATCTAAGTAAGCCCCTCTTTCGAGGTGGATGGTGGAATACAAGAGTTGGAGGAGTTACCTGGGTTAGATACCATTGGGAGCGTCAACCACATAATCTGTGTAATCAATGCTGGACCGTTAACCATAACGATGAAGATTGTGCTGATATAACTCATGATTTACAGTTGCGAAGTTACACAAATGAAGAATACACAAAGTATATGCATGACTTGGCTAACGAATACGGAGTTGAAATCTGCGATGACATAACTCTCTTAACTCAAAAAATATGTGACGCTAGCACAGCAAAGGTAGCAACACAAGAGAGTGTCCATGATGAAACTAGAAGGCCAAAAAGACTTAGACATCACGAAGAGACTGGAGAAGAGTTTACCGATGAACTGGCGTACATGGAGGTGAACACGGTACAAAACAATACCAAGAATCCTTCTGTGGAGGTTGATGGAATGGAGCATGATTTATCAGAGGAGGGAGAGAACACCATCAAATAAAACCCCATGGTGCCGGACGAGGCTACTGCTGCTCTACCAACTCTGGTAACTTCTTCTCCTTTCTGCTCAATTGTTATCCTTTTTCTTTTTATTCAAGTTTCTGGTACGGAATCATTCGACATTAAATTAAATTACTACTGGTTAGATAACTTCTCTTTAAATATGAAAATTCTTGGTTGGAATTGCCAAGGTTTTCTAGGAAAAAATACAAGAGACCATCTGCATCTGCTAAATTCAACTCACTCACCGGACATAATTTTCATCTCAGAAACTAAATTAAATGATAATAGGATCCTCAGTCTTTCCTATTTCTTAGGTTTGCCAAACAAATGCTATGTGCCTTCTGTAGGTATCGCAGGAGGCCTCCTCCTTCTCTGGAAAGATGGCTTTTCTCTAGAGGTCGTAAACAAGTCTGAAAAAATGATACACGCTATTGTGTCAAATGATAGGGCTAAAAGTGACTGGTTTCTCTCCTGTGTTTATGGTACACCTTACAAACATGAACAGAATGCTCAATGGTCTTACTTAAAGCACCTGAGTGAATCTGTAACCATTCCTTGGGTTATCTTAGGTGACTTAAACATTACATTAAGTCCTGATGAGAGAAATAACACTTTTGGTACTACTACTTCTGAAAATATCATTAAAATTATCAGAGACTCTGACCTGTCTGATCTAGGCTTCTCGGGGAATCCGTTCACTTGGACTAGTAATAGTCACGGGACAGGAAAACATAAATCTAGGTTAGATAGAGCTCTAGTTAACTCTCTTTGGTTCATTGATTACCCAGATTCCACTGTCTTGCATCTCAAACAAAATGGTTCAGACCACACGCCTATTCTTCTTAACCTTTACAACCACCATACAACTACTGGTAGAAACTGGAAGTTTTGGAATCATTGGCTCAATAATGAGTCCTGTGTTAGTGAAATTATGCATGCATGGTCAACTAACTTTGCAGGTTCAAAGGCTTACATATTGTCCAATAAACAAGCAAATACTCGTCAGATTCTTTCGAAATGGAGTAAGGCTACTTTTGGTAATACCCAGAAAAAAATCATTGATCTTCAAACCGGTATAGCCAGGCTCCAGGAAACTGATGTAGCAGGTTGCAACACAGATGAAGTTCTCAAACTTGAATGTGAAGTCAGTAAACTTTACGACATTCAAGCTTCCTCCAACCGCCAAAAATCCAAAGACCACTTCTACAAGGAAATGGACAAAAACTCAAAGTACTTCCATATTAGAGCAAACAGACGAAAAGCTCGCAACAGAATCGACTCTCTTCTTGCTCCGGATGGTTCCTGGTGCCAAACTAGAGACGCTATGGAGCACTTGCTTAAAACTCACTTCGAAAAGATCATGTCTACGTCAAACCCTGCAGACTGCTTTCATTTTCTCGACCATATTCATACCTGCATCTTGGAGGAAGACAATGTCGCTCTCACTGCAATCCCTACTGAACAGGAGGTTTATTATGCTTTAATGTCAATGGAACCGTGGACAAGCCCTGGACCAGACGGTTTTCCACCGGGTTTTTATCAAACGCAATGGAGTATTGTTAAAACAGAAGTTTGCAGTACGGTGCAAGCTTTCTTTCATTCGGGCTTTCTCCTCAAGCAGCTGAACCAAACCAGGGTAACCTTAATCCCAAAAACTAAAACAGCTCATAAACCAGAAGACTTCCGTCCAATTGCCTTATGCAACACGGTCTACAAAATCATTTCAAAAGTCATTGCCCTGAGAATGAAGAAGCACATCGAAACAATTATATCTCCAATGCAAACAGCGTATGTCCCAGGAAGACTTATATCTGAAAATGTCAGCTTAGTGCAGGAAATTGTTCAAGCAATGAAAAGAAAAGAGGGATATACCGGTCAACTTGCTCTAAAAATGGACATGTCTAAGGCTTTCGATAGACAAGAATGGAGCTTCTTGATTGAAATATTAAGAAAATTTGGTTTCAACGAAAAATTTTGCCATCTAATTCAGCAGTGTATAAGCACCACAAACATTGAAATCATGATTAATGGTTCTCCTACATCTCCTTTCAAGCCAACGAGGGGCATTCGTCAAGGCGACCCCCTATCTCCGTACCTCTTTATCATTGCGATGGAATCTTTCTCTAGAATGCTTGCTCACTGTGAAGCCACTAGAAAACTTTCGGGTATAAAAATCTCAAGGTCTGCACCAAAGATTAATCATCTCCTCTTCGCGGATGACTGCCTTCTCTTTTGTAAGGCGAATCTCACTCAAGTTAACAATCTTCTCCAAGTGATAGAAGACTTCAGCGCTTGTTCGGTTCAGCTCATAAACTTTTCAAAATCGGCAGTCTACTTCAGCAAAAATGTAAGCCCTTCTTCTGGTCAGATTCTCAGTGGTATCTTGCAGGTTAGACAGCTTAATATCTCAGAGGAAACTTACCTTGGCCTTCCCTTCTTTGTTGGAAGAAGGAAAAAAATCCCCTTCTCGACTTTGGTAGACAAAATGGAAGCAAAATACTCTAGATGGAATGGCATAGACATGGCTGAAGCTGGTCGAAGTGTGATGGTCCGTCATGTCACGAATGCCATTCCCATTTATCACATGTGCAGCTTCAAACTTCCTACCGCAACCATATCTAAAATGAACTCAAGTCAACAAGCTTTCTGGAGAAATAAGAAGTCCAACAAAGGGAGACATGCAGTAAAATGGAAAGATACAAATCTACCCAAAGAAGAAGGAGGTTTAGGTTTTAGAGATCTCAGCATCCTCAACAGAGCCCTTTTAGCAAAATCCGCCTGGAGACTTTGTGAAGCAAACTCTACACTTTGGGCAAAATCCATGGAAGCCAAGTACTACCCTGATGGTGAGGTATTCAATCTAAAGAAGAAAGCCAACTCTACATGGTCTTGGCGTAGCATCTCGTCTGAGCTTCCTTTCATCAAGCAACACAGCTGCTGGAGTCTCGGTAATGGTAACACCATCAAGATCTGGAAACACAGATGGATACCACAGGATAGCGAACCACCTTCACCCAAGCAAAGCGCAGTTAATCCTCACAGTCATACCCATGTCTGGTTTTGCTTGATCACAATTCCTCCTCTTGGAATACAAATCTTCTCAACTCTCTATTTGAACCAGCTACTGTCGAACTTATTCTGAAAATTCCCATCCACAAAAATAATGACGACAAGTTGGTCTGGCTTCTTGAGAAGAGTGGTAAGTTCTCCGTCAAATCATCTTACAGGAAAATGTACCAAGATAACACCTTAACTGCCTCTCTTGGTACAAGAATGAACCAAATATTCAAGCTGTTATGGAAACTCAACTGCCTGCCAAGAATCCGTCATTTTTTATGGAAATGCATCAAAGGTTTTCTGCCAACAAGAGACAAGCTGGTTACCTATATGCGGCACATCGATCAGCAATGCCCGTTCTGCAGTAACTGTGTTGAATCTCCTGAGCATGTTCTAATAAACTGTAGCTTCGCTCGGGCTGTCTGGTTTGCAGTTACCGGCGATAGGGCTATCGGTACTTACAATCTCAGCGACTGGATTTGCAATTGGTTCGAAAACCTCCAGCAAAACAAAATTACGGAAAACAATCTAGTCTCAAGAGCCATCACGGTGTGGTGCATCTGGCATGAAAGGTGCCAGAGAGTCTTTCAAAACTCTAAAGTTACACCAGATAAAATCATTTTCAGGTGTAGACTATCCATCCAAGAACACAGTAATGCTTACGGCACTACTCAAATAAGAAGCACAAAACAAAATCGAGAAAATCTACAATGGACTCCCCCTTCTACAGATTGTATTACTTGCAATGTAGATGGTTCTTTTCATGATAATTTAAAAACAGGTGGGCTAGGACTAATATTCAGAAATCATGCAGGTTTACAGCAAGGAGCAAAATGCATCTATTTGAATAATGCCTGGAGTGCTGAGCAGGCGGAATGCCGAAGCCTTTGGGAAGCAGTTTCATGGGCCAAAGAACTAAAACTCCAAAAAGTTCGTTTCGAGCTGGACTCAAAGATAGTTGCAGATGCAGTTAATGATGGCAGCCTCAACCTAGACTGGAGGCTCCATAATTTAGTTTTAGATATTAGACGTTTGTTAAATGAATTTAATTTATGGTCTTGTCATTACATTCCAAAAGAGAAGAACAAAATAGCAGACATTCTGTCTAAAAAAGCTAGACTTGATAGATTAGATAATGTTTGGATCAGCAACCCTCCAGGTTGCATTATACGTCAACTGGAGGCAGAAAAACAAAATGTTCCCTCATAATCTCTTAATAGAATTTTCCTTTCGCTTCAAAAAAAAAAAAAAAATCTAAGCATGACCCATCAATTGAAATAACAGTTATTCAATAAAAATCATATAACAATTACTAAACACTGCAAAAAAAAAAAAAATCATCACATTGACGAAATACAGCTTCCTCCATTGTCTCATTGAAGAGAATTATCTCATCACGGTAAACATGATCTCAATGTATTGATTCGTGGCTCCAAAGTTTGTTTACAAAAATGAAAAAGAAATAAATAACGAAAACAACAAAACTACAACTTTTTTTTTTCAACTCTCTCTCCCAAATGTGTTGTCTAGCTCTCTATTTATACACACCAACCTATTACTCAAATATATTCTTCCATAACTCCAAAATCTTCTTCTTTTTAACTAAAAATATCTTCAGGAATTCTCTATATTTCTTTATTAAACCCAAATCTTCTTTAATTCGAGAATCAAATCCAAGAGAAAATCCTCTTAAAATATATTTCCTGTTTAATACAAGATAACTTCCTTTTTTTCAAAACTACCGTAATTAATACTCATAAATTTCTTGTTTATAAGGCAAGAAGATATTCTTGTTGAAACTCAAATTTCTCGCCAAAATTCTTTTTGAAAATGAAGAAGAAGGTGTTGCCCATATCCAAATTGCAAGTGCCTTTATCAAATTTTCTGGGTGCCTTTAGTAGTTTTTCGAGCTGATTCTTCCAAAAATGTTAATTCCGAAAAATACCTACAAACAAGTTTATTAGTGATAAAATGAGTCCTAGCTAATGTAGTTATGGGTGAAAATGCGTCGCACTTACGCCCCACACTTACATTTTCCTAGTCCTCGCAGAAAATTGACCCGCTCAACAGCTGATCATCATATATTTTTTTAGATCCACTCAACAACTAGTCATAAGAACCGTACAATAAACCCTCTCAACAGCTGGTCATAATATTTTATTTTATTTTTAGACCCGCTCAACAGCTAGTCAAAATATACCTACAAACCCACAATAGACCCGCTCAACAGCTGATCATAATTTGCAAGAAAATTCCTGAAAAAAATAAAAATTTAACCACTCTCTCACACTTAAATCTAACATTGTCCTCAATGTTCTAAAGATGAAAATAAAAACATAAACAATGAGAAATTGTTACTACTTAAAGGAAGTGAGGAAGGATATTACCAGAGTACCGAAAACATGGGTTACCTCCCAGCAAGTGCTAAGTTTAAAGTCTTCATCCAGACTAGGAAAGGATTAGTCACCTCGCAAAATCATATAGCAGTAACCGTAATGATTATGGGTCATCCGAATCAAAAAGTGCTACCCAAAAGATAAGGAAATTGCAACATACCAAGAAGATATTGAATATACCCTTATCTAAGTTTTTGTTTTAGACAACTGCATGTAGTTGTGGTTCAGGTTCAGGCTCTATAAAAGGGTATAAATAAAATGTTTTCATGGACTGGACTTCCTCAAAAGGCAGGATCCTGAAGATCAGGTTGTAGAGTCTAGAGGCACTCAATTGAGAACTTATAAGAACATAACAATAACCTGAATAATTGGGGATCCTCTAAGTCAATCATATTTGACTCACACAGTTGACCACATAAATGGTCATTCTTAAGCAAATGTATCAAAGCTAATCTCCTAAAGAAATTAGGTTTAGTCTCAAAACTTAATAAATGACACATCTGAAACTCATAAGTTCTCACAATTGAAAGAAAAGTTTTTGGTGTGCAAACAAAGTGAATCTTCGTATAATAGCCTGGGTTAACCACATCAACCAAAGGATGGGTTTATAACAACTGTGATTCTTTTTGGAGATCATGAGGTTCAGGAAGACGTGTATGAAGATAATCTTGTAAAAATGGTTGAGGCACAAATGTCAAGTCCCAAGTGAGGGAAATTGTTAAAAGTTAAATGTAATGCACTAAGAAAGTGATAATCACACCAAAAATTAGAGTTTTCAGTGTCTCTATAGACTAGTCAAATTTTCCCTAATTTTTAGATCATCAAATTCTGGCAAATGGTCAATTGATTCTTCTAAGTTGTTATCATGTAGTGCATCCTTACTCATCTCTAAGGGTTCATCTTATTTGTCTAGGACTTTGTGTTAGAGCACTGCTCGGTCGAACTCGCAAGCGTTGCTATCTCAAGCTTGTTTGTCAATATTAGTGATCAAAACTATAAATATTGATTTCTAGCCTACTTCTAGTAATGTCTCGAACTAGGATATATAGTGTAGTTGAGCATTATACTTCACGATGTTCATCAATTGAAGACGAAGAACTACTAAGGAGATCTTGTGGAACTTCATCAACTAAAGGTATGTGGAGAATGAAACTCATCTATCACTTGGAAAGTCTATTTCTACTATATCTCCTATATTGAGACAAAAGTCGTATTACTATAGTTTTTGATTATGCACATTTGATATTTTGAGATCATTTGAACTCGCTTACATATTTCTCGAAATATGTGTTGGTAAGCTTTCTCTTCAACCAAGTTTATCTTATATTCTTGATGAAAGTCAAAAGATTATCATGTGAAAATCGCCGAGTAACATCTTATATGGTTTTGTGATACACTCATTTGGTGTAGACTTGGAATGTTTCGTTATGATTATTTCAATAACTTGAAAATTGTTTTGATATTAATAATGTGTGAAAACGTCTATTGTCATCCTCTAAGAATGTATCAATGATTGAAATAGAGTTTAGAACACTTAACCAACATTGGATTATAAACATGTTGTGCACTCTTACATATATGTGATCCATGTTCGGGAACCATAGTATGCATACCCATATGCGTACATGTTGGTTTGAGAAGTCTGGGAACCTAAGTACGCGTACCCGTACGCATACTGGCGTATGGTTTATGACCGGGAAATTTTGCTGGCTTTGGAGGTATGCGTACCCGTTCACATACTAGTGAAAACCAAAATTGGTATGGCTACTTCAAGTATGCGTACCCGTTTGCATACTTGAGTGGTTAAAGTTCTAAAATCGGTTGTGACGTGAACAAATACATTTATATATCAAAAAATATATTCTTTGCAAACCGTGGCTATAATGTTCATGAACTGATTCAAGTGAATCAAACCAATTTTTCTTCAATCGTGTTCTTGTATACTTATATGAGAATATAGCAATTGAACAACTCTTTAACTAGTTTCGTTTGAGTCAGTTGAACTAGTTATGGTTAATATAAATAAGGTTGATATGAGAGTGTTCATACATCTAACCTCGGTTAAATACTGTTGATCCATCCTAGTGTACATGTTTAGGTACGGTTACATAAACCTAAATGAGGGTATATTTCATTTGTGTATAACAAGTTAAGTTCGATCTAACGATTGAAAAATATTAGCTTGAATCTAATCAGGTTTTCATCTAACGGTGAATATTGAATGCTTTGTTACCAAGGTAACTTAGATTGCAAACCCTGTTGTGAAATCTATATTAAGGAGAACTCTAATAACTTTGAAAACTAATCCCCACACCTCATGTGTGATACTAGTTGCGACTAGAGTCGATTCTCCTTTAGTTCATTGGGATTGTGAAGCCAGACCCAACTATTTTCTCTATAGTTGCGTGTTCTGGTCTTACTTTTACTATCTTGATTGAGTATTATCTTTGCTAAGATTTGCTTGAGATTTATCTCAGATTGGTAAGATTAAAAGTAGTCACAAACATCTTCGTCTCATCATTTGTGATTCCAAGATATCTTATTTCGCTACTATACGTTTAAGATTATTGTGAGGTGGTTGATAATACTAGGCTGTTCTTCGGGAATATAAGTCTGGTTTATCAATTGGTTCCTGTGTACCTTGATTTATCAAAAGACGGAACAAAACTCGTAGGTATTTCTGTGGAAGACATATTTATTTATTCCAATAGACTTTTCTGTGTGAGACCGATTTGTTTATCAAGCCTTCGACTTTGGGTCGTAGCAACTCTTAGTCGTGGGTGAGATCAGATAAGGGAATCAAGTACATAGGATCCTGCTGGGGTTCAGAGACGTAAGGAGCGAAACTGTACCTTGATCAGTGTGAGATTGATTAGGTTTCAATTACATTCCAATCCGAAGTTCATTGGTAATAGGCTAGTGTCTGTAGCGGATTAATACAGTATGGTGTTCAAAGATGGACTAGGTCCCGGGATTTTTCGACATTTGCGGTTTCCTCATTAACAAAACTTCTGGTGTCTGTGTTATTTTTTTTTCGCATTATATTTTGTTATATAATTAAAATATCACATGTTGTGTGTTAAATCGATCAATTGGTAAATCCAACCTTTGGTTGTTGATTGAAAATTATTGATCCTTGAACATTAGTCTTTGGTACCGTTCAGTTATTTCTCTTATATTCAATCAGGCTCGAAAATTCCTATTTGTTGATTGCAGATTGAATTGAGAAATAGAGATATAAACTCTTTGATATACTTTTCTCTAGATTGAGTCTGACTGTCTAGTTGATTCTCTTGAAAGTATATTGGAGTTTGTCTATTCAGATTGTAGAACGAAATATTGGGTGTGTTTGTTTACCCCTGCTTTTTTATTTGGTATCAAATCAGGCAAACACGTTTATGACCTTATAAGTCTGTGTTTGTAGCAATATGATCTTTGTGGACCTAAGAAGTATCTCAAAAACTAACACACATAGAGATGTCTTCCAAAGCTTTTGATTATGCCAAAAATCTTGTTCTTTCCTCAAAGGATAACTCCTTAGTAGATTCTTCCGAATTCCGAGGGAAAAGCAAGAAAATTGACACATCGTGTCAGAATCAGAAATGTAACTCACCAGATCGTTAAAAAAATCTGTTGAAATAATTGATTTTCAAGTTTCGAAAATCAAGACTCTTAGAGAAAAGAATGATCATCTCATTGATTAATTTGAGAAATCTCTTGAAAGAGAACGTGAGATCTATTTGTTTATTGAATCTCTCTCTAACAATATCAAAAAATTGGTTCAAGAAACTACTTTACAACGTGAAATATTAGTATACTTGAAGATACTATTAGAGAAGACTCAATTAGAAAAGAATGTTTAATCAAGGCTCATTCATCAGAAATAAACAGTCATCGTGTTGAAAAATAGAAACTTGTTGCATCTCTTCGATGTGCCCAAGAATAGTGTAACACCTTAAAAAAGGAAAACTCTGTTTTTATGAGTAAGTCATCCTCTGTACCTTCTTTAGATACTCACAAAACTTTACCCAGCGTGAAGAAAATTCCCTCCAAGGAAGTACCCACTGTGAATCACTTGCAAAATTTGCATGTGCCGGAAAAGATTATGAGTGGAGGCAATTATGTTTCTAGTCCACGGTGTTGTTCCTTCTGTGGGAAAAAGAATCATGATGTTCTTCACTGTTTTGCTAGAAAGAAACAAATTTCTGATCTTCGTAATTTACTTCTTTTTACAGTCAACAGAGTAAATCGTCTGATGACATCTACAGTGAATTTATTTCCTACAGAAAACTAGAATTCTTATAAAATTGATCTCTCTTTAAGAAATCTTCACAGGTTGCAAGTTCCTCTTAATAGTATAAACTCTTGTACCACTAATGAACACATTCCATGTGTTTATAAGAATTAATCTGGCAAGTCTAAGTCGAAAAGGTGGAAGTCTTTCAACTTTTATCCTCTAAAACCGATTTCTAGGGGTCCTAGACTTAGTCCTAGGAAAAATCCTTCTGATGGATCCTTAAAAGGGTTTATGACTAATTATTATGGAATAAGTTATAATCAATAGAAAGAAGGAAATACACGATACAAACGCACAAAAGATTTGTATAACTCTTCTCCCATAATTCATAGTGAGAATACTTCTCACACCTTTACCCGATTCCAAGTAATTTTATCCTTGTATCTATCTTGAGAGTTGCAAGGATGATGATTGTGGGAGTCTCAAGAATAGTTGTATGTTTTTATGCATTTTATGTTAATTTTCTGAGTCATTAGATCATGTTGATCGTATCTCTGCTCTAATTTGAAGAGAAGATTTCTAAATTATTGAGCTATGTTAACAAATATTATGTTTTCTCTTGTTGGATCTTTTCTAAATCCATTCTTCATCTATGACTGGTCCACGAACATCTGTGTCCTCTTCATGAGAGTTCATAGGGTTTCCATAACAAGAGATTCCTTCTCCTGTTTACAAACATATATATATATTCTATATTGTGTTGGTCCATCCTTAATAAAATATTATATGGATAACTCTTCAAAATCTCAAGAGATTATAAGTCTTGACATGAAGGAGGTCTCAAGAACGTGATTCGGTTCAAGAACTTGTTCTGAAGAAGATGCTTGCAAGGAAAGAGCACAACTCTTGGATTGATGAATCTTTCAAGGATTTAGCTCATTTTTAGGACGATTCAAAGGTCGAGTTTGCAAATCTTCAACTGCAAATAAATCATCTTTTAGATTGTCGGGCCAGAATCCTTGCTAATCAACAGATCTCGATACGGAATCAGAAAAAACTCATTGTGGATTGCATCAAGGATAGACAACTTGCCCGTGTTGTTGATCGTAAAGTTAGTGTTCTAACTCATGAACATGGAGTTTCCGCGGTCAAGAGAGTCAAGGAAATCAGCAACACCTTCTATGATGGATTCATTGAAAGGTATGAAATAATCAAAGAATAGTAATTTTTTCTTGGAAACGTCTTATGATAATTTATTCTTGTGTTCTTAAGAAGGATAACTAGGGTTTGGAATAGCCATTATTGTGAGTACACATAGCTATTGCCAATGTTTTCATCTTCCAATGTTTTTAAATTTATTTATTTAAATTCTAAGTTTTTTGGAAGATGATTTTTGCAGTATTAATCTTTATGGTTTTATATATTGCAAATTGTTATGGGATATGTTGTTTACCTCCGTGAACCTTGACTGTCCCATATTTGTTCAAAAGTTAACTCTATTATATGCCGATATGAAAGTATTGATAAAAGATAGAATGAACTTTTGACTACAAAAGTTAAGCCTTTTATGTCATTATTGATGGAGGAAAGAATGAACTTTTGTTTACAAAGATTAAGTCTATTATATGTCATTGTGCAAATAGTGATGAAAAATAGAATGAATCTTTGATTATTCCGCAGTATTGGTCTTTTCCCGATCCACATCTTTGTGTTTGTATTGTGTTTCTCCGTAAGTTCTCTTATGTTGAGCATGGACAATTGAATTGATCATTTTCTTTGTGGTTTATTCAATTATAATTTTTGGATACAAATTTATGTTTCATGTGATTTGTTAATGTCCAAATAAATCCATATTTTCGTGTAAAAGTAAGGTCACTCTTGTTGTTCTTTCGGGAATGACATTTTATGGGAGAGAGTTCTTAATTGAACTTATGCTTAATTGTCAAATCTTAGTGGGAGTGTGGTTGTGAAATATTGTAGGGGTTATCTTGTATCTTTAAAAACTCCTTGATGAATGCATTTAGTTTCGGCTATTTGATGTCATCTAAACAAGTTGATATGTTGTTCTCTTTTGGTCATGAAGTATCTCTATGAAAATTTCATGAGGATCCCACTAGTTTTCGTACCTTTGCCAATTTATATTGACAAAAAGGGGGAGAATTAATGTGTAGTTCACACTAAAAATACATATGGTTTACGGATCATTATGTAATGGGGGTGGTTTTCATTGTTAAATGAAGTATTGACTAAGGGGGAGTGATACATATCACCATAGTATTGTTGTCAAAGTTGTGATACAATTGGACTTTGATGTTGTTGTTGATGGTGGATTTCTATTTAAAGGGAAAAATTGTAAAAAGCCAATTTTTGTAAGCTGACGTCCTGCAAAGGATAAAGCCTTCAGGCGATGAATACTTCTCGCCATATCAATTCATTGGAGCATGTGCAACCATCCCTGAGAATTAAAACATACCCAGAACGGAGCATGTGGCAACCATCCCGACGGAGCATGTAGCAACCATCCCGGTTTTCTGTAGGTATACATCATTACTATTAATGCTTTAATTAAAGCCTTGTATTCGACGTGCAAACACCCGTAGGCTACCTGAAGGCAGGTTATACTAGCCCCGTTGAACGCATGCAAGACTACCCATGTTAGTCTCGCTTGCTGAAAACAAACCCAAAAATATATCTCATCCGTCCAACTTTGCAGACATAGATGGAGGGTGTAGATATAGATCAAGGGGTCCTGAGCATGCTACCATGATCACCTCGGACCCACCTTCATGCATGACCGAACGGTCAAGACCAACTACGGTTGGTTCTTCCAAAACGCGCGCTCAAAGTGAGCATGACGCACGGCTAGGGTTCCTTTTAATCGTGAGCGTCCAACTTGTCCGGCATAGTCGGACGGCTTAGATTATACCCTAAAACAAGTAGTGAAGTGATGGTACACCATTGGCGGGCCCACTTTCTACCTACATGACCGACTCCCTCATAGGCAAGCCGTGGTGCAAGAAATGATTGCCCAAACAAGGCTAGATTAACGCCTTATGCAGGTTGAGAAGATCCAAAACGATCACGACCATCCGACTTCGCTGACATAGTTGGATGGCTTAGATTGCGCCCAGCGTCATAAAGCAAGCATGTACATGCTCACTGTCAACCCAAGATGTTGCATACATGGTCGGTATCCCCAAAAGAGGCACACGCACCCCAAAAACGATCGCCCAAAGTGGCAGGTCCAAAACCCTAATTAGGGTTTGCGGCGCAGAAACATCTCGAGCGTCCATCTTCGCAGGCTTGGACGGAAGGCCAAGATGGATACTTAGAAGGAACCGAGCATTCTAGCATGACCACCGTGGGCCCGGCTTCACGCCTAGCTGATCGGTCAAGACCGGCAGTGGTCAAGCTCCTCGGTACACGCGCCCAAAGGTGACATGTCACAGCCCCTACATAAATTCTAATCTCGACCACTCGTCTTTGCCACCTGAGTCGAGTGGCTTAGATTAAATCTTTACGAGTCAAGCAGGCATGGGTGTGAACACCATTGAACTACCTCCATGCAGGGCTGATCGGTTCCTCCATTGGAACTCTCTAAGCATGCAAACGTTTGGGCCGAAAGAGGCAGCATGCGCGCCTCCCATCCAACGGTCGCAAGCAAGGCTACGAGTCATCTCGTCCATCCAGCTTTGCAAGCTTGGACGAATGGCTTAGGGTGCGAATCAACCAGCAAACAAGGTATCACTATGACCACCATCCGTCACTCTTCTTCACAGGGTAACCGAACAAGGCATGGCTTGTCTATACAGCCTCCAAACGGTCACCTGAAGATGGATGCATGCGATGTTATACCAAGTTCACGGTTCACCCTGCACTATTTTCTGTGGGTCCCGCGATCCACACACTCAAGACATTAATCACGTCACAACTGGGGGATACAAACTGGGGTATTGGTCTGGCGGTTTACAGCGTGCAGCGTGCAACGCGCCATCACAAGAACGTGTTAGGAAGACATGGGCAGTTAAGTCAAGATGGGAGAAGTGGGCAGTTCTGATCGTGTGACACTCACACACAACTCCACTCTTCCCTCACTCCACTTCCTCCACTTCCCACGAGAGATGTGAAGAAGGCTTAATGACTTGTATAAATAGGTTCTCCTCCCTATTTCCAAAAACAGAAGTTCGAACAACACAGAAAACCAAGTGTTAATCGTATTCAACACCCAGAGCCTTCCTGCAACATTTGCTAGCCTGCTCAACCTTCTGTTAACAAGTCATCAAATAGCCTTCACCTTCATACTCTTAACACCTTCTTCGCTTCCCTCCCTAAGATCAACCTCACATCCTTCACCTGTGACCGAAACAAATATGGAACGGCCGTGTCTTCGGTTTAGGCCAGAATTGTATAGATTATCTCTCGAATCAAAGTGCTCATCGTGCAGCACATTTGTTGAAGGTTTAAACTCACTTCTCATCCACACACACCCAAAATTACCTAAACCGGCAGAAGTAGTTTTCTCCCACAAACAATTTGCGACCACAGTGGGAGGTTAATCTCTCGGTTGTGAAGTCGATTTCTTCAATACCAATTCAATCTCTCTGATTTCAAGAATGGTGGATCTTAGGTCTATAGCAGCAACCAATGATGGAGTTAACACCGACAACGCTTCTGGTGGCGCTGATATCCCAATTACTGGTGTTACAGTGCAACCCGCCAGTGCAACCAATGTGTCTCGTGGAATCGCGTCTTCTATCATCAGTACCAGTGGAGCAGGAGAAGACATTCCAACAGGAGTGACACCTCCCATTACAAGATCCAGAGCGGCCGCAAATCCAGGCATTTCTTCAAGCATGACACTTCCGTCCGTCACCAGAACAACTGTTACTTCCCCTTCAGGACGAGGATCTGGAGGACCCAGAGGAGGACAACCTCCTATCACCATGGTGGACTTGATGGAGAGACAAGAAACCCTCGCTAAAGCTCAGGCAGACATGGCAACCACTCAGAAGGAGGTACTCCCCTTAATTAAAACATTAACCGATCGATTACCACAAGAGTCGAGACAGCCTCAAGGGACAATAAGAAATACGTTTAGCACACCTGGAGCAGGTGCCTCAGTCACGCAAGCCTACCTGAATGAAGAGTCTTATGTTGCTGACCACGCAAGAGAAAGGGACGAGCGTCTCAGGGAAAGGAGCCAATCGTCCAACTTTATTACACGTGAAGATCTGGAGAGACTCCTCCAAAATCGTGGCAAAGAAAATCTGATGGACGCGCATCGACACCAACCTCCATATCCAAAAGACGTGCAGCGAATTCCTCTTCCCAGGGGATACACCTCCCCTCAATTCATCCTTTACGATGGTACCGGTAATACTCGTGAACACGTCTCTCGATTCTTAGAATCCTTAGGAGAACATGAATACAATCACGTTCTCTGCATGAAGGAATTCTCCAAATCACTTACGGGGAGAGCCTATACGTGGTACAACAATATCGCACCCGACAGCATATCCAATTGGAGTGAGATGGTAAGTGCGTTTTACAAGAAGTACTTCTTTGTATATGAGAAAGTTACTTTCTCAGACCTAGGGAGAATCTCTCAACGGAACAACGAACATCCAAATGATTTTGTCAAAAGGTTCAGAACACAAGCGTTGGACTGCCATGAACCAAATGTCACAGAACGACAACTGGTGGAATTATGCATCAACGGAATGATACCCATATATCGCGCCCTGCTGGAAAACTTGGGATTCCAGACATTCTCAGAACTCCATGAAGCAGCCAAACGTTCGGCCACTACCGCCCCAGAATTATTGGAAAGGACCAGGATCGTTCGAAGCGACGATTCACGAGATAATCGGGGAAATAGACACCTCATCAACAAGCAATATAATACTGGCCCTTCTGTCAGTGTAGTAAGCGAAGGCGGAAAGAGAAAAGCTCCAGCGGCGGCAGAACAACTGCCCAAGCGTGCGGCTCAAACGCATAAGGCTTCACTTCGAAAGGGAACAGGCAAAGATCCTGCACAGAGCACCGAATACACATGCTTCCCATTTCCGATAAATGAAGTAATAGAACTCTTGGAGGCATGGATTCAGGATGATGCTATCAGACTACCTCCTATCAGACGTCCACCAAATGAGAAAGACGTGGCAGGCCCTAAGTATTGTCTTTATCATAGGTTTGTCCACCACCCAACTAAAGATTGCAACAAGCTGAAGGAAATCTTCAAGGAAAAGATAGCAGCAGGAGAGCTCCAATTGGGAAATGAAGGAGTTCACACAGACCCCCTTCCTGTCCGAAGTTGCTTGATCTCTGGAAGCTCTGTGCGCAAGACTGTACAATCCATGATGGAACACCTGTGTGAAATCTTGTACCATTCCAAGGTACAACGTCAAGATATATTCATGGCCCTCAACCGTATTGTGTCAGGCAGGCGCTTGCATCCAGAAAAGAAAGTCGTTCCAGCATCTCAAGCCTCCTTGTAAAAGAGCACCAACAAAGGAAACTGGGGACTTTTGACCGTCGCCCATCTGAAAGATGTCAAGTTCGATAGCACATTAATCGATGCAGCTTCTGAATTCAACATTGTTACTATCAAGACCCTGCAAGCTGCGAAAATCTCAAAGCAGGAGGCTACCCGTGGTCCGACTGTGATCAAGAGCCCAGCAGGAGAATTTGTGGATGTCTACGGATACATTGACCTTTATGTCAAGATTGGTAACACTCTAACACAAGCTAGATTCCATATAATTAAGGAACATCCGGATTACGACATGATTCTGGGGCGCCCGTGGGTACACAAGGCGCATTCCTTACCGATCTCAGTACCTGAAAGAATCTCCAACAAGCCAGCTCCGATGATTTCCAACAAACCTTGGAGAATCGAAGACTGCCTGTTGCCCCCATATCAACAACTCACAGGCATAACGCAACTCCCTGGTGAAATCCATTCGTCCTGCATCAAGAGATTCCGAGCCCAAGTAAGTCTCATTGAACGACCCTCTTTGCAAGTAGTGGATGATTGTCCTGTTAGACCACCGGGGACTGTTTCACCTGACAGGCGGGCCACCACCAAGAGATGTGAATGGAGTGCTGGCCCCTTTAAGCGCTTCACCAAAATCTTAGAAGCAATCAAGAACGACACGTGTCAGAAGCAAGCTGTTATGGCAAGTCCGAATCCGTTTCAAATCGGAGATATGGTAGCAAAGGTAACCACGTTCCAAGTTGGAAACATGGCAGGAAAGATAATCGCCTGAGTCGATATGCCTGCAAAGGAAGAGGAAATATTCTTAGTGGCAGATGTTATCTTGGGCGGTTACTGCAAGATCATCAATGCATATAAACCCGAAGGTGTGGTTGTTCACTCACGATGGCTCAAGCCCTACCTTACTTGAAGACACGACATCGCCTCTCTAATCTCCCCGGGGGATTCCTCCAACAATTTTCCTTTTCACAATATTTGTAATTTCTTCAAAATGATGGCACTGCTTGCCTTCATACTTATTAGGGTTTCAATATTTCTTCAAGTAATCAAGATTTCATTCCTTTTACAATTTCTCATAAAATCACACAAAGTTATGAGTCACCTTCAAACCACCATTACCCAGAAAGAAAACCCTAAACCCTCATACCAAATCTTCATACCAGCCTGGTAATATGGGAGGAATAAAACATGTAAAAGGGGAGGAGAAAGATATCCTACGTGATCTACTTCAACAAAGACAGACTCACGTCAAGGGGCACAAGCAGGAAAGGGGCACAAGCAGGAAAATATGCATGCTTCGAAAGCAGCATTGAATAAAAATTTGTTCAAGGCAAGCAAGCAAAAGCAAATAAGAAAACTTCAAACTCAGCCGCCACTGAGTATAAAAAAAAATACAAAGAAGAATAACAGGGAAACTCAATTGCTGGTTGCGTCTTCATCACTTTTGGGATCCACATCTTGTGCCGCTTTCTCCAGAGACGCCTCGACTTCTTCGGGCACAGTAGATACCGCCTCAACATCTTCAGCATGCGTATCCTCTGCACTTTCTACAGAATCCATTGCAACCGTGGAAATCGTGCCAATCACTTTCGGACGTTCAGTCTCATCAGTATCAGGGTCAAGGATTATCACACCACCACGTATTGGGTAATCACACTTCCCATCACCCGCATGACGTTCGTGTTCAACCCTCCGTCTCTTCAACCGAGCCGCAAACCTTTTAGTTCTCGAACTTACTGGTGCTTGTGACGCCTCGCGTTTCCACTTCGCTCACAACGCTTCTTCATGTCTTTGTTTCTCCTCCATATCAATTGCAGCTGAAAGAGCACAGAGCTGCCCCCTGACAATGGTTAAATGCAAGACAGACATTTCCTGTACAGCATAGCCGACTTCACGAAGTGGCAAATCAATTTTAGCCATCACCTCTTCATGTGCGTTAGCTTCTGGTTTATCAACTTCAAAACTTTTTTCTGAAGAAGCTGTAGAGTTATCATCACCAACTCCTTTCATGATCTGCAAAAAGAGAGGAAGATGAATTACGGCGGTACATAAAAAATATTCTAATCACAACTATCGCCGATCGAGAAATCAACGTGTGAAGCAATACCTGAGATGTTGAAGAAGATCGCCTAATGAGAAGAATACAGAAAACTTCTTTATATACTTCACGATCCAACAAGATCCCCAGGAGAAAAGAAGTCCGCCTTGCCGCTTTCTGAGGCTTTTGAGTCGGGATTGTGATCAACAATGCTTATCGAATGCACGATTCTTGCTAGGCATATGAGAAGGCACACCGAAAGAGGAATGCCGAGGAAGTTCGACCCATAAAGCTGTACTTCCCCAGCCGAGCTTTACCATTGGAAGGATCAACTCAACCAGCTCCAAGGCGTTTAACACACGTGACATACCTTCTCCCACACGGTAAACACGTATCTACTCTGGCTTTAATTATTTTTGTATGCAAATTGTCACCATCTCATGCCTACCCTACAATAGTGTAACCATTGCATGCTAGGCAGGGGACTTAATGTTGATGGTGGATTTCTATTTAAAGGGAAAAATTGTAAAAAGCCAATTTTTGTAAGCTGAAGTCCTGCAAAGAATAAAGCCTTCAGGCGATGAATACTTCTCGCCATATCAATTCATTGGAGCATGTGCAACCATCCCTGAGAATTAAAACATACCCAGAACGGAGCATGTGGCAACCATCCCGACGGAGCATGTAGCAACCATCCCGGTTTTCTGTAGGTATACAACATTACTATTAATGCTTTAATTAAAGCCTTGTGTTCGACGTGCAAACACCCGTAGGCTACCTAATGGCAGGTTATACTATCCCCGTTGAACGCATGCAAGATTACCCATGTTAGTCTCACTTGCTGAAAACAAACCCAAAAATATATCTCATCCGTCCAACTTTGCAGGCATATATGGAGGGTGTAGGTATAGATCAAGGGGGTCCTGAGCATGCTACCATGATCACCTCGGACCCACCTTCATGCATGACCTAACGGTCAAGACCAACTATGGTTGGTTCTTCCAAAACGCGCGCTCAAAGTGAGCATGACTCACGGCTAGGGTTCCTTTTAATCGTGAGCGTCCAACTTCTCCGGCATAGTCGGACGGCTTAGATTATACCCTAAAACAAGTAGTGAAGTGATGGTACACCATTGGCGGGCCCACTTTCTACCTACATGACCGAATCCCTCATAGGCAATCCGTGGTGCAAGAAACGATTGCCCAAACAAGGCTAGATTAACGCCTTATACAGGTTGAGAAGATCCAAAACGATCACGACCATCCGACTTCGCTGGGATAGTTGGATGGCTTAGATTGCGCCCAGGGTCATAAATCAAGCATGTACATGCTCACTGTCGACCCAAGATGTTGCATACATGGTCGGTCTCCCCAAAAGAGGCACACGCACCCCAAAACCGATCGCCCAAAGTGGCCGGTCCAAAACCCTAATTAGGGTTTGCGGCGCAGAAACATCTCGAGCGTCCATCTTCGCAGGCTTGGACGGAAGGCCAAGATGGAGACTTAGAAGGAACCGAGCATGCTAGCATGACCACCGTGGGCCCGTCTTCATGCCTAGCTGATCGGCCAAGACCGGCAGTGGTCAAGCTCCTCGGTACGCGCGCCCAAAGGTGACATGTCACGGCCCCTCCATAAATTCTAATCTCGACCACTCATCTTTGCCACCTGAGTCGAGTGGCTTAGATTAAATATTTGCGAGTCAAGCAGGCATGGGCGTGAACACCATTGAACTACCTCCATGCAGGGCTGATCGGTTCCTCCATTGGAACTCTATAAGCATGCAAACGTTTGGTCTGAAAGAGGCAGCATGCGCGCCTCCCATCCAACGGTCGCAAGCAAGGCTACGAGTCATCTCGTCCGTCCAGCTTTGCAATCTTGGACGAATGGCTTAGAGTGCGAATCAACCAGCAAACAAGGTATCACTATGACCACCATCCGTAACTCTTCTTCACAGGGTAACCGACCAAGGCATGGCTTGTCTATACAGCCTCCAAACGGTCACCTGAAGATGGCTGCATGCGATGTTATACCAAGTTCACGGTTCACCCTGCACTATTTTCTGTGAGTCCCACGATCCACACACTCGAGACATTAATCACGTCACAACTGGGGGATAGAAACTGGGGTATTGGTCTGGCGGTTTACTTCGTTCAGCGTGCAATGCGCCATCACAAGAAGGTGTTAGGAAGACATGGGCGGTTAAGTCAAGATGGGAGAAGTGGGCAGTTCTGATCGTGTGACACTCACACACAACTCCACTCTTCCCTCACTCCACTTCCTCCACTTCCCACGAGAGACGTGAAGAAGGCTTAATGACTTGTATAAATAGGTTCTCCTCCCTATTTACAAAAATAGAAGTTCGAACAACACAGAAAACCAAGTGTTAATCGTATTCAACACCCAGAGCCTGCCTGCAACATTTGCTAGCCTGCTCAACCTTCTGTTAACAAGTCATCAAATAGCCTTCACCTTCATACTCTCAACACCTTCTTCGCTTCCCTCCCTAAGATCAACCTCACATCCTTCACTTGTGACCGAAAAAAATCTGGAACGGCCGTGTCTTCGGTTTAGGCCAGAATTGTATAGATTATCTCTCGAATCAAAGTGCTCATCGTGCATCATATTTGTTGAAGGTTTAAACTCACTTCACATCCACACACACCCAAAATTACCTAAACCGGCAGAAGTAGTTTTCTCCCACAAACAGTTGTATAATAATACTATGACACTTTATAACAATGATTGAGAGCAACTGTTTTCTCATTGTTATAGCTACGGATCTTCAACAACTATGATGCTGAGTTGAACACATTTAGAATCATTGGAGTACTTGGAAGTGACAAAAATTTATAGTATTGTTGAAGAACTAATGAGATCAAGCATTTGGATGAGAATCTACAAAGTTTATTTATTTTGTAATCCATATATATTGATAGTTTTGTCACTAAAATTGACAAGGGGGAAGATTGTTAGAGCACTGCTCGGTCGAACTCGCAAGCTTTATTATCTCAAGCTTATTTGTCAACATTAGTGATCAAACCAATAAGTCTTGATTTTTAGTCTACTTATAGTAATGTCTCCGACTAGGATAGATTGTGTAGTTGAGCGTTAGACTTCACGGCGTTCATCAATTGGAGACGAATAAATACTAAGGAGAGCTTGTGGAAATTCATCAACTAAAGGTATGTGGAGACTGAAACTCATCTATCACTTGGGAAGTCTATTTCTAATCGGGTAAGCTTTCGCTTTAACCAAGTTCATCTTATATTCTTGACGAAAGTCAAAAGTTGATCATGTGAAAATCGCCGAGTAACATCTTATATGGTTTGTGTGATACAATCATTTGGTGTAGACTTGGAATGTTTCGTTATGATTATTTCAATAACTTGAAAATTGTTTTGATTCTAGTAGTGTGTGAAAACGGTTATTTTCATCCTCTAAGAATGTATCAATGATTAAAATAGAGTTTAGAACACTTAACCAACATTGGATTATAAACATGTAGTGCACTCTTGCATATATGTGATCCATGTCCGGGAACCATAGTATGCATACCCGTATGCGTACCTGTTGGTTTGAGAAGTCCGAGAACCTAAGTATGCGTACCCGTATGCATACTGGCGTAAGGTTTATGACCGAAAAATTATGCTTTGTTTGGAGGTATGCGTACCCGTTCGCATACTAGCGAAAACCAAACTTGGTCCGGCTACTTCAAGGATACGTACCCGTTTGCATACTTGAGTGGTTAAAGTTCTAAAATCGGTTGTGACATGAACAAATACATTTATATATTAAGGAATTCATTCTTTGCAAACCGTGGCTATAATGTTCATGAATTGATTCGAGTGAATCAAACCGATTTTTCTTGAATTGTGTTCTTGTATACTTCTATGAGAATATAACAATTGAACAACTCTTTAACTAATTTTATTTGAGTCATTTGAACTAGTTATAGTTAAGATGAATAAGGTTGATATGAGAATGTTCATATAACTAACCTCGGTTAACTATTGTTGAGCCTGCCTAGTGTACATGTTTAGGTACGGTTACATAAACCTAAATGAGGGTACATTTCATTTGTGTATAATAAGCTAAGTTCGATCTAACGGTTGAAAGATATTAGCTTGAATCTAATCAGGTTTTCATCTAATGGTGAATGTTGAATGTTTTGTTACCAAGGTAACTTAGATTGCAAACCATGATTTGAAAACTATATAAAGGAGAACTCTAGCAACTAGGAAAACTAATCCCACACCTCATGTATGATACTAGTTGCGACTAGAGTCGATTCTTCTTTAACCTTAGATTTTTCACGAAACCTTGTAGGTTAACGACTTAAAGACTTCATTGGGATTGTGAAGCCAGACCCAACTATTTTCTCTTTAGTTGCGTGTTATGATCTTACTTTTACTATCGTGATTGAGTATTATCTTTGATAAGATTTTCTTGAGATTTATCTCTGATATGTAAGATTAAAAGTAGTTACAAACATCTTTGTTTCATTGTTTGTGATTTCACAATATCTTTTTTCGCTACCATACGATTAAGATAATTGTAAGGTGATTGATAATACTCGGCTTTTCTTCGAAAATATAAGTCCGGTTTATCAATTGGTTCATGTGCACCTTGATTTATCAAAAGACGGAACAAAACTCATATGTATTTCTGTGGGAGACAGATTTATATATTCCAATTGACTTTTATGTGTGAGACAAATTTGCTTATCAAGTCTTCGACTTTGGGTCGTAGAAACTCTTATTTGTGGGTGAGATCAGCTAAGGGAATCAAGTGCATAGAATCCTTCTGGGGTTCAGATATGTAAGGAGCGCAATTGTACCTTGATCAGTGTGAGATTGATTTGGGCTCAACTACATTCCAGTCCAAAGTTCATTGGTAGTAGGCTAGTGATTTTAGTGGCTTAATACAATATGGTGTTCAAAGCTGGACTTGATCCCTGGGTTTTTTTTCATTTGCAGTTTCCTCTTTAACAAAGCTTATGGTGTATGTGTTATTTATTTTCCGCATTATATTTTGTTATATAATTGAAATATCACAGGTTGTGCGTTGAATCGATCAACTAGTAAATACAACCTTTGGTTGTTGATTGAAATTGATTGATCCTTGAACATTGGTCTTTGGTACCGTTCAAGTTATTTATCATATATTCAATCGGGATTGCAAATTCCTATTTGCTGATTGCGGATTGAATTGAGAAATGGAGATATAAACTCTTTGATATACTTTTCTCTAGATTGAGTCTGACTGTCTAGTTGATTCTCTTGAAATTATATTGGAGTTTGTCTATTCAGATTGCTGAACGAAATATTGGGTGTGGTTGTTGTACCCCACGCTTTTGCACTATTGTTTCTAATTCTCTAAACTCTAAAACAATATTTTCAGAATAAACTTGTTCTTCTAAACCATTATCGGCTTCGTAACTAGGAATTACTATATCGTCTAAAATAGTGATATCTCTATTCAAATCCTCATCCTTTTGAATAGATGGATAATCTTTAAAATTATTGGGATTTGAACCAGAAGATTTGAACCTGAAATAACACTATCATTATAAAGCTCATCCGGAGTGACAATTTCCTGATCACTATTCCTACCTATTTCAGATTCTTCATCAACACTGTCCTCATCATAATCATCATAACATGAAAATGGTTGAACCTTATCTAAACAAGTAGTGTTATAAATTCTAACATCGCCATCTTGATTATGTGAATAACTATCTTCATTCTGAAGGATAATATTGGAAACACTATATTGAAAATTAAGATTATTTCGAGCAGTTCATTTCTAGGCCTCTTACAAAATTTTCTGAGTCGACTCACATGACTTCCTGATTGTATATAAGAAAAAAGGTTCACTCATGGTTGCAGTTTTTTCCTCCATAACTAAGTTAATCATTTCAGCTGAACAACATGTTGACTCAAGTAATTTATGTTCGACTCAGCTAACTTACGATTCGACTCTACTAGAAAGGAAGTAGAAGAATTTTTATTGTATGACCGGTGGGTGTGTGGATAGTAATTGGGCTCACCATGGTATGGACCATAAGTTCGGTGTTCCTAACCAATATTCACACTATGGTCATAAAAAATAAAAATGTCCATGTTGCTCAGTCAAGTATTCATTGCATTGGCTATTGTATACCAGTTCGACATCTTAAGTGCAAGGGAATTCTACACAAGCACAAACAACGCTGACTCAACCAAAGCAAGCCTATTTAATCTGGCAAAAAAAAGCATGATGGCTCCCTTAGATTATTTCTAGACCAACTTTTAATTTTCCGAAAGGCAATTTGTTACAACTTCAGAAGACCTCTCTGGAATCATTCTGAATTAAAGTAAGCTAAATAGATACAGGAGAAGCTCAAGAGAGCTTGAATACCCCCACCTCACCGGCAAATATTTCCTTGGGTAACAAGGCGGCACGCTCAGCTAATCATCATGAACTTCGAGTTAGGCTTAATAGAGCTAACCAATATGTCTTTTAAACGACTTTCTTATTAAGCTCGTTACCCTATAGGTCTCGTTTTAATCAAAATTTTAAGGCTTAGGTTCGCGTTGATTACGTGTACCTAATGCGGGCAAGAAGGAAACGGTGATGAAATCCGAGTCCTTATCTTTATTTGGCCAGTCATTTCCCTTTACTAGAAAATTAAACCGTGTACAGTCGACCTCAACATATATGCATTACAAAATCATCTAGTAAACCCGGTGACATGGGATTCGCGGGTGTTTAGAATTCTTACCTCCCGTTCCAGACGGAGGATGAACCGTTGAAGTCGACTCGGGCCACCGACTCTTATGTCAGTGTACGAACCCGAGGGGCCGAGACTGTATCGTAAATGTTGTTCTTCCCTGTGCAGTTTACATTTAACTAACCCTTCCTTAGGGTTTTAAAAAGAAGGCACAATTAGGGGATACTCTCATAAATTTGGGGATACCCACGGTTATATGGAACTAAATTTTAGTTAAGGGGTATTTTTAATTTTGTATCCCCAACTTCTAAATTGAAAATGAAGTAAATTCATCATCAAAATCATTTGATTATATATTGTTGGTTCTGTACATATATTCATGAATTCAATTAGTAGACCTAGATTATCTTTTCTCCTCTTTATTCAAGTTAACCAATTACCCATCCAAAAAAAAAAAATGTTAACCAGTCCAAAGGAGACTAATAGATATAGATCAAACCCATACTGATCTAAGGAACCATTAACATTCATAATTGACAGACTATTCGGTCTAATGGATGATAAAATCCTGTGGTATCGATTGAATTTCAATCACCGGTCACATCCCACTACAAGTCACCACCAGACAAGGTTAATCCTAAAATGAACTAAATCTTACTTTATACTATAATAAAGAAAAGGTAGACTTTTCGACCGAGGAGTATGTTTATATGGACTCTGAAATTATGCAAATACCCCTATTCTAATCTTATATTTAACGAGAAGTACCGATGCCCTTTACGATATTTGTGTTGTTCTTCCTAATAATTCAAATCGACGAAGTTCCCTCACAGACAGGGAAAACCCGTATCCTCACCACTAAATTTGAAGTATTATTCAATATACGTTTTCTCATATTTGGGTTCATCTCCTACTTCGATTTTCGTCAAATATTTCTGGGCATCCATTGAATAGACTTAACTCTCGATTTTCCTCATCAATGGTTGAATTTTGCTGATCACCGGTAAGTGATAAACATTCTTAAGATAATCTGAGAAGCTTATAGTTTCAATTTCGAATTCTACTGAATTCAGTAACGGGCTGTACCTGTTCGACGAAATTCCTAACCACTTTGAGAAACCTTTTCTCTCAACTTAACACCTCAAATAGTGTATTTTCATAAGGTTTAATTGAAACTCTCTGTTAACTTTCTTCAAAATATTTTGATTAATTTTTCCTTTGATTTACAAATGACAATGAAGGTAAGGTCTAAACTTTTTAGCCACGTCGAAGTCCAAGAGTTATTGAGCCAAAGGTGGCAGCAAGTGTAATATAAAAAGAGCGAGGAGGTTGGTTTTTAGCAAGTTATGCCAAAATATTATTTTTCTTCAAACACAAGGTTAGAAAATATGACGTTTACTTTTGAGGCATTGGTGATGGGTTGCCCTGTTTTGGAAAAAATGGACTCCGTATTTTTTAAAGTAATGATATGTGCAGAGTAAGAGGAATTGGTGGCATCAGTTGACGAGCTGGAGCCGAAAGTGAAGACAGACAGATTGAAAGGTTTTGTTTTTATTTTACTCGGTAAACGATGGGTTTGGTGTTAATGGTAATGCTGCCTATGAAGCTCAAGTGTTGCATTATTATAAACGGCAGGTGCGTCGTACATGCGTGTCGGGTTTGAATGGATGGCAGGTGCATCGCACATGCGTGTTTGCTAGTTAAAATTAAAGTAAAGCAAAAAAATAATATTGGAACCCTATTTCCTAGACACACGATTGATGGGATTAAACAGTACAATGGGTGGGGAACCTATTCACAAAAGAGAGAGATAAAGATGATGTGTTCTATTAAGCAAGAGGACATTTTAGTATAAACCATGATGGTTTTCTGTAGGTGAGAGACTCAATTTTACGAGCCTAAACTTCATGAACATAAGAATAGAGAGCATTAATTGTCGGCATTGTTAAACAGTCGTGAATGCAATACCGATTGTAACCAGGGGTATTGTTATGTTGATGAAACCAATATCGACTACCGATTGTTAATACATCTGGGAATACTTAAGGATAATTTAGTCATTACAATATCATTTGGATAAGGGGCCCTTAAATCCTTAAATTGCTTCGTAATGTTTTTTTCTTTTTCTTTTTTTAGTATCCCCAATTGCGCCTTCTTTGAAAATAAAGTCCAATGTCCAAAATTAAAGTTCAAAAGTGTCCAAAAATAAAACCCTAAATACAGTTTCTAAAAATAAAAACAAATAAAATCTATAAATAGTTAAAAATCTACTGAAAATAAAATAAATATATATAAAATCTTCTTCTTCACTCCGTTTGGATTCCTCTTTTCTTTCCTTTCTGGGCTTAGATTTACTTTTCAACATTTTCTCTCTTTCTTTAGTGAGGATACTGTTTTTTTTAAGCGTTTGAAAAAAAATTTAGTTAATAATGATGCTGGTAATGGTCTAGGCAGTTTTATTTTTCATAGAGTGGGTGTTGCTATTCAAAAAGGGGTTGGTGCCAGAAAGTGTGAACTTGTCTGGTTTTGTTTGCTCATTTGGAAGCTATTTTACATCTGCCAACTAAAACTTTGTACTTTGATTTTTTTATTTTTTGGATAGAAGAAGTAGAATAATTATTTGAGATTTATCAATAAAAAAATAAATAATAAAAAAATAAAAAAGCAAAAAACAAATATAAAAAACAAGTATGCTATCGTCTGCCTTTGAAGATTTATTTTTATCTCAGTGTTTGGTTTTGTTATTTATGTAGTGAGTTAAATTTTAAAATTGATGGGTTTTTGTATAGTAGCAAGAAAGGTTGTCGTTCACTCAGACTTGATGAGATTGATTTCAGATTTAATAAACAAAAATAGTAAAAATAAAGAATTTATATACACAATATGGTAGAAGGATGGAGGGATATTGGAACTCAGGATTTCATCGTTTCTCATGTTCTTGTGGTTCAAAAATTAATCCTAGGACAATTATGGCTCAAATAATAATTATTAACTCTTGATTTTTCCAAGATAGATTTTTGAAAGCAATGATTGTAAATCTAAAGCATGGGACATCAAATCAATTAAGCTAAGCATGACCCATCAATTGAAATAAAAATCATATAACAATTACTAAACAATGCAAAAAGTAAATAAAGTATTAAGTAAAATTACCACATTGACGAAATACAACTTCCTCCATTGTCCCATTGAAGAGAATTAGCTCATCATGGTAAGCATGCTCTCAATGTATTGATTCATGGCTCCAAAGTTTGTTTACAAAGATGAAAAAGAAATAATTAACGAAAACAACAAAACTACAAATTTTTTTTTCCAACTCTCTCTCCCAAATGTGCTCATTAGCTCTCTATTTATACACACCAACCCATTACTCAAATATATTCTTCCATAACTCCAAAATCTTCTTCTTTTTAATTAAAAATGTCTTCATGATTTTATTTTATTTATTTTTATTCTCTATATTTCTTTAGTAAACTCAAATCTTCTTTAATTCGCAGAATCAAATCCAAGAGAAAATCCTCTAAGAATATCTTTCCTGTTTAATACAAGATAACTTCCTTTTTCTCAAAACTCCCGTAATAGATTTCTTGTTTATAAGGCAAAGAGATATTCTTGTTGATACTCAAATTTCTCGCCAATTTTTTTTTTTGAAAATGAAGAAGCATGTGGTGCCCCTATCCAAAGTGTAGGTGCCTTTATCAATTTTTTGGGTACCTTTAGTATTTTTTCGAGCTGAATCTTCTAAAAATGTTTATTTCCCAAAAATACCTACAAACAAGTTTATTAGTGATAAAATGAGTCCCATCTAATGTAGTTATTGGTGAAAATGCGTCGCACTTACTTGCTTATCAGATGTCCTCGGAACAACTTGATAAGGGTGAAACGAGTTTTTCTACATAACAGAACTACACTAAGGGTACCAGAGATGCTCCAAGTGCTGATGAGAAATAACACGATGCTGGGAAGGCTCAGCATGATGTTGGCATGGGCCAACATGGCAATATTAGTCGCTTAATAGGGAGTAAGGCACACGCCAAGAAGAAAATGTCTTCTGGACTGATATACATTGATGTGAAGATCAATGGAGAATGAGTATTAGCGATGGCGGATACCGGTGCCACCAATTCCTTTATTCATCCAGAAGTTGGCTTGGCATTGAACTTAACAGTTACTAGCGCGGCTAGCACCATCAAAGTTAATCAGAACCACAATCCAGTCGAGAGAAAGTTCGCAATGCAGATGACTAAGTGGAGAATGGAAAGAAAAACTAGATTTTCTAGTGATGGTGATTATGACCTTTATATTGGGCATGGATTTATTTTGCGCGGTGAAGGCGTTGCCATTACCTCATAGAGTTGGGATGTTGATTCAATACCCTCGATACCCATGCTTTGTCCCAAGGGTGAGACAAATTGATGAACCCGAAAAGAAATTTAAGCCATGTTTGTCTGTGATTTAGGTGAAGGAAGGTCTACATAAAGGCTTGACTACTTTCCTAGGCGTGTTGGTTGAGATCAAACCACGAAAGGTAGTAGAAGTTGAGGATGGAATAGATGAGGTCATAGAAGAGTTTTCAGACACGATGCTTGCAGAACTTCCTAAGTCGCTACCACCACATCGTAGGATCGATCATATGATTGAGTTGGTTCCAGGGGCAAGGACGCCTACACAAATACCATATTGTATGTCACCATTAGAAGTCGAGGAGATGCGCAAGTAGATTTATGAACTTCTGGAGGTAGGCTATATACAACCGTCTAAATCTCCATTTGGTACAAACTCTTAAATCATATGATCGATCCTACACCGTGGTGGTAGCGACTTATCCCAAAATACACCAGAAGAGTCCTGAACAAATGGGTATTAACAAAATGATAATGTATAAAGGAAAAGTATCATAATCATCCATGTAGGTAGATTCAAAATCATGAACACAAATTTGGATTATGTAAATAGATGTGAGTTATTTTGGATGTATATCGAACAAGAAAGTATAGATGTACAATCTGCTCGATTATCAACTAGATTGTCATGCGTACTTAACATTGACAAAACCAAGTTAATTATCTACGTAAAACTAGTGTTGTAGTCATAACAAATTAACCATAAATACATAAGTAAAGGTAAATGTAAAGAGCACTACACCTCATAAGGAGCCTTCCTGGTATTGATAGCATCATTCTCATTAAATATAGGATTCACATGAAATTTTGACAATTACTTAACTGACTGTCTCAAAGTTACATTCTGAATTTGATATCACCAAAATCTCGATCAGTTACTAGGAGTTGAGGTGAAGTCGCATATAGCTTCATAAAAGATAACTCGTTAAGTTTTTGAATATGGAATCATATAAACATTAGGTTCAAAGTCTAAAATGTAGTCCTGGATTGAAAAGACTGTAGTTGGTGAACCTGAGCAAAGATCGCATCTTAGAGAGACATCGATCAGTCTACCGGTTGCATACTCCTTACTAGCTATTTTTGCTTGTGGTGTTTGGAGATCAACAAAGCTTCAAAATAGCGCAACGTTTGAGTTCTGCTTCTTTCATATACACTGATAACTTTATATTTAAGCAAAAGACCCAAACGGTGGTTATAAACAGTAGAAAAAGACATAAAAATAAAGCCACTAATATAAATACTAACCTGTTGTTTAATAGCTTCATGTAACTTATCCTTTGGCGTCCAGCAACAACCGCACATGATGTTACTAAAATTACCTCAAATCCTCGAGTATTCAAGTCTTTAAGCTTCAATTTTTACATCCACAAGAAGTAACGACTACAACGACGATATCATCCTTCCACTTGAGGTTAGTAATATTGACTTGAACTTGTTTCCATTCCTAACATATCTTTTAAGTCATGCTATATTGAAAACATAACATGCAATGCTTGTATATAAATAATAGTCTAGTTGATAGACATGATCATAATAGTATGGTCATAGTATTAAGGAATTACATTATGAAGTATAACACTTATCTTTTGAACTTTGTAGATATGACATCGACATAATCTTGTATATAGTTTTATGATTATGTGTATGGGTATATGGTGAAGATTTCATCCTAGGAAACGATGTTTTACATTTGTTTAAAGGAACTAGGTTCATAAATTTGTTTCATGAATTGAAAGATAAATCAATAGGTATATTGGTCTGTCTATTCATAACATATTCTTTGGATGACCAATATGTGTGAGTTAGTAGAACCGCTATTGTGATGGACCGGAAAATTACGCCTTTGGCGCGTTTCCCCCCAGGCCGTAACTTCCCTAGTGCGCCATGATGAAGCTACGATCCAGGCCTTAAGGCTAGGCAAATGCACGCTCATTTTCCCTCGCAGGAATGCTCGACGAGCATGATGAGGTAAACTTAGCTTCTACACCATCCCAACTTACCCTTAGTTCGCAGAGGGTTTATCAAGAAAATAAAAACTTTCTTAATACGACAAAAACGACCTTCTAAGGCCCTAAACGATGGAATTTGGATAAATTCTAGTGACCATGTGGATCTAAAGATCACATGTCTTGATCTTTTGGACGTTTCCCATCAAAATGAACTCCTTTTGAGATAAATTTTGACACTCAGGTTTTTAGCCTATGTCGAACGCCTTGATAGGAAGTATGAGCATCCCAGGAATGGAATGCAACTAGCCTCATCAAGTATGGCCACAATCATATCTTGCGTTGAGCTACCAATCCAGATGATATGAGAGGCCAAAGTGCCGCAATTATCTCTAAATTAGATGATGTGAGCGATAACGTGCTGGATCGGAGATGTTGCAACTCATTGCGGATGCCTACGTACCCTTCCCTACTCTAAAGGGATCAAGAACATACCGTAGTTCATCCTCAAAGGAACAAAAAACTTAAACCAACTTGTTTTCGAGGCCGTGGACAAGCAATAATGGTAATGGCCTAGTCCGTATAGGATGTTCCGTTAAAATACATCCAAGTGAATGCATGTTTGGTCCGCAATATGGCATAATGATGTCTAATCATCAAATTCCCTCTTTGCGAGGCTACGCAATATAAATGAGCATTAGGCATCATTTATACTCTTCCCGCTAAGCTATGAAGCTTACTTGGTGCATGGTCCGCATATGCACCATCAACCAACTACCCCTCCCTATTTATGTTAGCTTGACATTTTTACAACTTGAATTAGGGGACCAAAAATCATTCATCAACTCCCTATTTTACTATTCATGGTTGTTGCCATATATTTCTGAATAATCGGCCAAGATGGACGTTCACTTCCAATGCCAACTCCGATGTTCAGCCATGTTGGCCGTCCGCTTCCAACCCGATGTTCAGCCATGTTGGTCGTCCGCTGCCAACCCGATATCTAGCCATGTTGGTCGTCCGCTGCCAACCCGATATCTAGCCATGTTGGTCGTTTACTTATAAACCGATGCCCAGCCATGTTGGTTGTACATTATCAATGCATTGTCCAAGGGCCAATGTTCCTTTTCCTATGCAATGGAAGCTTTGGATGAAGCTTCATCTCAGGCCATGGCGCATCTTTGAGCATACGCCATATGTGTAGATGGGGAAAAACAATTTGCTGGTTTTTACGGAATTGAGGAGGCGACCATACGGAGGAGAATCCTTGAACCAAGTGAAATGTTCAACCTCACATAGATGCACTGCAAGAAGGGAGTGCTTTGAATTTGGGAGATCAATCTGTAGTACTCCGGCCTAAACCAAGACAATGGCCGTTCCAGAGTAAATTCGGTCACAAGAGAGGATGGGTCGATCTGTAGGAGGGAAGCTGAGAAATGTGTGAAATCAATGGTAATCAAAGATTGTAGGTGTGTTGTGAATTATGAATATGATAAGTTCTAAATGATTGAAATTGCTCAGTTCAGAGTAATTGCTCAATTGATGAGTTGTTGATTTCTTATCTGTGAGACGTGAGATCGTTGTTGTTCTTGTCATTATTTTTATTGTTGTTTTAATCATGATTCAGAGACTTATTTATATTGCTGGAATTGTAGACACCGTGATCCCATGAAGTGTGACAGTTTATGGAATCAAAGAGTGAGAAGTGGAAATCGTGTTTGAAACCAGTTGCTCATCGTGCAGAGACTTGATTGATTTTCCATCCACTACTTTATTAACTTCTTCAACTGACTGCACGACTTGCTCACATTCCATCGTGTGTTTGAACACACGTGTCGTAGACCGCCAGACCAAAACCCTAGTTGATATCTCCCCAAGTGACACGATTGACGTCTCGTGGTTAGTTTGGTCAGTTGTTGACTTCATGATTTAACGGGACGATGAGTCCATGTATTTACTGAGTTGAACATGATTTTGTAAAATGTTTTGAAACTCGTGAATTGAATGTGGGTATGATTCTCATGTTGATAGTTAAGGCGAGCAAGTATTGCTCTGATTTGTTGAATATTGATAGTTGAACCAATATTACTTGATTTGAGCAAGTGTGGCTCATCTGAGAAAGTATTGCTCATCTGATGAATTATTTTTAGCGTGACCAAAATAAAATATTAATTATAAGACTGGTAGTTGAACCGAGTATAATTAATAAGAATATTGATCATGAGATCGTCATAAAATTATTAGTGTTTGAATCTGGAATTATGATCCTTGGACTCAGAAACCCTAATTTAATCAATTGATGGTTTATTTAAAAATTAACCATGGAATGAAGGAGGGATGGTTTCATGGGACCGTGGGTCGATCATTTAGCTCCTATATGCTCGTGTGAGAAAATACCAAGGCCTCTTAAAGAGTTGGTGATTCGTTGATGAAAGAATGATCAAATGCTGGTTTAACCATTTATTCGAAAAATGCTCGTCTGAGCCTTAGGTAATAAAACCTAATTAATTATGGAGAGATGAGGGACCGACCAAGGGGTCATGAAATCGGCCCTGGATGGTCAAAGATCAAATGATGACCGTTCCATGAAGTTCCGAATTGTTTGGAAGAGTTTTGAACCTAATACATGCAATTGCGCAAATTAGGTCAAACCGTGAAAATACACGGGACCGGATCATTGCGAGCCAAGGAGCCAACCCTGGTTGGTCAAGGTAACATGCTCATGTCGTCAAAGTGTTCGTATCTCAGTTCTGAGAATTTTGATATTTTCTGGCGTGCAGTTGAGCATCCATTTGAGAAAATATGAAGAAATCAAGGATTTTTGATGAAACCATCAAAACCTTCATGAGATGAAGGAAAATAATAAAAAAAAATGAAGGAATCATGAAGTATAGGACCAATCGTGGCTAAGGCATGGCCTTCCGGCCAAGGAGCTCGTCCCACAATGTTTTCCTATTTTTTTATAATATTTTTTCATGATTTTAAGGAAATATGATAAAACCAAAGAGTTTGTTGAAACCAAGGAGTTTTTGTTGAAATCAAAGAGTTTCCATGAGATGAAGGAAACAAAAATATTAATAATACTCCCTCCGTCCTAAATTATTAGTCCGCTTTGACTAAGTCAAGATATTAAGGAGACCGAAGAAGTGTACAAGACTACCCCTATTAAATGATTTTTTATTACTAAAATTAAAAGGAATATATGGAGTATGTAAGAAAAATACATTGGTATTTATAATATTTATAGAAATATTTAAATAGAAGATAAAAATAAAAATCTTTATGGATTGATTTAGTATATTTGTTTCCTATATTGAGGAAGATATCATTTAATATTTAGATTGGTGATATTTAAAATAATTTTATAATTGTAAAAGTTTGAAGGATATATTTGAGAGTTTGACTAAAAAATATGTCTATAAATAGAAGCTGGACAGTATTTTAGGACAAATGAAAATAGAATAGAGGACAGAAATTTTAGGACAGAGGGAGTAATAAAATAAAGGCGTGTGGGACCGGCTTGAGCATGGTTGTTCGGCTAGGGCCCGGTCCCGTGAGTTTTCCCTTATTTTATGTGTTATTTCATGATTTGAATAATTTTGAAAGACTTTTCATAATTTGAAGGAAATATCATGAAATCAAGGAATTTCATAAAATCAAGGAAACATAAAATAATAATAATAAAATAAGGGGTTTGTGGGACCGGCTAGGGCATGACCGGCCAGCTTGGGCCCAGTCCCACAAGTTTCCTTAATTTTATGTATTTTCCATAATTTGAATGAAATATCATGAAATCAAGGAATTTCATGGGATTAAGGAAACATGAAAAATATAGTAACGATAAAATAAAACGTGTGGGGCCAGCTAGGGCATGATCGTCCGGCTATGGCCCGATCCCATGGGTTTTCTTAATTTTATATTATTTTTCATGGGATCAAGGAGTTTTCATGAAATTAGGGAAATAATAATAAAATAATGAGGAACCATGAGGTGTGGGGCCGGTTGGGATCAAGACATGGCCGGTCCAATGATCACGGCTCTACCATATTTTTCCCAATTTTATATTATTTCCTTGGTGTGAAGGAAACACCATGAAACTGAGGAGTTTCCTCAAAACGAAGGATATTTGTTCAAGTGAAAGGATTTTCATGAACTCAAGGAAAATAACAAAAATATGATAAAAATATGAAACTGGTGTGGGATTGACCACGACACGTCCGTCCAGTCAATGGGCCCATGCTCCAAGCGCCTTGGTCAATTTTTTATTTTTAATTATTTTCCTTTCTATTTTGCATAGATTCATCGTCTCGTCGTATTTTGAAATACTTGTTCGTACGGTGATTGTTAGTGCATCGTCGTTGAATACACTTGCACCATTTAAATCGGGGCTTACTCGAAGGTAGCTTAGACGCCCGTGTGTTGAATATTTATTACTAACCCATGGAATTCTGCTGGGAAGACCATGGTTTGCAGTAATGAAATACTGCGAAAATATTTGAATATTTTCGGAAATTCAGTGGATGAATCCAAGAATTTAGGAATAATTAACTTATGACTCTATACTAGCAGAGCAAGCTATTTAGGAGCATTAATTATCCCGACATGAGCTTGCTGGAGCTTCATATCCTTTATATAGTCAGGGTAAACTCGTTGTTTGTATCCTGAAGATGTTATCGCTCTATACTAGAAGAGCAAGCTATCTAGGAGCCGTCCATCTTGTGATACTATATAGAAATAATTACTGAAGTGTTCAGAATTCATGAGATATGTTGTTGTCCAGCCGAGAGACTACATATCTGCATGTACTTTGAGAGACAGTATTCTCAGTCAGAGGTTCGATGAGAGACTCGTGTCTCAATACTCACATCTGATTGCTAGATCAGAAGTTCGTATAATTAAGGGTTTACGATTTTAGACTTTGTCGAAAATCCACTATCTACACCATGATAAAAACACGGGGTGTTGCAACTATTAACTCAGGTTATGTATCTTAGTATAACCAATCATAATACCTAGACTTATGATTTGGTATGACCAGTTCTAGTAATTGGTGTAACCGATTCTAAGTAATCACCATGAGATGGTATGATCGATCCTTGTAATTAATGTGACCGTTGGTGTGACTGATCATAAGAGGTTGACCGATCCTTGTAATTGGTATTGATCGATCCTAGTGACTACTAGTATGACCGATCACGAGTAGGTACCATGTTTAGGTAGAACCGATCCATGTGATTGGTATAACCGATCAGAATCCATGTATGTGACTTGGTAGGACCGATCACAACTAACCATTGTGACTTGGTATGACTGATCACATAGTAGTCTTGGAATTCTGGTAGAAGGGTGGTGGCTAAAACTGATTCCAAGATGCAAATCAGTTTTTCCGTGAATTACATATTTTCTTCATGAACTTGTGTAGTTTCTGAATTAGGATTTTTTGTGTAAATATGTCAACATACTTTGAACATGAGCATTAAATCTTATCATTTATTGTTCAAAGATATTCCTTGATACTCAAGATGATCCTATACCTAAATAAATTGGGAATATTTTAATTAAGGTTTTTTGTTTTATATGTTTTAATTACCAGCAATTCATGCATAGCTCTAGAGAATAAAAATTAGTAATGTGCATTTAATAATTAGAGAATTTATATGAGAGATTTCGGAAAATATTGGACAACACTTATTAGAATCAGGAAAACCGAATTTGGGTATTCATTGCATATCTTAAGAATAATTTCGGTTTTGGGAATTCCTTGGTGTCCAAACAACCTTGGTCTATAAATACCTAAGTTTTCATTTCTAACAAACTATCCTAAGAGCCTGGCAAACTTCATTACTTGTTGTCATTTATTCAGAGAGAAAAGTTTCCAAATTAAGTGAAATCTCTTACGACCTCTCGTTTAAAAACTTCAGTGGGATCAATAATCTCTACGATTACCGTTGGTGGGAAACTAGATATTTACATTATTATTATAGTTTTCGATTATTGATTTGATTGACTAACGGTTGTTGAAACTTTGATTGTACCTAGTTTGTTTATTCTTGAGAATCTTCTCTTATGATATAAGATTCACCCATAGTAGATCAAAGTATCGACGGGATCTTTAGAACTATTGTTAGATCTAAAGATATCTTGTGATAATACATTGTTAACAAACTTCGTTATGTGTAAGATTGATCACAAGAGGATTCAAGTGTGTTTGTGCAGGTTTTGAAGATAATAGAAGATTTAAAGACGAATAAGAATTCTTATTAGTTTTCGTATCTTGTGGATTTAATGCACAAACCCTGATCGTCTAGCATCCTACTAGAATCGGTTTATCTTTGATAAACTTGATTGATTGAATGTGTGAGATCGATAACTCTCTATAGTTACTTTTTTAGATATATATCGATTGAGTGCAAATCTAAACTTGATTATTTCGGTAGTCATTGGATAGATTGATCTAACCAAACAAAGGAATTTATTAGATTAAGCGTAAGAGCCTTTGTCAACGACTCACCTTATCTTTAGCAAGATTGATTAGAGTAGTTACCAAACAGATTCTTCCTTTGTTATTTGGACGATCCAAAGGACTTGTTATTCACGTGCATAATTCTAGGAGTTGAAGGCGCAAGGATACTGAGGGAACTAAGTAGCTATGGGTAGTCTTCTTGGTCTCAATTATACGAAGTTGGTGTTAGCTTTTGTATAGCGGCTTAATTATGAGAGTATTCAAAACTGAACTAGGTCCCGAGGTTTTTCTGCATTTGCGGTTTCCTCGTTAACAAAATTTTGTTGTGTCTTTTACTTTGTTTACCGCATTATAATTGTTATTATAATTAAATAAAATACACAAGTACGTTAAGTCCGTAATACTTGATATTGATCTTATAGAGTTTTAGTTATTACCGAACATATTGTCAAGTACACACTTTGTTGTCGTATCGTATCGATCTTGTATCCAAAGACGATCACACGAAGTGTGAACCGAATTTCTGTATTGTCTCGACTCTTTCCATAGACGATCACATTCGGAAGAGGACTTATAGGTTGATAAACAAAAGATTGTGGTGTGTTTGGGTATCCACGTATTTTCAATCATATGTAGACTTCATATGCTTCAACGATACAGTGAATGAACAAGGATATTTCCCAAGCCATTCTACAAGGAAAAACTTAAGAATGATGCTCAATCATACCTACTCATAAGTGCTCCAAGTTTACTTATTGCCAATCTTCCATCAGCTCATGTAACAACAGCCGTTCCAATCTTCATATTCACACCATAAACAATATCAGCAACAACATTTCCTCATTGAGACACAAAATTCAATAATGCATAAGTTGTAGGTGCAATTAAAGTCATTCGATTCACAACCTACTGCAGTTACCATTGGAACCTGAAGAGTGAAAAGTAAAGGAAGTTTTCATGAAAAGGAACGGTAGGGTAAATGGGGTTTGTTGTATTAGATTACGCAACCTTGTAAAAAAATAGTACTCCCAAAGTTTGTGCTTCTTAAAAAAATATATTAAAAGAGTATAATGGGATGATTTGAACCTATACCTCGTGTGTAGAACGAGAGTGCTTAATCACAGTTCTACATGTTAGATTATGATATTTCAACCTATATTTTGTATTTATATTTTTTACATGCATATTTATGATTTCAATTTAATTTACACATCGCTTCTCAACAATAGAAAACGTGTCACGCTCAGCTTCACGCTTTCAAGAAATCTAACCATTGTAGCCGTTTTTTCATATTTTTTCTTGATTTGTCATTAGTCCAAATCATTTGATATTAGAGAAAAATAGGAGAGAAAAGTGGTCCCCTTTATGTTATGAGATTAAAAAAAAAAAAAAGAGAAGTGGTCCCTCCATGAATAAAGTAAACTCATAACATTTGACTTTCCATTTATGGAAACCAACCTATATTTTTGACATACACAAATAAAGGAACCAAGCCTCTCTTTTAAAATCGGAGGAAGTACATTGTTATGTAAATTCAGCTAAAACGGATATGGCTACTGAACCTGCAACTATAGATTCACATTAGAGATAACATAATTTGGCCTAGTTGCCTTGCAATTGTCAATTAAAGTGTAGATTCTACTTATGGAAATCATTATGTTAGGTTTAAAATTCTGAAACACGAGTGCACATATGTCTTTACAGATAGTCCATAGAATAATCATAAGAAAATTTAACTTATACTCCCTGTCAGCTGGAGATATATTAGACTGAATGTTATTGCCATAAACCAGCCCATAATCTAGTGTAATAAATCACCATGATCAACTATAATGCTACCAACATTAAAATTAAAACCAAGCCAAGGGATCTAGCATAGGGGCATTTTAAAAAAAAAATTAACTGATTCAAGAGGAGCATTACAAACACTATAGTGAATGCATATATCCCGCTTGTATATGGAGATTTTATCTCTTGTTGGGAAAATATTCTTAATGCATTAATTTCCAAACAAATAAATTAACTTTAGGTATCTACACTTCCATAGGGCCTTCCAGACATCACTTGAGATGGTTTGGTTAATATTATTACCAGTAACATGGCTGCTTAGGATATTATATGCACTCTTAACATAAAAGTTGTTTTTTTCTGTCAAGTATCTATACTGGAGTATCACAACCACTCATCCAAACATGCATTGCTAAGTTGCAGTATCATGGGAAAAAGAATCATAAATGAGTCGAGAGTTCCAGTCTCTGGTCCTTGGAAGAACATTCAAAAAATTTAAAGTAATCGCATCAATGCATTTATATATACCCTTCCAAATCCAAAAGTTATTGTTTTTGAGTTTATCTAGATCATTCAAAAAAGTTAAAGTAATCGCATCAATACATTTATATATACGCTTCCAAATCCAAAAGTTATTGTCTTTAAGGTTATCTAAATGAAGCACAATGCTATTTCTATAATATTTAGCCTCAATAATGCTAACCCATGATTCATCATCCTTATAACTAATTTTCCAAGATAACTTCATTATTAAAGACTTGTTAAAGGTTTTTAATTTTTCAAATCCTAACCCTCCTAATTATTTAGGCTTGTTAAGATTGTTTCAGACCAGAAACTTAATCTGTTTATTATCTTTATGCCCCCATCAGAAATTTTTGTGGAGAGTATCTAGCTTATCAATAGTGGTGGTAGGAATTTTGAAACATCCCATTTGATATGTGGGAAGAGAGTCTTAAGTCTAGCTTCAAAATACTGAGAAATGAGATAAAAAGACTTAACTTTAGAGTGACCAAGAAGAAGATGTGCACCTCAATAAGTTTCAGAATCACTAATGATTGATATGTTTAGATTCTTATCTAAGTCCTCACAAGCACCACGACTAGGATTACCACTGAAATAAACACAAGACTTGCCAAAATTCAGTGTTTGACCAGAGACCCTACCAAACTTGTCCAAAATGCTCAAAATACTATCAATATTATGCATATCAACTTTAGCAAAAATAAGAGTATCATCTGCAAATAGTAGATGAGAAATATGAGGATCCCTTATTATAACTTTAATACCTGCAATATCCTTTTTAGTCTCAGCAATCATTAAACTTCTAGAAAGAAATTTCATAGCCAAAATAAACAAATAAGGAGACAATGGATCTCCTTGTCTGATACCTTTTGAAGACATATATTCTTAACAATGTGAGCCATTAAGTAAGATACTGATACTTGCAGCAAAAGTTACATTGATGTATTAAGCTACAAAAAGGATCATTGAAACAAAAATGAGAAAGAACTTTTAAAAGAAAAGTCCATTCTAGTTTATCAAAAGCTTTACATAGATCTAGAGTCATAGCCATAGTACCTCCAAATGCTTCTTTTTGTTTCATGGTATGGATAATTTCATGTGCAACAATGATGTTATCATGTACAGCTCTACCAGGTAAAAAAAGCAACCTGATAAGAAGAGATAAGCTTCTTAAGAAAATGCCTAATTCTATTAGCTATCTTATAAGAAACAATACACAATCCTATAAGCCTAAAATCAATATGCTTTTTTAGAGTTTTTAAACTTTGGTATGAGACAAATGTATGTCTTATTTAAGCATTTTGGCATATGACCAGTTTCAAAAAAAAAATTGAACAACATGAATATTATCTTTTCTTACAATATGCCACTGAGATTGATGGAAACCAACTTAGAAACCATCTGGACCAGGTGAATTCCAAGCTGGCATAGATTTAACAATATTTATAATTTCATCAACATTTGACATAGCAGTTAAGGAAATATTATCCGTCAAAGATAACATTGGGAAGGATATCAAAAGAATTTTCAGATAATTATAACTTGAATAAGCATTAGAGATAAAATGAGTTGTGAGAAGATTAAAAATATCATCCTTACCTCTATACCAATTCCCATCATCATCACTAATTGTGTTTACGTTGTTTCTATGGAGTCTCTTGTTCACCAAAGAGTGGAAATACCTAGAATTGTTATCCATATCTCATTTTGATATGTATATTGAAAAGAATAGGGTACCAAGTGCACCACCAACTTTTCCATTCGGCAACCTGTATGGAAAAAACTTAATACAATTGAAAATATACTAACTTAATGATCCTTGACAATATGTATATAGAGTTTATAACTCTATCTCTTCACAATTAGAAAGTCTAGACAATAGAGTTCGATAAACCTGATTATTTAGAAGAGTACCTGGACTATCTCAAAAATCAATATAGTCGTATCCAAATAACTAAATCAGAATTCTGCCAAGTATCAAACTCGTTATCAATCTTTCAAGATACAAATTTTACAAGAATGAGTCTCATAATCGATCACAATTAATATGGGTGTATCTACCATAATTTCTTACGTACTACTTGTGTTATTCATATTATAAAGATAAACAATATAATGTGAAAAAGGAAAACACACAAGACACCAAAAGTTTTGTTATCGAGGAAACCGCAACTGCAGAAAAATCCCGGGACCTCGTCCAAATTTGAACACCAAACTGTATTAATCCGCTACAGACACTAGCCTACAATCAGACTTTGGACTAGAATATAGTTCAGACTGAATTCTCCCTCTCGGTAATTCAGCTACAGTCGTGCTCCTTACGTCTCTTGAGCCTCGCAAGGATCTACACGACTCCCTTAGCTGACGTCCTTTACAACCTAAGAGTTGCTTCAATCTAAGTGAAGAGTCTGAAGACTTTTGATACCAATTTACATCTAACAAATAAGCATATTTGATTTCCCTTTAGATCGAATAGATTAAGGCTTCGAAATATGTTTGCAATAGAAGAAGCTAGCAAACCTTACAAATACGGATCGCTTACACTCAGTTAGCTTATAAGCTTGGATTCTTAACCACATCTCAAAAATAATCGTGAACCAATCAATGAAGAATAGTTTATGGATATCTATCTTGAGGAATCACAAAGTCTAAGACTAAGAAAATTTGCAATTTCTATCTATCTCCCTCCTAAAAGAAATTACTTATGAAGCATAAGGAAAAAACTAACATTTTTGTCTGTTGCATAATTCCGTTAGCGTTGTCTTTCACTAGGGGTGCACATATCCTACTCGTACCACTATTTCTACCCTACCTACCAATATTTTACCCGTATCCTACCCTACCCACCGTTTAATGGGTATGAGACTGTTAAAGATTTCTTACCCGCCGTTAAATGGGTAGGGTGGCGGGTAAAACTCGAAATTAACCTACCCTGCCTGCCTACCCGCTAATATAGAAATGACTTAAAAATTCATGTTTTTTTTTTTTCTCATGCCTATTTTTTCGTAATTTTGAAACAAACCAGGGGAAATTGTTTTTTCTATTCCTTATTTCTTCTTTCTTCTTCTCCCCAGACCAAATGGAACACAGAAAAGAGAAAATACCTCGTCCTAAATCAAACTCAACCAAATCTAGGAGGAGAAGTGGAGAATTCAATCAATTGGATTTTTAACGAAACCCCTTTCTCCTGTTCTTGCTCCATCTCCGTCTAATAACCCAAGTTCAGGTAAATTCATGTTTGATTATGTTATGAGAATTTTGTTTGATTTATTGGTAACTCTGATCTATCAATTAATTTCATACTCCGCATGTTTGATTTTAGAAAGGGAACACAGACTTGTCTGAATCAACAACTCACTCTCATACTTTTACTCTTTGTACCATGAAATCAAACCCTAATTCCTAAATAAATGAGATTTTATGAAAACTTAACATGCATGTTAACTGATTGATGAAATTTCTCATAGGAATTTAGTTTGTTCCACATGGAGGACGAGTTTCAATGGGATTTTTATATAAATTGTGATTCAGTATGTAGAGTCAGTTTCATAAATTTGGTTGAGTGATTGTGGGTTTATATGAATATATGATTGTCTCTCAATCTTAAGTACTCCGTTGTCTCTGGGTGTAGCCAATTTCAACTAGTACTTCCATCTAGCATATTTGGTTTACTTTTTGTTGGGAAGACAAGTTAATGAGAACTTAGTATCTGATTTACCAATGCGATAGAATAGTCTAACTTGCTTTTCATCAGGATATAATCAATGAGCTATTTATTATTAGTTCAACACCCAATGACTTGAAAAAAAAAATATGCTGCTCTGTTTCCTGCAAAACTACTTGATTTTTGTATACTGCAGTTTGTTTGTTTACTGCTAATCTAGTGCTATTACTTAGATAAATTTGTACTAGATTTAGTTAAGTATTCAAGTCAACCCAATGTTAGTTTAGATTGTTTAGTATCACATTGGTTGGTTTTACTCCGATGCACAAAGGAAATGATAGTACAATATGTATGGATATACCTGTCTTAGGATTACAGAATGACAGGAATTTGGATAAACAAGAAAATAACATTCCAAAATACATGCCGTGTGTGGGAATTTGCTTCCATGCATTGTCATTCCATTTGTGGATCTCTTGGGTCTACCTCCTGCCATTCCATTTGTGCTCAAAAATGCAAATATCTTTTTTTTTCTCTATTTTATTCAGATATCTTTCTAGTGCCAATTTCCTATTGTTAATATTATTCTGGAATGTGATTAAATCAAAAGTTTGTTTTATTGATTCTCTGGTTATAAGTTTGCTTGTTGATCCGTCGGTCAGCCTTTATTATTGTCGTGCATGGTGTTAGTGGATCATTTCCAAGGATAAGCTTTGTCGTTGGCCCAATGTGGTCATAAATTATATTTACGTGTCATCCATAATTTTCATGCTTAGGGGACTTATTGAGAAATGTATTTGTTTATCTTGTTTATATGGAATAGAATTCGTTTGACTAGAAATTAATTTATGTTACTGTGATTTTGTCTCAGCTTGCTTCTGTGTTTTGATTAGTTCTTTAATTATTTATGTTCTGCGAATTTGTAGGTTCTTACTAACGGTATTGAAGTGAAGCTACATAGGAATGCCCTTAGTGTGATTGAATCACCTACAGCCTTGAGGAAGATGGTGATTTAGAATGCAAGAACACACCATGGAATGTTTCATATGATTTAGATATGGGTTAGTTAATTGAATTCGTTCAGATTATTGTTTCTATCACAACTTCACTATTTGCATCCACTTTTGATGCTGGATGAAAATGGGGCTGATACCTTAGAATCGCATGTCCATCTTATAGATTATAATTCAACAATGTCATGATTCGACTAGCTTAGGGTTTTTAATTACCAATATCTGCTCTTATTCCTACTTTTATAAGTTCATTCAGTATAATAGATAAAAGACTGATTAGTAGATGATAATCATTGAAATTATTCTTTTGGACAACCATGTGATACATCTGACGGAGCATATTTTATAAGAATCAGTTGTTTTTGTTTTGTTCTCAAAGTTAGTTGACATAGATGTTCAGTAACATGTCTAGTCCACTACAGTTGGCTTTTACCAATTTTAGTTAGTTTTAGGGCACCAAGGAACTGAGAAAAAATCTGCAATGTCCCTGAGATTTTTTAGAGCATTGAAGTTTCCTCAATAAGATAATGTTGTTGTGTGAAACACTTCACCATGGCCAACGTTATGTTTTGAAGCTATTTTTAAACCTTTCCAGTCGGTCTTATTGACTGCTGAAAAGCCTACATGTTTTCTGGATTAGCTAACCTCAACTAAGATTACTTGCTGCACCAGGTAGCCCCTTGCTTCCTTAAGTATGGTTGCAAGGAAATATCGGGAAATTGGTATCAAGGTGCAAAATTGATACGTTGGCAAACATGTTACCATAATTATGATGTATAAAGTGCCTCATTCATAATTCTGATTTGCCAAAACACTCTTTATCAAAGTTAATGTGCGAAATGATAATTCACATTTCTTATGAATCGTTTCCTGAATTCCTCCATCACGGGGGTGGATGTCTTGAGTAGTTGAGTTCAAAATCCCTCTATATGTTTTGAAATACATTTTGTTTATTGTACCGGTAGGATTTAATGAACAGGGTGTGAAATGTTTAGCTTGGGATATTATTGATTTGGGGTGCGGTTGGGTAAAGAAGAGAATAGAGATAGATTGAGTAGGCTGGCTTTGTCGGGAACACATATTAGATTGACTAATTGTTATGGTCACCAAAATCCTGCCGTTGAACCGAGTCTGATGACTGTTGCATTGGGGTTTTGCATTTCTATGAATTGTTTCCTCTATAATGGGGGTGGACGTCTTGGGTTGAAAACTCCACCTCATGTGTAAATATCCTTCTATATGCACCTGGCACCTGAAGTCTTATTTTCTTTGTGTTATAAAGATGTTTAATTTTTCTGAAATCTGTTGTAGGAGAGCTTGCTGAGTCAATACCTTATCCAATTTTTGTGTTTTCATGGCGGCAGGTATTTGATAGCGCCGCACACGACTGACTATCAAAATCAATGTTCTTCCTCAACACTTTGGCGGTGTTTGTCTTGGTGGTTGCCAAATTCCTGAACATTCAGAAAGTCCACATCTTTGGAATCAATGCAGAACAGTGAGAGATGGAGCATGTTGTACAGGATGGAGCATGTTATAAGCCCTATAAATGCTTCAATTAGTAACTAGTTTTTTTTTTAATATGAACTCATTTTTATCATTTTTCTGAATATTGCTTATCTATATATTTCTCTTGCTGTTCGTTATTTTCGATAAGTACTTGATAGATTTCATTTTGGAAAGATGATGTACACATACCCTGTTGATATAAAACATCCAAGAATTGACTACTCTATTTCAATATACATAACAACATAGAAATCAACATAATCATGTAGAAATCAACATAATCATACGTCATCTGTCATGGTGCTTGTATTGAAGACATTTCTCTTTCTGCATACTACTAAATTCCCCTTGTCTTCCTCATTTAGATGGTTGGGAACTTTTGTGCATAAGACAAAACCCATCTTCTGATCTATCATGTTTTGAGTTATTTTGCTGCCAATGGGTTATTGAGACATGACTGAATTTTGGCGCCAATGGTTACTAAGATTTGACTAAATTTTGTTGTGTTGCAGAGTTGTTTGGTGATCTTAGTGCTCATCCCATCATCGTAGATGACAACTGAAGAAGAAGGTTACATGAAGAACATGGAATTATGCTGGGATTCATCTTAGCATCAAGCCCCCACGGAGAGCTTTCGACCTTTGGAGTAATTTTCCATATCAGAACTTTGGAACTTTGTTAGTGCATCACAATACAGTAGGGAAACAAGGTAGTTGATCACCGAGCCGGTTTATACTTGACATCTGACTAGGGATCCTCTCTATCTATTTTGCTGGGGATTAAGGACTAGAGTGGTTCATCTTTGATGATGCCCCTGAGTTACATTTTGTCTGGTCATAGTGTATTTTATCTGTTGTTGGTTTGGTTCTGCTTTACCCCCCCTCCTGATTTTGAAAAGAAAAAAACTTTTGTGCCTAGCAGGAATGCAGGATGCTTTTGTTTTGATCATTTTTACCTAGTTAGACGACAGCATTGGGTACATGTGGATGGATTGGCTTTTATTTTTTTGTGTTGGAAAATTTTGTATATAAAGTGGTGGTGCCGTATATATAGAAAAATTAATAGGGTTTCTTTTCTTTTTTTTCATCTTCTTTGCGAACAAACACCCACACGGCCACACCTCTCTGAGTCTGAAGAGCGATCAATTCTCTGAGGTACTTCGAATCTCAGTCTTTTTCTTTCTTCTTTTTGATTGTTTATGCCTTCTAGACTTTGGGTTAACTTAATTGATTTGTTTATTGATTTGTAGCTGGTAGACGTCTTCTGATTCAACCCGATCTATAAGTTCAAGTGTTCTTCAACCAATCCTCTTTGATTAATTTTACTACAGGTATTGTTCTAGAAATTTACTTTGCTCTTTTGATTTGGTCTATATCAATCTGTTTCTTGTTACTTTGGTTTGATTTCTTATCTGATTTCTTATTAGGTTATTCAAAATTTGTTTTGATTTTGACCTAATTATTAGTATTTTGATTTGGGTAATTTGTATTATTGAATATGTAATGTATTGTGATTCTGTGAATAACTTGGGCAGGGTCCAAAATTTCAGAACTGGAGCTAGTGGAGGTACAGGTACTCGGTCTCGCCAAGAACCGAGCCGAACCGTACCGTGTGCACCCATTATAAAGTGTACAAGGTAGTAACGGGAACATAAACACACAAAAAACGGGTTAACCCGCCACCCTACCGAACCGACCCGTTATTTGATGGGTCGGGTAGGATCTTACCCGTTTAATGACGGGTAGGGTGGCGGGTAAAATTTGTCTAACCCGTCATTTAGCGGGTAGGGTGGCGAAATAGGCCATATCCTACCCACCCTACCCAATGTGCAGCCCTCGTTTTCCCCCATTAAAGGTTCCAGGTACAGTGACTTGGAATTCTGAGTATATAGTCTCAAGATTAAACATTGTTTCTGCAAATTGGTTGTGAAATACTACAAGTTCACTAATAATGGATATTCACCCACCATCGTATGTAGAATATCCCGCGAACTGAATTTGGACACGCCAAAAGTGCAGACAAATTTCAAAGTTCCCCTGATTAAAAGGCGGAAGGGTGCGGTATTTACCACCTATTAGGGGTGAGCAACGGACGGACGGTTGAGGATTAGGGGTCACCCGCGTCCAAACCGTTAAAGTTGCGGATTTAGAAAATCCAACCGTGACCGGCCCAATCACCCGCAGATTTGATATCCGCGGATCAACGGATGATGCGGTCCGGATGCGGATTAACTGTGGATTTATTCCGAAAAAAAAAAAAAAAAAAGGAAATGATACAAACAATGAGATTAAAAACGATCGGAAAGGGTGAGGTAGACTCTGTTGCCAAAAATATCGGAAAGGGTGAGGTAGACTCTGTTGCCAAAAATATAGGAAAGGGTGAGATAGACTCTGTTGCCAAAACGGAGAAGAAATGGGACAAGTGGTATTTTTTTTGTTGCATTTATAAATGGGCTTCAGTTTATTTATAAGTTATTCAGGGAATATTGAGTTCAAGCCTACGGTGCGGATGAATCCGCGGTTTTCAATACCCAACCGCACCCAAACCGCTAAAATGTGCGGATTTAAAAATCTCACCCATGTCCGGCCCATACGTCTTGCGGTTTGGGTCAAATCCGCAATTTTGCGGACGGATGCGGGTGAAATCGGCGGTTCCGGTTAAAATGCTCACCCGGCACCTATGCCAAATGTGAGAGGCCAGCCCACTACAAAGTATTTGAAAAAATTACTTATGTAAAATGGTATCCTGTGTCATAATGGTTTCATCCATTTCCAATCATACCAGACAAAATAACAAGTGACGATTCATTCTAAAGTATATTGTAGGAATCCCAATAAATAATGAAGAGGTTAGAACTTTCTACTCTCGTAGAAGTCTAAAATGGCCTCCTAGTGGAGAGAATGCAAAGCATACGAAATTTACCTACATATCCAAAAGAAAAAGAAAAGTAACACCGAGTACTTCTTTCTAAAGTACTATAGGAATCACGATGGAGATCTTGGGTTAAAACTTACACGCCAACTTGGCAACTTGTAATAACAATGCAGATTTGACATGCATCATCGTAGCAAAAGAGTACTTGGTTCTCTAAGGCTAATCGTCATGGAAACTATTTGAGTGATCCTCAATTCGTATTTTGCTGCTTTTAATAAAGTTATGGACCCAAAATTACAGCCAGGATGTGTACTGCTTCCATTGATTTAGTTGATGATTGGTTATGAACTGATGAGTTTTAGAAGGAATGATGGATAAGAAAATTTGGGTTGTTTTTTATTTTGATATTGCTGCAGAGAAGGACCAACAAAAGGGGAACAAAAACGCTACAAATTCACCTCTCTGTAACCAGTTCCTCACCCGTCAATTGTTTGTGAAAAGTGCTCAATGAGTATTGAAACTGATTAGCTGTAGTGTCTTTTATTTATTTCATACGGGTGTTTTGGTAAAAAATTAAACGGTCAAAGTCAGTCTACGACCCTATCGCATCAACCGCATCTTCTACGACCCAGACCCTAATTAGGCCCAAAAGATACGACCCTATTACAAAATATCTCTAAAAAATATGCATTCTAAGTAGCTGTCCTACTGTAACACATTGGACCTTCATATCCTAGTTTAAAGAATATCTGATTTTTAATACGGGCATCCAACAATTTATAAACCATAAATTATAAGGGGGATTTAAAAGGTGGTGCAAATATTATTTTACCCTTACTATTTAAAAACCTATTAACCCTAAACATAATTAAGGCCCCCAATTCATTTTCTATAACCAAAATCAGAAAACTCTCCACCCCTCCCTTCCTCTCCCACCCGAATTCTCCCCTTGTCTTCCATTAATGACAAAAAAAAAAAAAAAATCGTCGATTAAAAAAACTTTGTGTAAATTTATGTTTAATTTACCGAAGGAATTAATTAATTAAACAAAAACAGTTAGAAAAACCCACTTATGTTTTGATTTTTTTCTTGAGTTTTGATTGTGAAATTTAGTTCTCGAACCGGTTTTTTTGTAGTGGCAGAATTAGGGTCGTTACTATTATGATGTTATACCCTAACGACCCTAATTCTGCATATATACTCTATGAAAAATCGTTAATCTGTATGATGTTCTAGAGAACGACCCTAATTCTGTTACTATATTTTTTTTCCTTAGATTTGGGTCGTTACCTCTGTAACTGAATCTACTGACGACCCTAATTCTACTAAGAAAATACACACTGTCCAAAATATTGATAGGGTCGTCAATCTGTATCACACTACCCTAACGAGTTTTCATAATCCAGGGCAAAAAAAATTAGTAGCAGAATTATGGTCGTTACTATTATGCTTTTATACCCTAACGACCCTAATTTTGCATGTATACTCTATGAAAAATCGTTATTGGTAGTGTCAGTAAAGTGACGACATAGGAGAGTCGTTTGGGTATACACCCTGGACTATGACAACCCTTACAATTCAATTGTTCCATGGTGTGGATGATTCGACCACTTGGAGCAACAAACGAGAAAAATCGAAGGGTATAAGATGTTTTCGATTGTTTTATTTCGGGGTTCCTCATTTTGAGGGTTGGTTGCTTCATTTCCACCAATGGGATCTTCATTTCCATCATTATTCATGGCTTCATCTATTAACATTTCTTCATCAAACATCCAATCCATAGGATTAGTTGACACAATCTCACCATCAACACAATCATGGTTGTAATTAGAAGCTTCACCAAGATCATTTCTACACTAGAATCATTCATTTCAAATAACCTAAATTTTTCACCATAAACTCTACTTCTCCCCTACCCACAACACCAAAACACAATTTTTTGGGCCCCTAATTAAAAATCAGGGCCCCCAATTAAATTAGCCTTCATATGCATCTTCGTAAAGAATATCCTTGTTAGAATACGGGCATCCAACTCAAAACCAATTGTCAATGAGTGGAGAGGCCCTAAGGGATTATAATCCGCATGATCTTAGACGCCCAGACAATGTGGGACTAATAATCTCAACACGCCCCTCACGTGTAGCCTCGTTGGGTCTAACACGTAGACAATTAAATCGGGTGACGCGGAGTAAAGGCGCGGTCAATTGACTCGTCGCAAACAGCCTGCTCTGATACCATGTTAGAATACGGGCATCCAACTCAAAACCAATTGGCAATGAGTGGAGAGGCCCTAAGGGATTATAAGCCCCAGGATATTAGACGCCCAGACAATGTGGGACTAATAATCTCAACAATCCTGGAGTTCCACTGGAAATTCACGATGTGTTATAGTTTGTTCCCAGGATTCCACTGGTGGTTTCTTCATGTTTGCCACGTACTCTGCAACTCTATTTCTCTCTTTTATAATGGAGATGACAACAATATCATTTAGAACAACTAGGGTTTTGGTTTTGATTTAACTTAAAACTAATTGAAGAAGAGAATGAACAGAAGAGAAAACGTTTTTGATATTAACTCACGGCTTGATTTATTTGTTTTACAATGAACATATATATATACAAAGTCTTCCTTGAACTACAAGGAAAGATAGTGTCCAAACCTAAACCAATTCCCTAAAATACAAAACTTGTTTAACAAGAGATAAACGTGTGTTATTTAACACACGTACTGTATGCCTTAACACCCTCCCGCAAGCGTAACGGGTGATCTTGAACCTTAAAAGAGAAAACCGGTCTTTAGATAAAGGTTTTGTGAAGATATCTGCGATTTGATCCTTGGAAGATATAAACCTGACATCAAGAAGTTTCAAAGAAACCTGATCACGCACAAAATGATAAGCAATCTCAATGTGTTTTGTTCTTGCATGAAATATAAGATTAACAATAAGATAAGTTGCACCAAGATTGTCACACCATAGAACTGGAGGTGATTGAGTGGAAGCACGAAGTTCTGAGAGAAGTGATTGAATCCACATAATTTCAGCAGTAGCAATAGCAAGACCTATATATTCGTCTTCAGTGCTAGAACGTGATACGGTTTTCTGTTTACGAGCACTCCAAGAGATAATGTTGCCACCCAATACAATAACCACTGGTTGAACGTCGATCTTCAAGAGATCCAGCCCAATCTGAATCAGTATATGCACTGAAAGATAACTGTAGAGAAGGAGATGGTCGAAGAAGTACACCAAAAGTAGACGTTTCTTTAAGATAACGAAGTATGCGTTTTACTAAGCTCTAGTGAAACACAGTGGGTGCATGCATATATTGACAAACCTTATTAACAACAAATGCCAAATCTGGTCGAGTAAAGGTCAAATATTGTAAGGCTCCAACAATACTACGATATTCAGTAGCATCAGTTAATAAAGTACTGCGATCAGAAGATATATCCCCAGAAGTACTAAGTGGTGTGTGAATAGGCTTGACACTATCCATTTTCGCACGAATAAGAAGATCATGAGCATACCTTTGTTGAGAAAGAAACAATCCTGAGGGTGTACGAACTGCTTCAATTCCAAGAAAATAAGATAAGAAGCCAAGATCTTTAATTGCGAATTCTTGTTGTAGACGATCAAGAATAGATTTAACACCGGTAGAACTAGAACTTGTAACAATAATATAATCCACATAGACTAGCAAATAAACAGTACCAAGAGAACCGTTGTAGATGAACAAGGATGAGTCACACTTCGAAGTGACAAAGCCAATTTGCAGCAAAAAGGTGCTAAGCCTGTGATACCACGCACGGGGAGCTTGTTTGAGACCATAAAGAGAACGGTGTAATTTGCAGACATGTGTAGGAAAACGAGGATCCACATAACCAGGTGGTTGTTTCATATATACTTCTTCTTGAAGCTCTCCATGTAAAAAGGCATTCTGCACATCAAGTTGATGAATATGCCAATTGGAAGATAAAGCCAATGTAAGAATTATACGTATAGTACATGGTTTAACAACTGGACTAAACTTTTCAGAGTAATCAATACCCTCTTGCTGGTTATAGCCTTTTGCAACCAAGCGTGACTTTCGACGTGCAATTGTACCATCAGGATTGTGTTTAATACGAAATACCCATTTACATCCAATAACATTCATAGAGGGATCATATTTTACTAACGACCATGTACCATTTCGAAGTAAAGCATTAATCTCATCATCAGAAGATTTACGCCATTTGGGATCTTTGTGAGCATGTGAAATGCAAGTAGGCTCGAGAAGAGAATCACATACCAAGGCATATTTCAAATTTGGTTTATAAATACCATCTTTGGCCCTTGTCACCATCGGATGGGTGACATCATTAGAAACATGACCAGATGTAGACGATCCACTGGATATAGATGTTGTTGATGAAACATCATCAGAAACAGGTGTTGGAGACGACAAACGAATGACGGATGAAGAATTAGTGGCGGCTGAGTCCGACATAGCAATGATTGGGACTGTCGGCTGTGGCGGCTGGAGAAGATTATCATCAGCGACTGAGTGGGTCTGGATAATGATTGGTTCTGCTGTACCAATGATTGGTACTGTCGGTTGACTGATGATTGGTGCTGTCATGCCAATGATTGATGTTGGCGGTGGACTATTGATTGGTGCTGTCAGTGGGAGCTGAAGAGACGGAGACACGGCAGAGACGGGAGAAGTGAACCGAGAATGAGTAGATAAAGCCGGAGGTAAATAAAAACTTAAGGGAGTAGATATGGTTACCTGTGAAGGAGTCGACACCGGAGAAGGATGTGATGTAGAGGCGAAAGGAAAAGTGATATCATAAAAAACAACATGACGACTAACATATATCCATCCGGTAGGAATATGAAGACATTTGTAGACTTTTTGAGATGGACTATAACCAATAAAAACACAAGGAGAAGAAAGTGGCTCCATCTTATGAGATCTATATGGACGTAGGTAAGGATAACACAAACAACCAAACACGCGAAGCAAAGTATAATCTGGTGGGATACCAAAAAGAACTTCATACGGAGAAGAATTATTAATAGAAGTAGACGGAACACGATTCATTAAAAAACAAGCAGTGTAAAAGGAATCATACCAATACGAGGAGGGTACAGAAGCCATGTTTAGAATTGTAAGACCAGTTTCACGAATATGACGATGACGGTGTTCCACTAAACCATTTTGTTCAGAAGTATGTGGACATGAAAATCGATGAAAAATACCAAGTTGCTGAAGATGCGGAGTAAGTTTACGATACTCAAGTGCATTATCAGATTGAAATTTTTTGATTTTTCTATTAAAAAGATTTTCAACATGCTTTTGAAATAAAAAGTAGGAAACATCCAAGTGAAACGACTAAAAGCATCAATAAATATGACATAATATTTGTATCCTTCATTAGACAAAATGTGAGAAGGTCCCCAAACATCAGAGACAATTAATCTAATGGATTCAAATAAGTAGTTTTACTAGAGCGAAAAGGTAATATATGACTCCGATGTTCATGACAAGAAGAACAAAACTTAATAGTTTGACTAGAAACTGGAAGTGAAGACTGAGAAACAACTTTACACACTGTGTGCATCATTGGATGTCCTAATCTAGAGTGCCAATCTTATAAGGTAGCACGCTCCCCTATATAGGCTTTAGAAGATTGAAACGAATCATCAAGTTGATAGAGACCACCCCTCCTACTGCCGCGAAGAAGAACCTTCCCGGTACATCGATCCTTCACAAGACAAAAAGTTGGATGAAATTCAAATAAGACATTATTGTCAGTAGTAAACCGAGAAACAAACAATAGATTATGGGAAATTTTTGGTGCATGAAGAACATTACGAAGCTGCAACTTACGGTTGGGAGTTCCCAAAAAAGAAGATCCAACATTGGAAATTGGAATAGAAGAGCCATTACCCATTTGAATTTGATCAGGACCAGTATATTCGGTGGAAATTTGAAGACGAGAAAGATCATTCGTTATATGATCTGTAACACCACTGTCAGGAGTCCATGGAGGAGTAGACAACAAACCAGTTTGAGAAGCATAAGAACGAGGAGCAGAGTTTGGTGGCTGACGTCGAGGAGGACGAAAACTGCGATCAAAGCGATTCCAACAATCGTTAGCATCATGGTTCTTGCGACCACATAGTTGACAGGGTAGGCGCATCTATGTATGGGAGTTAGGATTCAGAGATGGAGCTGGGCCAAGCATGGAAGATTGATACTGGTTACGAGCTGGGCTATTGAGAGAGGACGAGTTAGGCCAAAGGTGTACTGGTCCGAGGAGAAGAACGAGAGTAATGTGAGACAGATGAGCGAACTGGCCTTGGTGCTGCAATGTTGGTAACATGCTGTGAATTCAGAAGCTTTCCTTGATTTACAATACGAAGTTCGAACGTAAGAAGGTAGGTTATGAAATCTTCTATCTTCATGGTTCCCATGGAAGTTGTAAGAGACGTAACGATGGCATCATATGCAGTATCTAAGCCGGAAAGAATGCAGTGACGTAGCTCAGACTCAGTAACAACAGTATCAGCAACAGCGAGGTTGTCAACAATGTTGCGAGCTCGATCAATGTAATCTCTCATAGAAAGAGATCCTTTTCTTAAAGCCCTAAGTTCACATTGAAAGTGATGAATGTGTGCATCCGATTTTGAGGCAAAAATTGATTCAAGAGAAGACCAAACAACATGAGAGCTTGTTAGACGATGAACTTGTCGGAGAATAGTATGGGTTAGCGAGGAGAACATCCATCCAAGAAGAATACGGTCTTGCTTCAAACAAGTAGCATATGCTGGATTTGGTTCTTCTCTGTAGGGAAGAATTAGATATGGACATGGATTGGCGCCGGTAACAAAACTATCAAGTTCATAACCCTGAAGATATGGTATAAACTAAGCACGCCATAGAGAATAATTAGTGTCATCAAGTTTGACAGTAATGATATGGTGAGGGTGGGAAAAAACAGATGAAGCCATCATTGATTGAGATGTGTTGAGGACAGTTGAAATAACAGAACTTGTAGAGGCAGCGGTAGACATGAGGATCAACTAGGATGATACCAAGTTAGAACAGCTAGGGTTTTGGTTTTGATTTAACTTAAAACTAATTGAAGAAGAGAATGAACAGAAAAGAACACGTTTTTGATATTAACTCACGGCTTGATTTATTTGTTTTACAATGAACATATATATATATACAAAGTCTTCCTTGAACTACAAGGAAAGATAGTTTCCAAACCTAAACCAATTCCCTAAAATACAAAACTTGTTTAACAAGAGATAAACGTGTGTTATTTAACACACGTACTGTATGCCTTAACAATATCTGATCCAGGTAACATAACAAACAACTAGGAGATTTCCTGAATGAGAGGGCGGAACACCTCAAATAATTCCCCTTCATAACCATCGAAACACCTCTCCATATTCTCCCAAGAAATATGTGAACGATCAGTAGGGTTAACGATATAATTAGCTTCCTTCCTAATTAACCTCAGGACTTCATCTGTAATCTCTGATTGGAAATGTATCTCGATATAATAAGAAACAAGCTTATAATCTAACACATGCTGTAGACCTCTTTTCACACCTTGCAACTCGTGAAAATGGAGGCAAACAGGCTCATCGATCCCGGAAGAAGGCCTACCAAAATTATCGCGCAGTATAACCCCATACCCTCCAGTGGTGAATTCTATGTAGAAACCATGCACATTAATAGTGTAAACTACCCTTTTCTCATCCTTAGTAGGCATGATCCAGTTGGGCCTTCCATCTCGATACCAGAAACTCAACCACTCCTGCTTAGTAGGGATCTTTTCTTTCGACTTCAAAGTCATCAACTTCAACTCTGCACATGTCCCGCGAAAAGGGGGAGGGGGATCATCACGTCTGCAACGAAGCTTCTATTTATTAGGTATCTTTTCTTCCGACCTCAGACTCGCCATCCGAGAAACGAGATTCTCAATAATGATATGTTCCCTACAATGGAGAAGATGGTAATTTTCTTCCTTAAGAAATTCTTGAAACTAGAGAATCGTATAAAAAATACATACCTTAAACTCTGTATTCCAAAGAAACCCAAAGTTTTACGAACGCGATTATATTAGTTTTAAGGGCACACAGATAGATATACCAAAGGGAGAAAATAAAGGACCATATTACCAAAAACAATAATTTCTATATTATAGGTGTCTATCTAACCTGTTGAATCCGGCCCTCGATTTTGTCATCCCACGACACGGATGGATAATTTGGCGAGGCATATTTTCGAGCGTCCGGTCAGAAGACAAGACAAGGCAGGAAGACGTTTCCTAATATCACTCGCCTTCTTAAAAAACATCCAACATCCGGTTTTATTACTTGCGGGAAAAAGATAACGTATTTGGATTTCCTAATCCGTGTTTCTTCTATTCTAGTATATTTGTGCACCCTCTATATAGGAAGCCTATGGGCATCTTCTGAATTCTCACAGTTTGAGACTTGCTTATATTTCTGAATCCTTGGACGTTATTGATTATGCCACGACCCCATCAAAAGTCAAAACTAAATTTAACTAAAATCATGGCTGACTTTAATTAGATTTAACTACTAAACCTAATCATGGCTCTTTAATGCGAGACCTGGGTTGGATATTATATTTCCTATGTGGACGGACTGCATGCCCCTGCTAATTTGACCCGACCAACCAAACATCAAAATAAACTCTCGGATTTCAAATTAATGATCGCTAAACCTCATCATGGCTAATTTTAATGCGAGGCCTAGATTAGACATTAGATTTCCTATGCGACCGGAGTCTGTGGCCCCGTCTAATTGGACCAGATCAACCAAACACTATGATAAACCCCTATATTTCAAATTAATGACGGCTGATCATCGAGATTATATATTTTCTAATCCATAGTCGAGACGGTAGGTTCCGGCTTATTTGAACCGGCTAACCAAATATTCTCTGCTAACCTATAGGTTAGACCTCCTAGATTTTAACCTAATCACATCTAACCTTAATGCAGAATCGTTGGCCTCCGCCAATCTATGGGCTATTCAATTCTTGACGTGCAGTTTTTGGGCCGGCACTAAGGTTTTGAAAAATAGCTCTCAAACTAATTTCGACGGTGTATGCATATGGAACAATTTATGCATTTTGAGCAATATTGCATCAATGGCATACAATTATTGTATTTTTTTAATACATTTAAGCATATTATAACGAATGTTTGAGGTTACAAAACGAACCATAACAAACCATACAACGAAAAATAATTGAAGAGTTTAAGCCCCGACCTATGGGCTGATACCTATTACCTAGTAGTGTTATGTAATCATGACGTAAACGGGTGGTCAGTCACTAACCAGTCCAGGTTCAAACTGGATTTGATTTTTGGGTTAAGATCGGATAGACAGTATCCCCGAAAAATAATGACGTGTCTCGTGCTGGCATGTAAGCGAACATGTATCGCTCTTATATTTTTCACGTCTCTCTAGCCAACCGTGGTTGTTTGTTAGATCATGGAGTGAACTTACATTTCGTTGGTAGGCCGTCTTTCTTAAGTAAGATTGAATGGCAACATGTAATCTACTATCGTTTTAATTAACTTGTTTGAGTTTTGGGTTCTTTGCCCTTTGCTCTAATAAGCTTTTTTGTAACTTTTTTCTGACCTATAAAATTTTTGACTTACCAAAAAAAAATCACGTCTCTCTAGCTTATATATTGGCTATGTATGTTCTCGTTTTTTTTTTTTTTTTTTTTTTTTTTTTTTTTTTTTGTACAGAGAAATGAAAAAAAGGACCATTAGAAGGTCACAATACCGACACTGGAAATAACATTTCTAGGAATTTGATTTGAAGTCCACTTAAATTGGACGTTATTAGATAGGGCATAGGCAGCAAAAGAGTGAGCAGTGTTGTTTGCCCTTTTAGGTACGAAATTGAACTCCACCTTGTTAATTGACCTACCTCGTGCCTTGATGCTATCAATGAATCTCCAAATTCTCCAGGGGAAAGAGTACATTTCTCCTCACAAGACTTTCGTCACCACTTGACAGTCCCCTTCTATGATAACATCATCGAATCCAAGCCATATAGCGAGTTCTACGGCGAGTAAAAAAACCATCTGCTTCAGCCACCACTGGTTTATCAGATAATCCTAATCTTGTGCTAGCTCCACAGCATATCCCCTCATGATTACACGCAATGGCAACATCTGCATAATGACCATCTTTAACAGCCGCATCAACATTTATTTTTATAACGTTCGCTGGTGGAGTTACCCAGTTTGGTGCATGAGTATTCATTTCAACTTGTTGTTGATTGTTAGCTTCTGCTTCACCATTTTCATTGAAAGTGTAATATAGATTAAACCAGTATAGTGCAATATTAAGGATGCTCCGCACGTTTAACTGCTTCCTTTCAAAAACCATAGAGTTCCTTGCTTTCCATAGTGCCTAGCAAATTGAAGCTCCCATAGAAAATATGTATGTTCTCGTTTGTTAAAGAGAAAAAGTACGGCCAAGCACTGGGGCCGATGATTTCGCTACGATATATCTTAATTGTAGCGAAATGCGATTATTATGATCTTTCATATCGCTTTAGAGAGGCAATATCCCTTAGCTACTCTACAAAGTTGATCAAATCTAATGTGTTTTCTTGCGCAGAGAAATCACACGGAGACTGAGTATCCGTTTGCTTTTTGCACAGTTTTACATTAAAATTTCTCTTTTTTCACTTTTTTTTTAATAACTAAAACTCTTTTTTACCTATTATATCTTCTTCTTCTTCTTTTCTTTATTATCTCTTAACTTATACAATTAGTCCAAGAGGAAAAAAAAAAATTGGAAAAAAAAACGGGAACTGAATATCCATTTGGCATTATTATACTAAATTTTCGATGCAGTATAGCTAAAGAATGGCACAACACCATAGTGAGGCTTCCCTGAGACCCTTTTCCCTTAGCTTTAAATAAGCAATATCTAAGGGAAATCCTTCACCATAGTGCTTGGCATAAGGATAAAAACTAATCCTTTCACTTAGAGTTAAGGTTGCACGAAGGACAGTACGGTCCTGTTTTCCTCATAATCGAGTACATGTGCCTCATAATAGCCGGTTCTAGTTTTGGGTATATGTATATGTATTTGTGCTTGTACTTGTACACGTATGACCGGTTCGCTTCCACTCCGGTTCCGATTTTTTACCTATTACAGTTAAAAATAAATTATGCAATTCCATAGTTCAAACACCAAAAATTGACAAATTACACCAAGTTCAACGTTATAACAACTAACAAATTACACAAGGTTCAAAGTATAGAATTCATTTAGGCTTAATTAACAATATTGCATCTTTAATTGCAGGTCTATCCTGAACTTCAGGTCTCTAAGAAGGTTGATTAGAGGATCCAACTTCAATATATATGCAGAGTCGTGGTCACATGACTTGACTTGAACTTGGTACATCATCTGAAATACCAATGACTGAATTAGGTGATCTACCAATATTTACAAAAATACATTAAAGTACCAAGGAAATTAATCATTGACTTAACAACGATAAATCTTTTGAAACACTAGCAAGAAGATCTAATTTCATAAAATAATATGTTTTAAAGTTTAATTTCTCCGACGTTTCAAATGCAAGATCTAATCTTTCGAAACATAGATAATATATGCATTGCATGATCTCAATAAGGCCCAATGTGAGTTTGATAATTGGCCCTCTGATGCTAATAAAGCTAAAATGATTAACTGTTTATGTGTGTATTTGAATTTTCTGAGGATGGAGGAATTTTTTTAGAAACAGAAGTCAAGAGTCGGTTGGCTTCTTGAAGGGGATTTAAACACAAAGTTTTTCCACACTTCTACTCTGGTTAGAAGAAGTATAAACACTATTGTTAGTCTTAAAGATAATAATGGGAATTGGATTGATAGCCATCCTGATATTGAAAAGCATATTGTTGAGCATTTCTGTAGTAGAAATGTTTGTGATAATGATGAAATAGAAAGCTTATTCCCTTCCGTTATTTCTGATCATGATAATGTCAAGCTAACTAGAGTTGTTATTTTGTGTGAAATTATAAAAGCAATAAAGCAGTTAGGAGCTCATAAGGCACCGGGTCCGGATGGCCTTCAGGGTTATTTTTTTGTCAAATATTGGGAGCAGGTTGGTGATAGTGTTATACAGTTGGTAATGGACTTTTTCCAAAATGGGTACTTGGACTTTAAACTGAATAAAACTTATATTACTTTAATCCTAAGAATAGGAGTCCAAGTACTATTAAGGAATTTAGGTCAATCAACTTATGCAACTTTACTATGAAAATTATCACAAAGATTATTGCTAATAGATTTAAGCGTTTGCTTGCTAAGTTTATTTCCCCTAATCAGCATGCTTTTGTTCAAGGAAGATCCATTTTTGATTCTGCCATTATTTGTAATGAGATTATACGTTCTTTTAAGAACAAAAGAGGAGAAAAGGATTGTATGGCTTTGAAACCGGATTTTGATAAATCCTACGATAGAATCAGTTAGCCTTTTTGTTTCAAAATTCTGAATTGTTTGGGTTTTGATAACACGTTTGTAAACTGGATTAAACTATAGTTTATTTTCATGTACTTATTAACGGGTCTCCTAGTGAGATGTTTTTACCTAGTAATGGGCTGCGACAAATGGACCCCTTGTCTTCATTTCTGTTCATTATTTGTCTAGAGACCCTTTCAAGACTCATTGATAAAGTAGTGCAGCAGAACTTGGATTTTAATAGCAAGGGGTGCCCCTAAGATCACGCATTCTCTTTATGCAAATGATTGTATTATTTTCCTAAAAGCTTCATATAAGAATTCTTGTAATCTAAAAGGAATTCTTGATAAATTTTGCAGGTGGTTGGGTCAGATAATTAGTGATGCTAAGTCAACTCTCCAATTTGGGGAGAAGCTTCTCTAGTGGAATGACAAGAGCTTTGAATATTTGGGTAGATATGAACCCAAGTATGTATCTCGGCATACTGCTTCAATGGGGTCGAATTAGCTCTAATACTTACATGGAGATCACTGAAAAGTTATCCAATAGAATGCAGGGTTGGAAGTAGAATACTTTGAACCCTGCAGGTAGAACCACTTTGATTAGGTCAGTGTTGGATCATGTGTACAATCATGTTATGACCATGCTCAAGTTACCTAAAAGTTAGGTTCCTAAAATTGACAAGTTTCAGAGGAATTTTTTATGGGAAGGCGATAAGAACAATATGAGTATTAATAAGGTAAGTTGGGAGAAAATATGTAGACCAACAGAATTTTGAGGGTTGGGTGTGAGAGATTTATAAATGAATAACTTAGCTCTTTTAGCTAAAATGGCTTTGAGGATTTATGCTAATCATAATTCGTACATTACAAGGCTTCTCAAGGCTAAGTATTATTCTGATACTGAGTTTTGTACTTGTAATTTAAAAAATAGGTGCTATGTGAGTAGGAGGAGCATCCTTAAAGGGAGATATGCGGTAAAGGCCCGTCTTATGTGGAGCATTGAAGATGGTAGAAATGTGAGTGTATGGAATGATCCATGGGTGACTAACCTTCCTCTTTCTATAATTGTTGATGTTTCTAATCAGATTGTTCCAGATTCGATGGTCAAAGAAATTATTAATTCAGAATATCAAACACGAGACCTAAATCCCATTGATAACTTTATTTCAGATCAGGTGGCTGAGAAAATCCAGTCCATATTGATTGGAAGTATTAATTATAAGGACCAGATTGTTTGGCCATATATTAAAAATGGCGACATAACGGTAGAGAGGCTTACAACTATCTTATTTCCAAAAAAATGGGCAATATTATGCCAAATATGGAGTGGAAGTTTTTGTGGAGGCTTAAGTGCCCACAAAAAATAAAATATTTCTTGTGGTTATTTTTCCACAACAGACTGAATTTAAACGAGTCCCTCTATCGAAAACACATAAGTAGTCATCCAGGTTGTAGTCTTTGTAATAATGATTTTGAAACTTCTCATCATTTGTTTTTTGGTTGCAGAGCTGTGATGCCTTTGTGGAAGAAAATGGAAGATTGGATTGGTTTTATACCTATTGTGGATTATATGAACCTAACAACTCTGAAAATTATTTGTAAGTTTGCAGGGAAAGTCGGAGGAGTGGATTGGAGGAACTTATTTCCATTTGTCTTATGGTCTATTTGGATTGGCAGAAATGGTTGGACTTTCAACAAGAAGGTATTCATTCCATAAAACGTTCTTGCAAGATCCATTAAAATCTCTAGGGAGTTTCTTCAAGTGTGTGGCAGAAAAGAGAATATAGAACATAAAAGAGTGGAAATTGTTGTTTCTTGGACTTTTCCGAGGCATGGATACAGCATCAAATGACATGAATGGTGCAGGTGTAGGTGGGGTGATAAGAGCAGATAATGGTGTTTTTCAAGCATGTTATGTAAGACACACTAGACCTTAACCCGTGCCGTAACGGCACGGGCCATGATGTTGGTTCATTTTTTAATATATCGTATAATTTGTGTCCCTAATACTTATCAACTCCTTATGATTTAATATGTGTTCGTTATAAAAATAGTTGGAATTTTCCTCTCTTTTTTTCTTTGTTTTTTTCTTTAATATTTTACCGCCAGAGATTTGCTCAAACGAAAGAAATATAATCTTAACTTCGAGACACTTTTTTATTTAGGTTCATTGCTTATAATGAGATAATGCTCTACATGAACATGGAAGTTTAAATATTTTTTTTGGAAATATATCATCTGCAGCGCTCATCTCAGTGAAATCAACTAATCAATAGCGTCCATAAAAGTCTCCACATGCTCCTATTTCGCTCCAGCTGACTCATCTATCATGGTCATGTTGTCGATCCTCCTAATAGGCAGAGAATAATATTTTTTTGCATCGGACGAATGATACAAACTATCCAATGTGACATGATTTTCCTGTAATTTTTCAACACCCATTAGATGACAATATTTGAAATGTGTACCCATTACCTTTTCGAAGGGATTGTATATATGCGAACCTCTGCCATTAAATCTTCAACAAAGTATTGTTCCCAGCAATTCGTCTTAACGAAGGCTTTGGTAACTTCAAAAGTCTTGGACATTTTGTCACTTCCGTATGTTCCTACCTTCACTTGGAATACAATCTGGCGACACATTACCTCATAACGAACCTTGAACACATATTGTACTCCCTGATCCTATTTCAAATTAATAGGTTGCAATAGATCCTTTACCAAAACTTGACATATTCTACGTTGAATATTTATAAAAAAAAAAAAAATTATGGTATTGTGGATCGTTGCTTTCTAAGATTGTAGTTTTCAAAATTAGCCTTTTCAAGTCCCACGGATTTATATATCTTGTTTGTTTTTAATATTTTAGTTAGCCATATTATGTTTGTTACTAACTTTAAACTTGATGTCATCTTGTACTGTGAACTTTATGCGATTTCAGAATCGAAATAGTTATACCTCTTTCATTCGTATCAAGTAATCCGTTGTATATCCCAACAATTCCTTTGTTTTATCGTTTCCGGAACATCAGTAGCCATTATTGTCAAACGCAATCTGTCTAATTTTTGCTGATGTTATGTATTTGCAATGTTCATTTTTATTAAATAAATAGATTTTGGAAAAACTAAAAAAAACGTACATACGTATTACATTGGGTCTAAGTTACTATATCCAAAATACTCCGGACACTGCTTCTGGTGCCATGTTTCCTCAAATTCCTCATTGCATTCTAGATAGTACATGCAACACTAATCATTTGTGAAGTGATCTATTTGCGCAAGTGTGGTCAATGTATCCCTTGCCTGTAATAATAATAACAACACGTCAATTTTTTCAAGGCATCCAGTTTTAAATGATATGAATCTAATAGATTTGAATTATACCTCTATCTTAGATATCACCTTCTTCTCACATAACATATCAATTGAGGAAGGACAAATCTTGACCTCTCTTTACATAGGAAGAGTTAGCCAAACTATGTTTTGCAATTGTCTTACGTGAAAATTATTATTAATTCATATTTTAGTCAGCTCCTATCGAAGCCGATCTAATTAGCCCTATTGAAAGTTAATCTTAAATTTCTGAGCTTATCTCTTGACCAAATTATTGAAGTATTCTCAGCCATGTTAGATATCACCAATTTTGACCTTATCTCTTGACCAAATTTTTGATATCTCTTCCCCAATAATTTTTATCGTATACCTCAATCTTAGATATCACCTTCTTCTCACATAATATAGCAATTGATGAAGGACAAATCTTGACCACTCTTTACATAGGCATAGTTAGCCAAACTATGTTTTGCAATTATCTTACGTGAAAATTATTATTAATCCATATTTTAGTCAGCTCCTATCGAAGTCGATCTAATTAGTCTTATAGAAAGTTAATCTTAAATTTTTGACCTTATCTCTTTACCAAATTATTGAAGTATTCTCAGTCATGTTCTGCTTTGTGTGATCTACCCATCTGTGTCTACTCTACCTTCTAACCCAGTGAATGAAACCTATACGTATTGATTCGTAATTTAATATTGTTAATTTGTCATCAAGAGGTCGCATGATTTGAGAATGTAAAATATAAAAAATATTCTATAAACATCGGAGGCGAAATTTAGATTTATGATTTAGAGTTTTTTATGATGATTTTTATGAACAAACATAATTTTCAAACAAATATTTTAGAATGCAATACATTTCCAGGTCAATAAGGTTTTGTATCGGGAATTGAGTGAAACTTGTTGTCATTATAGGTAGTTGTCGCAAAACAACTCGAGATTGATGGTCTTTCGGGAAAAAGAATGTAATAGTACTTGAAAGAGCGGTAATGTTCTCTTACGCGGGTACACCAATTGCCTTTATATAATACGGGTGATCGAACTGTCATGATCATATTGTCTTATACGTTCCGATATCATCCTCGAAATATTTGGTTTTTGTCCTTATCAATCGTGCTAAAAACAACCAATTACATCTTTCAGAGTACAATGTTGCATGTTTTGTGAAGATTATTTTTTTACTTAGTCAATAAAACTCACTAAAAAGAAAAATTATTATTATACACTACTATTACCAACTCCCACCACCATAAAAACCATCCACCGCCACTATTTCTTCCACCAATAGTAATGTTACTTCCTCCACCATTCACAAACACCCGCCACCGCTTATACTAACCCTACTTCCACTACCACCATTAGAATTAATATAGTTTTTAGTAAAATTATTTATTAATAAAATTATGCATTTATGTTAGATTATTAAAGGGACATTTATAATAGAAATTTAATTTATCATTATGAACAATCAATGAGACACTAATTAATAAAACGTTTAAAAATGGTTAAGTTGAACAAACCCCAGCGGGACAAATCCTGACCACTCTTTACATAAGCAAATCGATAATAAATAATTTCATATGTTCTGACCTTGATTTGTGTCATTCGTTTAGTTATTACATAACATGGCAATTGATTGCACCAATTTTTTAAAATGGACATGTGTTTTATCGATTTTATTTTAACATTAGAATGATCAACCACGTTTTATACTTTATAATATAACGTTACACATTTTGTATGCGTTATTTAAATTAGTATAATATGTTTTTGTTCACCAATACCCGCCACCACCATAAAACCATATGAATCCACTTTTTTTATCCACCACCACCTAGTGGCGGAGCCAAGGGTTGACTAACCTGTCTCTAACCCCCTTAATTTTTTAATAACTACATAATTTTTTTAGTTTATATTTTATAAATAGTACTTTGTCCATATATATTTATAGTTTAGTCTACCAAAGTTTACATGATTCTTTTTAAAAAAAATAGGCATCCTCAATGTCAATTTTTGACTCTACCACTGCCTCCCATCCCATGTAGGTTGTTGGACGCAATTCTAATTTTCAATCACAAATGCCATTATGAGGTTTAGATTGAACAAAATTTTGTCAATTGATTAGTTTCATTAAAAAAATTTCGTGTATATATATATATTTTTATTGCAATCAATTTTATTTTAACATTAAAAAATCATGATTTATACGATATAGTACCAAAGATAACAGGGGTACAATTTGGGTGATCCAACTACGATCATGAAAATATTGTCTTGTATGATATCATCCCAGAAATATATGGAACCTTCCTTTATCAAAAGTGTTAAAAACAACCAACCCCATCTTCCACACTACGATGTTATCGATGTTGTAACGACAAACATAAAATTAATATTTACCATCACTACTCACCAGCATTCACCGTCACTACTTATTCAACCACAAATCAGGGGCGGAGCCAGGATTTTGAGGAGAGAGGGAGAAAAAATTCTTGGCAAGCTGTATACACGTGAAAAATGGACTTTGTATCCCATTTTGCGATAAAAGAACAAAAATAAATATATATAATTGTGCTTAGCTCCGCCCTTAACCACCACTAATCTTTCGGCCTCCACCTATTCTACTACTCTTGTCGCTGAAAATGTCTATTGATATTATTTATCAAAATTACTTATTAATAGAAATAAAAATTATAATTAATTAAGAAAACATTTATAATTAAAAAATGATTAGTCATTTATTATAAACAATTAGTGAAATACTAATTAATAAAACACTTTATAATGAATAGATTATTTATTATGTTCAATTAGTGAAACACTAATTAATAGACCAATTATGGTATTTAAATTAAACAAACCACCACTGTTGATTTATCTTTTCTATCAATTCCAACCAAGGTGGAACAATGGTTAGAGGCCACTCTTATGACACAATAGGTCATGAGTTTGAACCTCCCCGTTATAATTTTTGAAATTCCATATCTTGAGTTGAGTATTCATTTTTCATTCATAATATTGGAATTAACACCACGTGTGCGACTTGTAGGGTGTGGAAGGGATAACCACAACCTTTGATTTATCTTTCCCACGGACAAATCCTGACCACCACTAACAAAGGAAAACTTAGCCTAGCTTTGTTTTGTATTCTTGACGTTACACATTTTGTGGCTTTACGAAATTAGTATAATATGTTTTTGTTCACCAATACCCGCCACCACCATAAAACCATATGAATCCACTTTTTTATCCACCACCACCTAGTGGCGGAGCCAAGGGTTGACTAACCTGGCTCTAACCCAACTACATAAAAAATTTAGTTTATATTTTATAAATAGTACTTTGTAAATATATATTTATGGTTTAGTCTACCAAAGTTTACATGTTTCTTTAAAAAAAATAGGCCTCCTCAATGTCATTTTTGACTCTACCACTGCCACCATCACTGCCGCCCATCCCATGTAGGTTGTTGGACGCAATTCTAATTTTCAATCACAAATGCCATTATGAGGTTTAGATTGAACAAAATCTTGTCAATTGATTAGTTTCATTAATTTTTTTCCGTGTATATATATATATATTTTTTTTGAATTGCAATCAATTTTATTTTAACATTAAAAATCATGATTTATACGATATAGTACCAAAGATAACAGGGGTACAATTTGGGTGATCCAACTACGATCATGAAAATATTGTCTTGTATGATATCATCCCTAAAATATATGGTACCTTCCTTTATTAAAAGTGTTAAAAACAACCAACTACATCTTCCACACTACGATGTTATCGATGTTGTAACGACAAACATAAAATTAATATTGTCCATCACTACGCACCAGCATTCACCGTCACTACTTCTTCCACTACAAACCAGGGGCGGAGCCAGGATTTTGAGAAGAGAGGGAGAAAAAAATCTCGGCAAGCTAGATACATGTGAAAAATGGACTTTGTATCCCATTTTGCGATAAAAGAACAAAAATAAATATATATAGTTGTGCTTAGCTCCGCCCTTAACCACCACTAATCTTTCGGCCTCCACCTCTTCTACTACTCATTGTCACATAAAATGTCTATTGATATTATTTATCAAAATTACTTATTAATAGAAATAAATATTATAATTAATTAAGAAAACATTTATAATTAAAAAATGATTAGTCATTTATTATAGACAATTAATAAACACTTTATAATGAATAGATTATTTATTATGTGCAATTAGTGAAACACTAATTAATAGACCAATTATGGTATTTAAGTTAAGAAAACCACCACTGTTGATGTATCTTTTCTATCAATTCCAACCAAGGTGGAACAATGGTTAGAGGCCACTCTTATGACACAATAGGTCATGAGTTCGAACCTCCCCGTTATAATTTTTGAAATTCCATATCTTGACTTGAGTATTCATTTTTCATTCATAATATTGGAATTAACACCACGTGTGCGACTTGTAGGGTGTGGCAGGGAGAACCACAACCTTTGATTTATCTTTCCCATGGACAAATCCTGACCACCACTAACAAAGGCAAACTTAGCCTAGCTTTGTTTTGTATTCTTGATCTATAAGAATGATAATAACATAGTTGAGGTGTGGGCTATAAGAGATGGGATAAAGTTGGATAAAGAAATATGCATCAAGAAGATTGAAGTGGAAACTGATTCCACTTATGCAGTGCAGCTGTGCAAGGGAGAAACATATATTCCATGGGTGATGCGAGGATTCAAGGATATTGACGACCTTATGTATAGTTTTGAGGAAATTTTAATAGGTTAGAGATACAGAGAGGCTAACTCTGTAGAAGACTACCTGGAAATATCAAGTGCAGCAAAGGAAACTGAGGGTGTGTGGCTTTCTAGTCCTCCGAACTCAATTGTGCGGCTGCTGGGTGATGATTATTTAGGTAGACCTTTTGGGAGAAATTTAAGGATGAGTACTTGATTTATTTGTTTGTGTGTTGTTTATCAATATATATATACATCCTTTATCAACAACCAAGACAAAAAAAAAAAAACTAGCTGATGACCTTAACCTCAAGAGCTTTGCCAGTTATGACACACTTCCAGCCATTAAAGAAAATGCTAAAACAATGTGATCAAGTCTGAGCTACGCAAGACACACAAAATTCAGTTGTTATAAACCAACATGCCTATGTTCATCTAATCCTATTAAAACGAATTCTCTTTTTATGGAAATCTACTACACATACATCCAAATACATAAATCACGTCCATTGATGTTCGACTCACAATAACAATAACAATAACAATGAATTATGAATTTCATATGTACACCTAGAATAAATATCACATTTAGAATCATAAAATCCAATAACAACATCTTGGGTTCTCCTAGAATATTATAATTCAAGTATTCAACACCCATGTTTCCTAATAATTCATAAACAAATGATTGTATAAGAAAATAACTTTTTCAGGAAATAATAAAACCAATTTTTTTACTACCGCAAACTGAAGACCATATATTGCTTAAATCATAAATCTCTATAGTCTGTCAACCTGACCATGAACGGACTTGTGATGCCAACCATGTACATTGGATATTAAACTAAGATCATTGATCAACTAGAATACATTATTTCTCCAAATAGAGGATAACAATCCAAATTTTTATATCAAGCGTAGATCTTATAAGAGTTAAATTTCAAGGTTCAAAAGCCCTTTTGATAATATCCATTCTACATTTTCGCTCCTTGATGCAGTTTTACAAGTGGTAAGTATAGGGTTTGATTCTCGGACTTTTTTTAAAAGATTCGGTTTTAGACAAAAAGATGGTGATTTTTATAAAACTTATAAAATAATGGAAATGCTAAAAATGATTCTTGTGTTCATTTAAAAGAGTCTAGGATGTCAAGATTCCATCACTACTACACATACTAAATGATTATAACTATTCCCTATAACATTCTCCCAAAATTACTCAAGACGATTTAGGACAAATAATACGTCTCGGAAAATAAATCTTTTCAAACAATTATTTTTCTCAAATAATTAACAATTTTTTTCACTATAAAATGCTATTCTCTAACATAGAATATATAAATCAATTATCAAGCCTCATAGGACACATGAAGAAAATTATTACCGTTATGAATCAAGAATAAGGACCAAGAGAATTATTATAGAAAATAATCAAAACATTATAGCACACATAGTAGGATTTCCTCCCTAATCCTAGATAGAAATTTAGCTACTCATAATTAGAGTACTAACCAAAAATAAAGAAGAAGAAATAAAACTAAAACTAAAAATGAAAGAA